>LPNX010187429.1:138561-333446 GCA_001517045.1 Pseudotsuga menziesii
GGAGGGTGATCAACAAATGGGTTCTCGACAGGTTCTGAGACTATAGGGTGGACCTGGGTAGACTCGGGGTCGCAACCTAGGGTAGAGGATTCAAATTGTTGTCGGTACCTTTTTCTACCACTCAGCAATCCGCTTTGCGCATCGCAGAGAGGGTCACTTGCAACCATATGTTAGTACCACTAAGCTTAACAGTCCGATTCAAAAAACAACATACCTTTTTTAGCCAATAACATGTCACTTCTCAAACTGAATAAAGTTAGAAAGCTTAGCCCGCAGTCCTTAGAAGGACTGGCACTCAGCTTTGCGAACGAAACTCATTGTTCACGCTTCGCACCAGGTGAACTGTTGCAAGGTCCAAGCACAGAGCCGGCCTTCGCGAAAGTTCGTCCTTCTTTCGGCCACCCTGGATAATCACTGGTGCAACTCTATGTGGACACTACCAAAGAAAATTTCATAAGCATCAGAAAAAACATACCTTTGCAAACAATTCCGTGCGCTTCGACGTGGGTTTTTGTACTCTTGCCTAGCGGAGTTCAGATAAGCTTCGTCAAGCCAATCACCGATTTCCTTCACCGAGGGCTTTCAGGTCAGATTCCTCGAGGTACGACGTAAACCCCTCGCACACAGATACTAAGTTCAACCGGCAATGGAACCACTTTGTTGGGAAATCAGGAAGACCCGAGTTTATACCTTTTGCTTCGCACCAACAAGAGACCCACAATGTTGTCCCTTTCGGCAACAACCTGTGCGCAGGTTGCAGTCTCACCTGAAACAGCTATGGGGTGCCACAGAATAAGGTTTCTGCAAGCAGGGAGGGGTATTACTGTACCTTATCCTTTACTAATCTTATAACAATTAAACACATTAACTTTACCATTCACACATATACAACTTTGCAGTTAGATAAACAACTGTGACTTGCTTAACCCACTACGGGGAGTTCGCAGCGAAGCTCGTTATTAGCAGTGATCTTTATTTATCAGATGAGTACAGTTATTAATGCATAAAAGATAACAGAAATATAGACAACACAAGAAACCACAACACCAGATATAACGTGGTTCACCCCCAGTGTAGGGGTTACGTCCACAGAACTATGTTTTATTCAACTTGCTACAAAAACCACAGTTCTGATCTGCGCACACAGTTGCAGATCCCTTCAATCCTTAAAAGCTACGCACATAGTAGCAGGCCTCTGTACACACAGCTGCAAATCTTTCCTTTATCCTCTTACAAAACCCTCTGCGCACACAGCTGCAGAGGTCGTCCACGCACACAGCTGGGACTTAACCTTTCCTTACACAATTAGCCTTAGCTTCGCCTTAACTCTTCTTTACAACATAAAACCTAACCTTTCTTCTTTACACAAGCGCTTATTTATATATCACACTATTACAAAAACCATGGACTTAAACCATGGGCATCGCCAATACTAAACCCTGGATTTAAACCATGAGTTTATTACAAAAAAGGGAATTTACTTACCCCGACACCCCTAATACTATTTTGACCCGTAACTCCGCTTACAAACTTCCTTAGCAACCGCAGAGTTACAAAAATTAACTACCCTTAGATGACACGTCCCAACACACCCCCATTGTAGCCCCATCCCACATCAACTTGGGGTCAAATCTGCCCTTCATGACTCATCTGAACTTGCCTGACTTGGCTATATTAATGAATGATCCCATCCGCCACCAAGATTTCTAGCCACCCATGCCAATGAAGTTTCCATCAGACATCCCAAAGTTTGAAGACAAAGCTGGGGAATGTCCCTAAAATCATATAATGACATTCCATCTATGGTTCTCATCCAATAGCATCGTAGAAGACTCCATCAGGATGAGGCTGTTCCAACACACCCTTATAGGTGCCGCAGCCAAATGGTAAATTGAGCTGCCACAATCCAAGTACCCCGACTTCAACTCCTTAGCCTTCATGTTCCTGCAGCATTTCCAACTCCCTATCAGATATGACGAGGAGGTGGAGATCTTGTTATATTGTCACAAAAATACCGCCACTCACATCACTGATCATATCCATGAGTGGCGGCGACACATCTTGTGCAAGATCCAACTTGATGACATGATCTCCTTGGATTGGTTCCTCAAGACTTTGCTCCTGCCCATCTCAAAGGACGTCACATCTCAACATCCCCAATCTGAGGAAGAGGCCATACTGAAGCTCCAACAATTTGACCTCATCTATGCCCAGTCAGGATACTTGTACACTGTCATTCCAGATGCTCCCCATCCAGGTACCTCTTACCATGATGCATCAAGGGCATCCCACGTTATGGATGGAATCATAGGGTCAATCTCCCAACAACCATATCCTTGACCAACACCACCTACCACGGCACCATAGCCAAGTAACATTGCTAATGTTGCTTACCAAAAACAAGCTCCGGACTGTGCTAGAATAATGTCTCAGTTCGGAGAAACAACCTCTTATGCACAACCTATGCCACCGCAGCAGGCTCAGGACATGGCTTGGCCAACACAATACTATGTGGGGAAAATTCCCACATTCATGGCACCACCACCCCCACAAATATACTATGCACCACCATTGCAACAAGTTCAAGCCCCCTCCCCTGCTCCACCCGCTCCACCCGCTTCGTTGGGACAAGTGTTTGCACAACCAAACCATCCCAACCAGCCTGCCCCCAACAATCAACAAGGGAAAGCTAGAAACAACCGGCCCCACAACTAAGGCAATAACCAACCACAGGGAGGTAGTCAGCAACCGAACCCTCCTAATAATGCCACAGCTAACCAGCCAACCCAAAACCCCCCATGGTAGAATGCACCAAGATGCAACGCACCATTGTGCACAAACCAACCATGTACACTCTATGATGTCTATGGGAATTACACATTTGAGTGTCCCCTCATGGCTCGCGCTAAGCAGGCCATTCAAAATGAGGCCCAACAGGACACCAGTGCCCCTACTCAAGCCCAACACAACGAGGCACCAAAAGGACCTCATCCCATGGTGCTTCAAAACCCATTACCAGTCCAAGGATTGGTAGCAACTGCTCCCCCCCCCCAGGCCAATCCCAATGCTCCGGGGGCACCACCCACAGCCAAAACAGGTGTTCACCAACTGATGACCATGACCACTGAAGAGGTCAACTTACAGACTAGACAAAATCAATACAGTACCACCACCAAACCTGTTGACTCATCAGCAGCATCCACATATAAGACAACCAACCTACCTCTCCAGTTACCCCCATTCCCATGCCCCCCCATACACAGAATTGCTAATAATGCCACAGCTAGAGCTGTAGTCAGCTATAACATTATGGATGATTTGGCCCAAACGCCAACTGCCATGTCCACTCTTGAGGTACTTAAAATGTGCCCAATGTAGCAAAAATCCCTACTAGCTGCTCTAGGGGAAGTAGACCCCTCCTATTCCAAGCTAATCATATTTGACACAGATAACGGAGAGTTGTGCATGCCCTCCACTATCGTCTTCCAAATCCCAGTATCCATCGGAAACTTGGTTGTGCACTGATGCATAGTGGATGAGGGGGCATCCATGTGCGTCATGTTTACCTTAGTTTGGAAAAATCTTGGATCACTAATTTTGCAACCGTCCTCCACAACTCTAGGGGCTTATGATGGACACCCGACTAAATCCCAAGGAATCCTCCCCCATGTCCCCATCATGTTAGCTAGGAGTACAGTCATGATCGACATCGAGGTCATCAACGCTCAATTGGATTACAACCTCCTCCTTGGGAGGAGTTACATGTACGCCATGCGAGCCGTCGCGTCAACTATGGTCTGCCTCATGATGTTCCCCCACGAAGGGAATATTGTGACAGTTGACTATCTCACCTACGATGATACGGAAGGGTTAACAGCACCTACCAATGTTATCCCTACCATAACCACCACCAAGCTACAAGGGGCGACCACACATGCTAACGTCATCCCTGCAACTAACATTGTGGTTGAAAACACACCAGCCTCCCCACCATTGAATGTGGGCCCTAGGTTGTTTACCGATCCCACCATGATGGCTCCTTTCCCGTTGGTGTCACCACCACTGACACAAAAGAAAAATGTGGACTTGTGCATGGTCTCATCAAGCACCGCTGCACCCAAATAGCAATCGCAGCCGCAGCCCCAACCACAACCACAATATCGTCTACAGACGCAATTCCAATAGCAGCCACAACATCACCCACAATAGCAACATTATGTGTAGCCACAACCACAACCTCATCCCCACATGCAACCAGCTAGGAGTTATGTGGGCTCATCTCCAGTACATAAAATTCCCTTCCTCTTTCGCCGACCTGGTGTCATGAGCAAGCCGAGTTATGGCCATCTTAAGCCTACCCAACTTTACATTGGGGATCTTTGTGTGGTATCTCGATCCACTAGCTCAACCAACAATGCCCCAAGTTGTGTTAAATCTAGTACAATCTATTGTGGTTGAGTCTCACCCCCCACCCGATCCACATAAGCTAAGCATCGCATCCGCACCTGCACCACCCCAACCCAAAAGGGCTAGGGAAAAGAACACCAAAACCATCGCAAAGCCATGACAAGTTCCACCTTATGCCGTCTACAAACAATAGTGCCATCCAAATCATAATTGCCTAAAAATCCCAGTGGTTTGTGCACATCTGGATTCCATGGATACAAACGAAAACATCCCCATGGTTGAACTCCCAACCATGACACTAGTTAAGGACAAGGCATTGAGGAGAAACCATTCTTGCACCTTTTGTAGCTTGTATGGAAATTACTCTAGCCATTGCCAAGACCTGCCTGAATTTTGAGTGGCTCTTGCTGAACTCCATCACCATTCCCTTGAGTCTGAGATCACCTTGATCGAAGAAGTTCACCCACCACGACCTCCTTCATCCGACACCATGTCCATTTACATGATGTCTAGTTCCCCCGACCAGCTCATCTCCATCTCCAATGACGGTCCATCAGACCTGTCACTTCGTTGCTTCAACACCGATGAGGATATGCTTGAAGCTCTGACCACCTCGGAATACCCATGGGCCGACATGCACCATCACTCCTTCTTCCTCCCAGAAGAGCTTATGTCGCAATCTGACTAGTTTTCCATGGAGACCAAAGATTTAATCCATGGGAAGGTTGGCTGGTTCAAGAACCCAATCCCAGCACCCGATGCCTTTGAAGAAGGGAACATGGAGAACATTTCACCAATCATTAAGATTGATATCTCAAACAACTCTGAGATCATTGAAGAAATCATCCTAGGAGAATCTTGCTGTTATAGCGGATTTCACCACTCTAGGTGAATCACACTTTGTATGGCCTTCCCCTGTCTTGCTGCAGACTCTTTAGACCCCATGGACCATCTTTTGTCCTTTGATGTTTCCTTGTTCATCCCTTATACCATATGAAAAATGATATACGTGGCATTTAACCCGATAACCACGTACATACGCGGGTTTGACCCATATAACTGCATACATCGGGATGTGTGCATAATCAAAATTCTTTTGGAGTTTTCCTTGACATGGATCCGACTCATTTGACTCGTGGCCTTCCATATGCCTTGAGATCACTCGGATTCGACCTTTCATTATCCCTTTGAAAGCTATATAAGGAACCCCTTGGTACATGGAAGGCATATAGAGAGAATTGAGAGCAAAGAAACTATAGTCCATTGTTGCCGGAACTTATGCTTGAGTCTGCATCCCTTTGTCCCTTGGAGCACTTTTGTGTTTTTCCCAAGCTTTCCTTTTGCTTGTGAGCTTGCTATTGAGAGATGGAGGATTGAAGTGGTGGAGGCCCAAGTGGGGATTCAGTTTCTCTGATTCGTAGACGTGCCGTCAAAGGTTGTATCTATGTTGTAATCTCTGATTTATATTAATAGAAATATCTTTTCCTATCCAATGATATGTGTATTTGATTGAATATTTTATCCATGGGAATATGTCAAATGCTTTTACATTATTGATTATATATGCTAGAATAGATCTAACACCATGATATATAGTATGCTTGTATTGTTTACTTGTTGTTCAGGAAGTTTTATATCAATTCAAGCTGAAGATTGGAAAGCTCAACAGGGATCTACTTCAACCGTCCAGAATAAGGTACGAGGTCTGATCCTTTAGTGTTAGACATTTTATTTCTATTGCATATTGGGAAAGATTGATTTCTGGAGTCAAAGCTGTCTGTTGTGGTACCCCAAGCCATAGGAATTTCTCTTTGTAATAGAATTGGCGATTCCGCTGGGGAGTTTCTAGTCATTTTTCCTTTCGGGGTTTTTATTGGTACAATGGGCTTGATATTATTGACTTGCTCTTTGTTTCTCCTTGTTTCTGGGTTACATTTTATAGTATGTTCATCCATTGACACTCCCCTTTATTTGTTTGACCCTTGGCTTGCTTTTTACCACTGAATTCTCTGTATACGCAGGTTTTTGGCCAAAAGTCACATACATATGCCTATATACGCAGGTTTTTGGACAAAAGTCATGTACATATGCCTATCCACGCAGGTTTTTGGCCAAATGTCGTGTATATATGCAGTTGTTCTTTAAACAGTCGCGTACATCCTCCCTTTTGGTGAGTTTTATGTTGTGGGAAGTTGTTGGGTGGGTTGTGAGTGTGGTTGGGTCTTCCTTGGGTCTGATGTTGTCTGTTGGATGCTTCTTTTGTGACCAGAGACCGCTTTTTTGTTGATTTTTCTTTGAAAGTACTTTTAGTCATCTATCCTTTTTGTTTTTCCATCAGTGCATTACTCTTTTTTGTCTTGGCGTCTTGATGGGCTTGTCTTTTATACTTGCTGCAGAGGCTGAGAGTTTTAGATGACTTTTATTGCATTTTTCATTCTTTTATATTGAAAAATACAAAGTAGTTGCACTCTGAGTTGCATATTAGATATGGATTTGAGGAGGTACTAGCATTGGATTGCTTGGATGAGAGTTGTGTTTAGGCTTTCATATAGGAAGGATTGCATTGGCATTCAGAAAGGAATATATAATTATGCATCTCATGTAGTGGCATACCCTATTTTTCATTTGACAAAGATTGCACTTAGCATTGTTTGTTATGGTGTGCATATTTATTTCACTGCTGAGTCATAATGTCATTAGTTGCATAGCCATTTCCCTTTGAGTAATTATAGCCAATTAAAATCAACGCTAAATTAAAATGAATTACACTCTTTTCTTTTCTAGGGTGCACTAACAAGCTTAGGTTTTAGGATCTTGGAATAGTTCATTGTAAGTCAATTCTCCAAGATCACTAAACAACAACATCTAGGTGTCTGTCCAGGTAAGTGTGTGAAATCCTTTGTATAACCAGTGTTTCTCAGGATCCTCCTCTCAAAAGGGAGTTAAGCACGAGGCAGTGTGAGCGATTATTGATTGGGATGACCCCTAGTCATAACTGAGTAGAACCGAAGATATTTCCAGGATTGTATTCATATCTAGGGGCTCTTTCAATAGTTTTGGGATTTGCTACCCTGCCCATACGGTCAATCCTGCCTGCGACTGTCCGCCTGAGCCTTGATTATATTGAGGTGACCTTAGTGGCCTTACCTAGGATATCGAGGGGTTACTTTGTAGGGGTTATTCTGCGGGTGTCCCATCTAGGTAGAGGTTGGACAGCACAGTCGCTTTATGCGTTGAAGCTGAGGGCCACTATAATGGGTTACGTACCTCCGCTTGTAGTGTATGGGAGTTTCAAGCCTCTCCTAGGCGAGACACACTTGCTGCATTTGGGAGCTCACATATCCTCCCCTTGGTTTGCTTGTATTTTGGCTGTATATTTTCTTAGGAGTGTGCTCTTTGTGTGCTAGTTGGCCTCTGGGATTGTGGTTACTTGAGTATATTTATGCTCTCTCGATTTTGGGTCCTTTTATTTTTGGCATGCCTGGTATCCTATCACCCGTCTTGGTCCTAGTACGGACCCTGGTGTTAGACTTGGGGGCATCACAACCCCTTAACATGCTCATGGATTTGGGAATGGTCATATTCCATCCTCTACTCCATTTGTGGGGTATTTTTATTCCCTTCGATCAGTATTTACACCGATGGTCACCCTCATGGGGGTGGTAGTGTATGCATGAACATTGGGTCTACAAATTAATTTCCTTTTGATGTCCCATTGTTCATCGCATTGTTTCCTTTAGGTGCTATTGTCATGATCATTCCTCCCTATATCCTATAGTTTGGAATCTTTATTGACTATGTTGTGTTATGTTGAACTAATATGGTTGTCATGTAGGGTCCAATTTTTGTACACTCTCTTCGATGTTTCGACCCGTTTGTGCCTATCACAGGTATTATGTATGAACTAGCATATAGGTTAGGATTTAACATCCGCTTGCACTTATGCATTGCCTTATGACCATTCCATCTTAACCTTAGGTACAAACCCATTCCATAGTATCACAGAACCTTCATGTTGTTGTTAGAAGTGGTACTATGTGAATGGTAGAGATTTCCTATATATGGGTGCCCTAGTTAGCTCCCTTTTTCATTTGGTACCTGTGCTGTGAGTCCTCTCTTAGGTCTGGGAGTCCCTTTTAGTCCCGCCATGTCCTTGAGCAAGAGCTTCATACTCCTCTTGATCTTATGCTGGCCTGTTTCCCTCCAGACTCCCTTATGTCAAGTTGTGAATGCATTATCATGAGCTTTGCCTGCATTATTGAGCTTTATGTCGGCTTCGCTGACATTGCGTTTCAGCCATATAGCTCAAGCTTGTATCATGTCTAGCAATGCAGAGCCATTTTTTATCCTTCACAGCTTGATTTCCCTTTTTACTGGGAGGGGATTTTCCCCCGAGTGTTGATATCCTACACCTGTATCCTTGCAATGAGCATAGGTATGTTCCACTTCTTGGAACTAGTTTGTTTGCCCTTATGACACTCGTCTCCTCCTAGTTTGTAACTATAAAGCTAGTTTATTCTTTTTTCAAGATTTTCAAATAACTGAAAAAGTCCAAAAAAAAATCAAAAAACCAAAAATCTGGACAAGGAAAGATGTTATCTTTGGCAGCTGTCAAGTCATGTCACCTTCAAACAGAGCACTGTATATCACATCCATTGGTTGGGTTATAGTTTGACTTTAGGAGCTGTACTCATTTATCTAAGTTTATCTCCACCGATTGGTTAAGCTTCCAGTCCCTATGGAGCCTCTGTTGATGCCTCCTGCGTCACAGAGATGTCCCAGTTTGTATATCAAGTCTATGCTGCCTTCATTCAGTCACCATACCCTGTTATGCTCTTGTTCGAAGGAACTTGAAACCTGTGTCGGCCATTCCTCAGTTATCTTGACTTTGCATGTCGGCCATTCCCAGTATAGTTACTAGTTCGTGCACCTTATGATCAAGTCCTTCCACATTATACAACTTTGTTGAGTACCTCATGTTGGATGATGGGGGATGCCTTAATGCCCTCCATCCAACATATTTCATCCCATCAACTTCAGATCATTTATTCTGGGATTAGAATCTATAGTCCTTTTGAGTGCCTTGAGACTTGCAGTCATTAGTGGCAGGTTCTCTCGCCATCGACAGTTTCTTGGGAATACATCAATGTCCTCTAATAGGTGTATTTTGTCAAGTGTTCGACCTCAACACATTTATTCACACTTGTTAGTTTGCACTCTAGTACCTTGATTCCCATTTTCATTATTAGTGGGTGATCTCGCGTCTGTTAACGGTATACATCAATGACAGGTAATCAGACGATGGACTACTATGTTCAACCTCGACACCTCTATTCGCATAGTAGGACATGTACTCGTAGTGGTGTGTGTAGAATACTTTCTAGATTGGTGGCATATCCTATATGCTACCTCCTTGATCGTGCCAGTGTTCATGAGATTTCAGCTCTCGTGACTTAATACCAGTATATGTCAGACATTTCCAGCCACTATGGAGATCTTGATCTATTGTATATCTTCAGCCATTTTGGAGATCATGGTCCTTTGTATATATTCATCATGGAGATTCTGATCTATGTATATTGTACGTGGTGATGACCACATATATGATATCATGTATTATTCCTATTCATGGCCATTGAACTCTTATGTATCCAGGACTGCTATATGTACTTGCAGTTATCTATAGAGTTGTATTATTGTACTATGCTGATTGGTTGGTTGGTATTCCATTTGGGATCCTTCATCACTCCACTTCTGGGATGGACTTATAATGTATTTCGGCCATCATATGACCCCTCTGACCTCACACATTAGGGGGCATCTGTTATAGCGGATTTCACCACTCTAGGTGAATCACACATTGTATGGCATTCCCCTGTCCCGCTGCAGACTCTTTAGACCCCATGGACCATCTTTTGTCCTTTGATGTTTCCTTAATCATCCCTAAAACCATATGAAAAATGATATACGTGGCTTTTAACCCGATAATCGTGTACATACATGGGTTTGACCCATATAACTGCGTACATCAGGATGTGTGCATAATCCAAATCCTTTTGGAGTTTTCCTTTACATGGATCTGACTCATTCGACTCCTGGCCTTCCATATGCCTCAAGATCCCTCAGATTCAACCTCTCATTATCCCTTTGAAAGCTATTTAAGGAACCCCTTAGTACATGGAAGGCATATAGAGAGAATTGAGAGCAAAGAAACTATAGTCCATTGTTGTCGGAACTTATGCTTGAGTCTGCATCCCTTTATCCCTTGGAGCACTTTCGTGTTCTTACCAAGCTTGCCTTTTGCTTGCAAGCTTGCTATCAAGAGATGGAGGATTGAAGTGGTGGAGGCCCAAGTGGAGGATTCAGTTTCTCCGATTCGCAGACGTGCCGTCAGAGGTTGTATCTATCTTGTAATCTCTGATTTATATTAATAGAAATATCTTTTCCTGTCCAATGATGTGTATTTGATTGAATATTTTATCCATGGGAATATGTCAAATTATTTTACATTATTGATTATATATGCTAGAATAGATCAAACACCATGATATATAGTATGCTTGTATTGTTTACTTGTTGTTGAGGAAGTATTATAACAATTCAAGCTGAAGATTGGAAAGCTCAACGGGGATCTACTTCAACCGCCCAGAATAAGGTACGAGGTCTGATACTTTAGTGTTAGACATTTTATTTCTATTACATATTGGGAAAGATTGATTTCTGGAGTCAAAGCTGTCTGTTGTGGTACCCCAAGCCATAGGAATTTTTATCCGTAACACTTGCTCCCTGAAAGAGGTCAATGAATACACCGCCCTCTTCCAAGAATTCTGTGACATCTTAGGTTAGTCATACACTGAAATGCCCAGCTCAGATCCATCCATCGTGGAACACCACATCGACACATGGCCTCATGTGGCACCCATCTGCCAAAAGCAATAGCACATCCATTCATCCAAAGTGGCAGCGGTGAAAGCAGAGATAGAGAAGCTGCGCATAGTCGGCTTCATTTATCCCATTGCATACATAACTTGGGTTTCTAATCCTATTCTCATGAATAAAAAACATGGTACCATTTGCGTTTGCATAGAATTTTGTGATCTCAATGGGGCATGTCCCAAAGACAACTTCCCCACACCGTTCATTGACTAGATCATCGATGCATGCATCGGACATGAGGTCTTCTCCTTCATGGATGGTTTTTTCAGATACAACCAAATCCAAATCCGGAAAGAAGACCATTAAAAAATGACATTCACAACCCCATGGGGCACATTCCCCTATTGAGTCATGCCCTTTGGCCTAAAAAATGCTACAGCCACCTTCCAGCATGCCATGGCATATTGTTTCCACGATTTAGTTCACATCATCTTGGTCTACTTGGACGATCTCACCTCTCGATCATGAAAACAAGCACAACATATAGATGACTTGCAGCAAGTCTTTTTACATTTCTGCAAGTACAACATCCACTTGAACTCCCTCAAATGCATTTTCTATGTCCCAGTAGGTCATTTACTTGGGTTTATCATCTCTCACAAAGGGATAATGGCAGATCGCCTCAAAGTCCAGGCCATCCTTGATCTTCCTTCCCCAAGAACTTGGCACCAAATTCAAAGCCTACAAGGGAAGGCCAATTTCCTTCATCGCATTGTGCCAGAGTATGAAACAAAAGAATATGGATTCATTTGCCTTCTTTGCACAAAAATCCCCTTCATTTGGGATCAGTAAGCACCAAAATCGTTCAAAGCACTCAAACAAGCCTTAGCTTCTGCACCATTACTCTCACCACCAGATTTCACTTGAGACTCCATCCTTTACGTATCGACCTCAAAAAATGCCATTTCTAGAGTCTTGGTCCAAGAAGATGATGCTCGTCATGAGCTCGTGATTTACTACATCAGTCAGAAGCTAATAGGACCCCCATTATGATATTCACCCGAGGATAAATTAGCCCTCGATGTCGTCTTCTCAGCTCAAAAATTGTGCCACTACATCATTTCCAACCATACTTGTGTAGTGGTTGATTCAAACCCAATGTTGTACCTCTTATGCTGCCACCTTCTACAAGGTCGAGCAGCCAAGTGGGTAGTTGTCCTCTAAGAATTTGACCTAGAGTTTTTGTCTCCCAAAAGCATAAAGGCACTCCCACTAGCCACACTCATGACCGATCTACCCCCCTTAACCACATCATCACCCCCTAAGGATGATTTCCTATTCGTCATATCTATAGATGACCCATGGTATGGGGACATCCTTCTCTATTTACGAACGTAAAAGTTCCCAGCGCACTTCAATCATGAGGATAAACGATGCATCCGACATTAATCCATTCGCTACCTGTTGATTGGAGATGTTCTATATCGTCGAGGCATTAATACCATCCTACGTCGTTTCCTCACTTGTGATGAGGCTGAGACCATCCTCAACGACAGTCATAGCGGAGCCTGTGGTTGTCAACTTTTAGGCCTAGCAACCACCGAAAAGATTCTACATGGCAGCTATTTCTGGCCCTCCATCTTCGCTGATTGCATAGAGGCAGTCAAGCATGTCCATAGCTATCATCTTTTTTCCCCAAAGGAAAGAACCCCCCCGCACCATTACATCCCGTATTCAGAGTCGAGCAGTTTTGCAAATGGGAAATCAACTTCATGACCATCAACCCCATTTCGGCTAATGGCCATAAGTACATTATCATGGTAGTCGATTACTTCACCAAGTGGGCCGAAGCCATGCCCACATTCGATTCGAAAGCTGAAACCGAAGCACGTTTCTTCTTTGACCATGTCATTACACAGTTTGGTGTCCCAAAAAAATTAGTCTTAGATCATGGGGAACACTTTGAAGACATTGTATGGGATGAATTATCAACCATGTTGAAATTCAAACACCAGTACTCTTCTTCCTACTACCCTCAAGGCAATGGCCAAGTTGAAGCAGTCAACAAAATCATCAAAACAATGCTCCAATGGATGGTAGGAAATCACAAAACCAACTGGCATCACATGCTATTCTCTGCCCTATAGGCTTATCGTACATTCACAAAAACCGCAACCAGTTTCACCCCTTTCTTCCTAGTACATGGTATTGAATCAGCACTCCCTATAGAGTGCCAAATCCCATCTCTCCGCCTTGTGGTGGAACTACTTCCTGACACTTCACCTTTAGAAGAACGACTCGTCCAACTCGAGCAAACCATAAAAGATCGTTGAGCTGCCCTCCAATCCATCGAAGCAGCAAAAACACAATCAAAGATCCAATATGACTCCCATGCCCATGTTACAGAGAGAAATTCCTATGGCTTGGGGTACCACAATAGAGAGATTGACTCCAGAAATCAATCCTTTCCAATATGCAATAGAAATTAAATGTCTAACACTAAAGGATCAAACCTCGTACCTTATTCCGGATGGTTGAAGTAGATACCCGTTGAACTTTCCAATCTTCAGCTTGAATTGATAGATTATTTCCTCAACAACAACTAAACAATACAAGCATTCTATATATCATGGTGTTAGATCTATTCTAGCATATATAATCAATAATGCACAAGCATTTGACATAATCCCATGGATAAAATATTCATTCCAACACACATTATTGGACAGGAAAAGATATTTCTATTAATATAAATCAGAGATTACAAGATACAACCTCTGACGGCACGTCTGCGAACCGGAGAAACTGAATCCCCCACTTGGGTCTCCACCACCTCAATCCTCCATCTCTCGATAGCAAGCTCACAAGCAAAAGAAAATCTTGGGAAGAACACAAAAGTGCTCCAAGGGACAAAGGGATGCAGACTCAGCATAAGTTCTAGCAACAATGGACTATAGTTTCTTTTCTCTGAATTCTCTCTTATGCCTTCAATGTACCAAGGGGTTACTTATATACCTTTTCAAAGGGGTAATGAATGGTTGAATTCGAGCGATCTCAGGGCATAGGGAAGGCCAGGAGTCAAATGAGTTAGATCCATGTCAAGGAAAACTCCAAAAGGATTTGGATTATGCACACATCCTGACATGCGGGGTTTTACTGGTCAGACCCGCATATATACGCACTTATACGTTTAAAAGTCGCATGTATCATTTTTCATATGTTGTTAGGGATGATCAAGGAAACATCAAAGGACAGAAAATGGTCCATGGGGTCTAAGGAGTCTACAGTGGGACAGGGGAAGGACATACAAATTATGATTCACCTGGAGTGGTGAAATCAGCTATAACAGATGTCCCCTAATGTGTGAGGTCAAAGGGGTCATACGATGGCTGAAATACATTATAAGTCCATCCCAGAAGTGGAGTGATGAAGGATCCCAAATGGAAGAATAGCCACCCAATCAGCATAGTACAATAATACAATTCTGCATATAACTGCAAATACATATAGTAGTCCCCTATACATAAGAGTACAATGGCCATGAATAGGCATGATACATGATATCACATATGTGGTCATAGCCACGTACAATCTACATAGATCAGAATCTCCATGATGAAGATATACATAAGACCATGATCTCCATAATGGCTGAATATATAACAGATCAAGATCTCCATAGTGGCTGGAAATATCTGCAATATACTGGAATCAAGTCACGAGAGCTGAAATCTCATGAACACTGGCACGATCAAGTGTTATAGCGGATTTCACAACTCTAGGTGAATCACACTTTGCATGGCCTTCCCCTATCATGCTGCAGACTCTTTAGACCCCATGGACCATCTTTTATCCTTTGATGTTTCCTTGATCATCCCTAAAACCATATGAAAAATGATATACGTGGCATTTAACCCGATAACTGCGTACATACGCGGGTTTTACCCCTATAACCGCGTACATCGGGATGTGTGGATAATCCACATCCTTTTGGAGTTTTCCTCGACATGGATCCAACTCATTCGACTCCTAGCCTTCCATATGGCTTGAGATCGCTCGGATTCGACCCTTCATTATCCCTTTTGAAGCTATATAAGGAACCCCTTGGTACATTGAAGGCATATAGAGAGAATTGAGAGCAAAGAAACTATAGTCCATTGTTGTCGGAATTTATCCTTGATTCTGCATCCCTTTGTCCCTTGGAGCACTTTTGTGTTCTTCTCAAGCTTGCCTTTTACTAGTGAGCTTGCTATCGAGAGATGGAGGATTGAGGTGGTGGAGGCCCAAGTGGGGGATTCAGTTTCTCTGGTTTGTAGACGTGCCGTCAAAGGTTGTATCTATCTTGTAATCTCTGATTTATATTAATAGAAATATCTTTTCCTATCCAATGATGTGTATTTGATTGAATATTTTATCCATGGGAATATGTCAAATGCTTTTACATTATTGATTATATATGCTAGAATAGATCTAACACCATGATATATAATATGCTTGTATTGTTTACTTGTTGTTGAGGAAGTATTATATCAATTCAAGCTGAAGATTGGAAAGCTCAACGGGGATCTACTTCAACCGTCCGTAATAAGGTACGAGGTCTGATCCTTTAGTGTTAGACATTTTATTTCTATTGCATATTGGGAAAGATTGATTTATGGAGTCAAGCTGTCTGCTGTGGTACCCCAAGCCATAGGAATTTTTCTCCGTAGTAGAATTGACAACTCTACTGGGGAGTTCCTAGTAGTTGTCCTTTGGGGGTGATTTTCTCGGCATTCAATGTATTTGAATTGCTCTTTCTCTCTTATTTCTATGTCGGGTTTGGGGGCATGTATGCCTAGTAGAGTCTAATTGGAGTGAAGTTTGTCTCAGCCTGCCTGTTTTCCTTCATTTTATGCACTTTTTCTTCTTGTACGTGGATTTTTTATTTACAGTCGCGTATACACACGGTTTCCCTTGTGATTTCCACGTATACATGCGAATTTACTGCGAACAGTCGTGTATACCCTTAGTTTTTCCTTTTTGTGGAAGATAATTGGTTGTTGGGTGAATGATGTTAGTTGCTGAGTCTCCTTTGGCACTTCTTGAGTCTATTTTTACCTCTGTTTCTGACTGGAAACGTTTTTTTTTAACCTAATTTTTTTTTATAGGAAATTTCTTGTCATGGCATTTTTCGATTTTTTGTTTGAGATTAGTGCATTAGAGTTCTTTTACCTTAGTGCTTTGCTTGGATGTTGTTTATGTGTGCTTGCAAAGTCTGGGGGTGGTAGAATCATTCTTTTCCTTTTTGCATCTCTTATATTTTCAAAAAATCCAAAAACATTTGATTATCATCATGCATTGCATTTTGCACTTTGCATTGTACTTGCACTAGATCTAGATTTGCTTTAGAGTACTAGTTAGGACTTCATATAGACAAATTTGCATTTATCATTTCAAGAAGAATTGTACATTTCATGTAGTAGCATACCCCGTTTACACGGACACAATGCATTTGCATTGATTGTTATGGTGTGCATTTTACTTCATGTTGCGTCATAACACCACTAGTTGCACGACCATATCCTATTTTTTAGTACTAAAACCAACTAAAATCAACGCTAAAGTAAAATGAATTACACTCTTTTGTTTTCTAGGGTGCACCAACAAGCTTAGGTTTTAGGATATTGGAATAGTTCATTGTAAGTTAATTCTCCTAGATCACTAAACAACAACATCTAGGTGTCTATCCAGGGAGTGTGTGAAATCCTTGGGATAACCATTGTTCTCAAAATCCTCCTCTCAAATGAGAGTTAAGCACGAGGCAGTGTGAGCGGTTATTGATTGGGATGACCCCTATTCATAACTAAGTAGAACCAAAGATATTTCCAGGATTGTATTCGTATCTGGGGGCTCTTTCGAGAGTTTTGGGCTTTGCTACCCTGCCCGTACGGTCAATCCCTCCTGCGAATGTCTGCCTGAGATTTGATTATATTGAGGTTACCTTAGTGACCTTACCTAGGATATCGAGGGGGTACTTGTAGAGGTTATTCTGCAGGTGTCCCGGCTAGGTTGGGGTCGGACAGCACAGTCGCTTTATGTGTTGAAGCTAAGGGCCACAATAATTGGTTGTGTATGGGAGTCTCAGGCCTCTCCTAGGTGAGAAATACCTGCTTCATTCAGGAGCTCACTTATCTAGCCCTTGTTTTCTTGCATTTGGCTTTAGATTTTATTAGTGATTGCTCTGTGCACACTAGTTGGCCTAGGGTTTACGTAAATAGAGAGTCTTTGCTATTTTCTGAGTCATTGTGGATTCGAGTGCGGTTCCACGCCGTTCTCGTCGGTTAAAAGGACTGCCAGCTTCTACTTCTGCTCCTCCTTTGGGAGAGATACCTAGATAGTCTAGGCGGACTATGTCACACACTAATTCACACACCATGAAGGACCATTCAGAGACTATTCCTGAACCACCTCCTCCCATTCGTATTGACGATGGGGAACTTACTCCTACATATGATCCTTCACCTAACCTAGCTGAGTTCGGTCCTCTGATTTCCCAGATAGGATCCTTGCATGATAGACCTACTTACCCTAGGGCTGATTCCCCATTGACACATTACTAGTATGGAATGCCAGAAGATGCCGAGACTCACTTTGAACCTACCAGCACTAGCTACGGTCATTATGCTATGACTGGTTTTCCTATGCACGATTTGACATTTCATGTTGAATCCGACTTTGAGCCTAGCACTATGCCTGGGGGAAATCCAATTCCTTACCTTGTAGAGAGGTTTGGGAGTACTAGTCACATTGCACCTTCCGTCCCACTGGTGGAAGCTACATCTTATCTCCCTCCTAGGTCTAGGGTTAGTGATCTAATTAGGATACCAGGTTTGAGACGAGTGATGATAGGCTGTAGTACATATCTTATTACTCATATTCCTTCATCCTCGGTTCCAAGTTCTTCAAATGTACATCCTCCACCTTATTCAAGTGGTCCTTCGAGCCGATATATGGCTACGAGTCAGGTCCGTACTGCGGTTACTATGTCGATTGTGTCTCAAGTTCATATACCACCCGCTGCTTCGGGAGGCTATATTCACACTTCTAGTGGTCAGCTTGTTACGTCCAGTGCATACATACCTACTTCTGGTATGTATGTTCCCCCTTTCACAGCTTATCTTCCTACCTACGGAGTGTCCCATGGGATATCACATGCAATGGCCTATGGACCTTATTATGGGACGCAGTATGGACAGGTTTCTTCACCTTATGGAGGCGAGTATCAACAACCTACTTACTCTCCTAATTATGGCTTCATAGCTCCTACTAGTCAAGGTCCACCTTACTATGGTACTTCCATGCCACCCTATATGGGTCAGACAGGAGGAGGACACTATGGCCAAGGCCATGGTGGTGCTCAAACCTATGTGAACCAGGGAGCGGTCCATCGACCTCATCATCCTAGGCTCCCTTTCCTCAAGACACTTAACATTCCTAACTTATTGATACTTACGAATGATCCCGTGGCTCATGACCCGGCTTGGCCGGCTATCCCTACCAAGCTTCCTTCGGACATACCTAAGTTCGAAGGAAAACCGGGAGAGGATCCGAGCGAACACGTTACCACATTTCACCTTTGGTGCTCTTCGAATTCGTTACATCAGGACTCAGTCCGCTTGCGACTATTTCAATGCACCCTCATAGGGCCTGCTACAAAATGGCAAATAGAGTTACCAAAGGGATATTTTACCTTGTTCGATGATCTTGTGATGACTTTTCTTAATCACTTACAGCTACCAGTGCGCTATGATGTTGGTATTGAACTCTTGTCGACATTTCAGCAATATAAAGCCACCCATATTTCTGATCATATTCAGGAGTGGCGTAGATGGAAGAGATTAATTAAAGCCTTTATACAGCCGGAGTTCCTTCTCGAGTGGTTCCTCAAGTATTTATTGCCGTATATAGTGAATAATGTTTCCACATCCGGAGTGCAGAATGAGGAACAAGCGATCTTTAGGGTGTAGGAACTGGACTTGATCTATGCTCAGTCTGGTTTGTTGTATGAGATTATTCCCAATGCTCCTCGTTCCAGTTTCAATCCCAAGGTCAAACCTGGACCACATGCCGATGGCATTGTGGGTTGTGCAAGTGTGAAACCTCCAGATTCGGTTGCAAAACAAGTTAGTCAATTGTCGCTTAACCAATCTACTTCGGGACAAGCTACGGCTTCATCTCAACCCAGCCAAACAGTGAATGTACTTTCTTTGCAATCGTCGAACTAGAAGGGTAACCAGCAGCCCGGACGGAATAGAAGAAAGGGTAAGAATACTAATCGAAAGGGTGGAAATAAGAATGAGAATGCTACCAATAATGACAAGAATGGTCAAAATACTGGGGGGGACAATCAAGTGAAACGTCAGGTTAAATTCCCTTGCAAGCTATGTAAGGATGATCACCTCACTTACTTTCTCCCTCAGATTGAAGAATCTTCGAGATTCTTAGCACAAGGGCTAGCTATGCTAACGAACCCTTTACCGCATAACCAGAATATGAACTCAAAGTACCATGACCAGTCTAGTGAGAATGATCCACCAGAGACTACTGTTCATGGGTGCATTAACATGGTTCATGCTACCAAGGTTGTGACTCATGTGAAATATTATGGTTCGTCACAACCCAGCCTAGGCAAAGAACCTGATCCACTAGGAACCCCTTTACGCATTGAGAAACCTGCGGCTAAACCTGAGGCTGCACCTCACATTCCTAAGGGAGTTCTTAAGCATTCAGGGCATAATCCAAATGCCCGAGCCGCCCAAAATTATTCAATTGTCGAGGACTTGGGCCATAATCCTTGTGCAATGTCTACATTGGAAGTGCTTCAGAGTTGTCCTTCGCAAATGAAGGCTTTACTTTTTTCTCTTGGTGTGAACGGTGATGATTCTTCCTCAGTGATCAAATTTGAAACTGTAGGACATCTGCCTCACTTGCCCTACTATGTGTCGCTTTTGGTACATGTATAATGTATTAATATGATCATCAAGCGCACTGTGATTGACGAGGGCATTGTTGCTTCTATGATGTCTTTATCCTGTTGGAAGGGTCTCAGTTCTCCTGAGCTATCGAAGTCAGCGACTATGTTAATTGCTTTTGATGGGAGATCTTTTAGGACGCACAACATCCTTCTGTCCTTTAAGGTCCATTTGGGGGGGAAGACTGTGGCGATAGAGGTTGAGGTGGTTGATGCACCCCTTGACTACAATCTCTTGCTGGGAAGGAACTAGATGTATAGTATGCAAGACGTTGCTTCTTCCTTGTTCTGTGTTGTATGCTTTCCAAATAACAGGAAGATTGTAACGATTGATCAGATGGAATTCAAGAATCCGCCTGTTACCACATCTTCGAGAGCTTCGGCCCCGATCGTTGACCACTCTCAGCCGGCAACTGGGAGTGTTGGTGTAGGCATGTATCCATCCCTCATGGGAAGCTTTAGTTCTCCTGCACTGGTCCTCATGATAGGATCTTTTTACGATGAGGCTTCGACTTCTACGACCTCGGTGTATTTTCACACCACTCATATGGAAGATCCTTGGATTCTTCCTACACCGAGCACTTCGAGTGAGCCTGTCGAGACCAACGTGTCGCTTCCTGCAGCCATGATAGCTTATCAAGCCAATCTTAAGAGTGTTGCAGAGAATTGTTCTTCCTCTTCGTGGATAGAGGAGGAAGACCCCTATGTGCTGTCGGCATGGGCGGTACAGTCTTCTCATGCCCACAACTGCCTTGATATGGTTTTCCCTTCAGATGAAGCGATTATCAAGGCTATGTCCGGTGTTGAGCTGCCATGGGAGCAACTTCATCATAGATCATATTTCCTTCCACCGCTTGACCATTTGGAGCATGAGGATTATAGGGAGATTCTTAGTCAGAGAATTGGTAGTCCTGTGTTTCCATTAAACTCTCTTGGTCAGATGGCTAATGGAAACATGGCGAACATATCTTCCATGATTCTTATCAACATATCTTGAAATCCTAGCACCATTGAGAATGTCTATATTGGGGTGGAATGTTCCCATGCTGAGATTCTCGAATATACCGAGCAATTCAAGGAATTCCGTGATGTTTTTGCTTGGTCTTATGATGAGATGCCAGGTATCGACCCTCGGATTGTTGAACATGAGATTAAGACTTACCCCAACGCTAAGCTTATTCGACAACGTTTATGCACCATGAATCCTAGGAAAGCACCTGCTATTAAGGCAGAGATAGAGAAGCTATTGAAAGCCAGTTTCATCTATCCCGTTCCCTTAACGAAGTGGGTTTCAAACCCCGTTCTGGTGGTTAAGAAGCAGGGAGCAATCCGAATATGCACTAATTTCCACGATTTGAATTGTGCCTGTCCTAAGGATAACTTCCCCACACCATTTATAGATCAGATCTTGGATGAGTGTGCGGGTAGCGAGGTGTTCTCCTTCATGGATGGTTTTTCTGGGTATAATAAGATCCAGATTAAACCTAAGGACCAACACAAGACTGCAATTATTTGTCCTTGGGGAACGTTTGCATATCGAAAAATTCCTTTCGGCCTTAAAAACATCGGGGCTACATTTCAACGGACAATGACCTTGATTTTCCATGATCTCAAGTCTATTATTGAAGTATTTTTGGATGACCTTGCTGCTCATTCTCGTATGAGAATGTGTCATCCCTATCACTTGAGATTGGTATTCAAAAAATGCCGGCACTATTCAGTTAGATTAAATCCTCATAAGTGCATCTTTTGCGTGAATTCAAGTCTTTTATTAGGGTTCATCGTTTCGGAAGAGGGTATAAGAGCCGATCTCTTAAAGGCTGAGGCAATACTTCAGTTGTCTCCCCCAAAGAACATTCGTCATCTTCAGTGTTGCAAGGCATGGCAAAATTCTTACGAAGATTTGTTGTCAACTTTGCCAATTTGACTAGAGGCTTCATGCGTCTTCTAAAGAAGGATACTCCCTATGAATGGGATGAGCGAGCCTAGGAGTCCTTCGATGCACTCAAGTGAGCCCTAGCATCGGCCCCGATGATTAGTCCTCTGGATTATAGCCGTGATTTCCTATTATATGTGGCTACGTCTTTAGAGACGATTGGTATGGTTTTGGTTTAGGAGGATGAGGAGCTCCAAGAGCATGTCATATATTATCTGAGCCAAAACCTTATTGATGCAGAGATTCATTATTCTCATGTCAAGAAGCTTGCTTTAGCTACCGTACATGTAGTTCAACGTTTGAGACATTATATTCTCCTTCTCCAAACCTTGGTTGTGGTCCATGTCAATCCATTTCAGTTCATCGTCACACGAAGGATGATTGGGGGAAAGTATAATAAATGGATTGTCATTCTACAAGAATTCAATCTCTAATTTGTTTTGGCAAAGTCGAAGAAGTCATTAATTTTTGCAGAGCTTATATTGGATTTCCCAAACAAGGCCGAGGAGTTGGTTTGTGAGGATACGTTTGTCGATGAACATATCTTCTTAATCTCAACATCTCACCCATGGTATGGAGATATCATAGTATATCTGGAAACATAGAGGACCCCTACTCATTTCTCGTGAGATGAACGATGACGATTACGTCACGTCTCTAAGAACTACCTTATAGCGGACAATACTTTGTATTGCCGTGGGGTAGATTCCATTTTATGACATTGTTTAACTCATGAGGAGGACGAGGTTGTGCTGAATGATTGCCACGGAGGGGCATGTGGTGGTCATTAATCTAGGATTTCTACAGCTCAAAAGATTTTGAGAGCGGGTTATTTCTGGCCGTCGATCTTTAAATATTGTGTTGATACGGTCAAGAGGTGCCACCCTTGCCAGATGTTTGCATGAAATATGCACTCGAAGCCTGCCATGTTACATCCCATTATCACCGCCAGTCCCTTCACCAAGTGGGGGCTCGATTTTATGGATTGCAACCCAGTTTCGGCTGGGGGGCACCATCATATTATAGTGGCTATGGATTATTTCATGAAACGCACTGAGGCAATGCCTACAGTAAATTCAGACGGTGAGGCAGCTACTCACTTCATATTCAACCAAATCATTACTCGGTTTGGGATTTCGAAAGAGCTTGTCACTGACCATGGCTCGCACTTTCAGAACCGTATTATGGAAGAGTTGGCATCCAAGTTAGGGTATAAGCAAGAGCACTCCTCTTGTTACTACCCCCAAGCGAATGGACAGGTTGAAGCAGTGAATAAATCACTCAAGTCCATTCTCCAATGAACCATCACACAAAGCAAGATGAATTGGCATATTATGTTACACCCTGCTTTGTGGGAATATCGAACCACGGTTAAGAATGCCACTGGTTTTTCTCCATATCAGCTTGTGCATGGAGTGGAGTTGATATTGCCGGTTGAATGCGAGATCCCTTCGTTGAAGCTAGCTGTGGAACTCTTACCAGACACTCCACCTTTGGAGGAGCATTTGGTCCAACTTGAGCAACTTGATGAGCAATTTTGAGATGCCTTGGTGGCTCTAGAGGTTAATAAATGTCGCGTTAAGGTCCAGTACAATAAGTCTGTCCATCCAAGAGTGTTTAGTGAAGGAGAATTGGTCCTATTGTGGGATAAATCGAATGAACCCTTGGGGGTAGGGAAATTTAATCCTATGTGGCGTGGTCCTTATGTGGTCAAGAATGTCTTAGAGAAGGGTGCCTATGAGTTAGTCGATTACGAAGGCACAGCTTTGGCGGAGCCTATAAATGGGCTCTATCTCAAAAAATACTATGCATGATCTTTAGCCAAGGCTGCTTGTTGTATATTATTGTACAGCTTTGCATAGTTAGGTATTTTCTTATCGTGATCGGGTTTGTGATTAGTTTTCGTTTCTTTTGGAAGATGTCAATGGAATATTCCACCTACATAGGATTCGTGGATGGTGCAAGCCGTTACACTCAACACTCAGCCTCTGCTGCTTGGGTGATTTATACTCCTATGCGTCAGGTACTATCTTCAGGAGGTGTATGTCTACGACCATCTTCCAAGAATGTTGTTGAATATAGCGCCATTATTGAGCTTCTACGGGATGCCATTTCACATGGTGTTCTATCTCTTGAGGTACGTCTTGATTCGGAGTTAGTAGTGTCAAAGATCAATGGTTTGTACCATGTTAGAGATCCAACGTTAAGAAGGTTCCTATGTGTGAGATTGTTAGAATGAAAATTTGACAGTATAACATATATACACATTCCAAGAAATGATAATCAAGTTGCTGAGTCATATGCTAACTACGTGTTGTATTGGAATTTGTCTCATTCATAATAAATTAATCACAAACATTTTACACATGTAAATAAATAAACCGATCACCATAAAACTTTTATATATATATATATATCAAAAATGTGGTAATACATAGTGTCATATACAAAAGTGGGGCTTTTAAAGACACCATCATATAATACACGGTCGTACAAAAAATATATACTCTCAGGTGTCTAATATTGTGGAGGAGGAGGGTTGTGATCATGATACATCACTATGGATCTAGCTAGCCACTGGAATAAATGCACCCATGCACGTGGCACGCCCACCACCTATCACTGCATGGACTCAGGAAAGTCCTCGACTTGCGCCATGGGAACTCTATGAGTGAGTCTCACAAAGTTGGTATGAATGCTCTGGAGCGTTCGCTCCGCATCCACACCTATGATTTCATCCCCTCTTCCCCTCCATCTATGATGTGGGAAGCCCTCTAGTCATCATGGTCCCACATCTGCACATGAATGGTAGATGTCACTATGTGTTGTCATGCAAAAACATGTCTTTTTGATTCCACATAATCAAGAAAATACAAAAAAATTAAATAACTCAAAAAATTTAAAGAGAGTGAGAGTCATGATTCCGTACCTATCTCTCCTTATGTCGATCCTGGTGGCAATGGCATGTCCGGATCCCCCCGAAAATTTATCCCTCCATAGGGGTAGTCATCTATGGCAACAATCTGTCATCGCCACCATGGAAAGAAGTCAGTTGGGTATGGGTTGGCCACCCTACAACCCCCCAGTCTGCGCATAGCATCTTCCCAACGCTGTTGGACCGGATCTTCAACCCCGTGGAGAGGAATGTCCACTCTAGGGATCAATCCTGGAACACGCTCAAAGAAAAACATGCTCAAAATGCTACTAAACCCGAAGTTTCGTATCCTACCTTCCTTACACTCACTGAGCTGGTGTTTCATGTTGCTCAGTAGTGTAGTACTCCAGTCATATATGGTCGGTCTCATACACTCCACCGCATAGAACATCAGTGGCTGCGAGGCCTGATGGAGTGATGCTAAGCCTGCTATCCTGCCCAATGTCAATAGTATGGCCTTTAGGCCCAGCACCTGTATATGATTGGTGGGGACTTGACTCCCCACCTTCTCAGTATCTGGGTATCAGTACACAGCTACGTACTCATCGATAGTTAGGCCACCACCTATCCCACCTCGAGAACGAAGGTTCACCACTTCCCCTCGTCTAGATAGACCCATGATAAAGTATATGTCTTCCACCTTTATGGTGAGAGATGTCCCATCAATACGAAAGGACTCTGAGTCTGGATCCCAATAGTCCACCAGCATCTCTAGTAGTATTGGTTTGGCCCTCAAACTTCCAAGACACCAAAACTTGTAGATTCCACATGCACGGAGAGCCTGTTGTGCCACTACATCGGCCCTTACTGCTTCCTCTAGTTCACCATGATCGCGCTCTCTCCACTCTAGCACCATCCTACAAGAGAAATTGCCCAATTACCCATTAGATTCTTGTAAATTCATATGCGCGACCACATACGCAACTATTTTGCAAACAGTCGCATATGTACGTGGTTTCTATCCTCTTTTCTGCTTATAGCCAGCCCTATATGCGGAAAAATATTCGATATCCACATGGGCCACAGTGCTCATGTAGAGATGGCCTTAATAACCTCATTTAACTATGAAAATCAACAAAAATTGTATCAAAATGCAAGAGGAGAGCATGAGTAAATACCTGGAAGAAACAGTTGTGAATTCCGCCGGCTGGATCTCCTGGAATTTGCAGTTGAAATCAGAGCTCCAATGGGTAAAAGTTTCAAATGATTTATATTTTTTACTATTTATAGAAAAATTTTCAAATATTTGAAAATTTTTACCCCCTTTCCTATAGTTTTGACAGTTTCTAACCATTTTGGACCGTTTTTGACATAATTTGTGATGTAGAAGACCATTTTCAGTGCCGTTTTAGCCATTGGATTGACCCGTTCATACTGATCTCAGGTATAATGTCTACACTGGCATATAGGTTAGGTTCACCACCATTTGCATTTTTCATGACCTTATGACCATGTCACCATGACCTTAGGTACGAACCCACTCTATTATGTCATGGAACCTTCTTGCTGCATTAGAAGTGGCATGATACGAGTGGTAGAGCTTCACCTTACATGGGTACCCTAGTTAGCACCTTATTTGCATTTGGTGCCCATACCGACGTTTTCTCCTTTAGGGTGTGGGAGTCCATTCTAAAGTATTGCCATGACATTTCACAAGAGCCTCATACTGCTCTTGATCTTATGCTGGCGTGTTTCTCTCCGGACTCCCCTATGTCAAGTTGTGAATGCGTTATCATGAGATTTTCCTACCTTATTGAGCTTTATGCTAGCTGCCCTAACATTGCGTTTCAGCCATATAGCCTGAGCTTGTCTCATGTCTAGCCATGTAGAGCCATTTTTTATATCCTTCGCAGCTTGATTTCCCTTTTTACCGGGAGGGGATTTTCCCCCGAGTGTCGATATCCTACATACGTATCCTTGCATTGAGCATAGGTATGTTCCACTGCTTGGAACTAGTTTGTTTTCCCTTATGACACTCGTCTCCCCCTAGTTTGTAACTATAAAGCTAGTTTATTCTTTTTTCAAGCTTTTCAAATAACTGAAAAAGTCCAAAAAAAAAATCAAAAAACCAAAAAGTTGGACAAGGAAAGATGTTATCTTTGGCAGCTGTCGAGTCGTGTTGCCTTCGAACAGAGCACTGTATATCACATCCATTGGTTGGGTTATAGTTTAACTTTAGGAGCTGTACTCGTTTATTTGAGTTTGTCTCCATCAACTGGTTAAGCTTCCAGTCCCTATGGAGCCTCTGTTGATGCCTCCTATGTCACAGAGATGTCCTAGTTTGTATATCAAGTCTATGCTACCTTCATTCAGTCACCATATGCCGTTATGCTCTTGTTCAAAGGAAGTTGAAACCTGTGTCGGCCATTCCTCAGTTATATTGACTTTGCATGTCGGTCATTCCCGGTACAGTTACTGGTTCGTGCACCTTATGATCGAGTCCTTCCACATTATACATCTTTGCTGAGTACCTCATGTTGGATGATGGGGGATGCCTTAATTCCCTCCTTCCATCGGATTTCATCCCATCGACTTCAGATCATTTATTCTGGGATTGGAATCTAGAGTCCTTTTGAGT
This sequence comes from Pseudotsuga menziesii, assembly GCA_001517045.1. Lineage (NCBI taxonomy): Eukaryota > Viridiplantae > Streptophyta > Pinopsida > Pinales > Pinaceae > Pseudotsuga > Pseudotsuga menziesii. The sequence goes on from LPNX010187429.1 coordinate 166,304, forward strand.
TCCTTGAGACTTGCAGTCATCAGTGGCAGGAATACATCAATGTCCCCTGATCGATGGATCCTCTCAAATGTTCGACCTCAACACATTTATTCACACTTGTAAGTTTGCACTCTAGTACCTTGATTCCCATTTTCATTATTGGTGGGTGATATTGCGTCTGTTAATGGTATACATCAATGACCGGTAATCAAACGATGGACTACTAGGTTCGACCTCGAAACCTCTATTCGCATAGTAGGACATGTACTCGTAGCGGTGTGTGTAGAAGACTTTCTAGATTGGTGGCATCCCCTATATGCTACCTATTAAATTTGAGCATATAGTTCTGTAGACAAACACACAACTCACAAAGAAGATCTCACAATTTACTCAGCCATTGAAGAATGAAACAATGCAAAAGGATTGCAGCTGTGAATGTTTTCATTAATAAAAAAAGGTAATCCAGATGATAATTACAATAATGTAAAATGGCTTTAATAGCCACAATCAATTCGAATCCACATGAGGAAGTTCGAATTGATTAGACTCTACTTCACTGTAGGTAACCAAGACTTGTCTAAATCACAATTGGAGGACCCAGTAGTTAACTGTCCTTGTCTAAATCATAACCGGAGTTCTAAAACACAACCAAGTGTTACATTTAGTATTAAATAATGGTTAACTGACTATGGTAGGTGACAAAAGTGCCCCACATGTGTGCAATCAATTGAACGTAGCGCTAACTGAATGTAGAGGGATAGAACTGAATGTAACTGACTCCTAACTTGGATTGACTAGTCATTAATTGAAGTGAACTGACCTTGGTTGGTTTCGACACTCCCAGTTGCTTCCTAAATTGTAGGGATTGATCTAGGAGACTCCTAAACTTATGCAATCAAGTGAAATAAGTGGTAGTGATCCTCAATTAGTGTTCCCCACACTTTGGTAACTGAAACATGTTCCCCAACTAGGTCAAGTTTAACCAATGGTGCTAATGACTATAAATAGACTGGATGGACTCCCGATTTAGACATGACTCCCGATTTAGACATATGACCAAATTTGGACAAGGGAGGATTAATAATCCTAACACCCCCCCTTGAATGCTAACTTGGACAAACTATGGGCCCTGTTAACTAAGACCATAGGTCACCCATTACATCAAGTAAAGTAAAGTAACTGCTAAAAAATAAGGTGCTTGGGGAAAAACCACATGGGAAAAAAAACCCCCCTTCTAATTAAGCAAGTAGAATCAGGATCAATCTGGTTCTTCTGTGCATAGGTATCCTGGGGCTTGGCATGTGAACCTCTCCATCATTATGTCTGGAGGAATCTTCCTCTTTGGAAGAAGAATGATATGCTCAACTAAATCAGAAATATAGATAGCTGCCGGATGAAGACTGGACCCATGTAGAGCAACTGAAGTCAACTGAAAAGTGAGAAAAGGTTCTTGAGAATTCAGAGAATGTGAAGAACACTCAAGAAACTGATATGTTTCAGCCATGAAAAACAAACCATGAGTTGTAATAACAGCGCCAAGTGTTAGGAGCAGGTGTCCAGGCAGATGCAAAAAATCTTCCTCTTTACTAGTTCTGTGAGAAGGTGAGCATGCGATCAATGGTAGAGGAGCACTGGGACTGTTGAGAGAGAATTATGAAGCTCCATAGTCTGATATGGCTTCTAAAATAGATAATGAATCACATAATAAAATATCATCAACCTCATATGAGGAAACTAACACCAAATCCCCATCAGCAGTTTTGAAGAGAAAGTGCGGTACTTGATTTTTCACACCGGAATTGGTGAGAGCAGCTACAAGCATGACTGAATTCTTTTGAATTTTAAAATATGAACCAAATAATATCCGATCAGAAATTAAATCAGATCTAAACAGGGTCAAAATAGATCCAAAACTGTGAAATGGAATCAAATCCCCAGCAGCAGTTTTGTAGGAGACTTGCGGTACTTGTTTCTTCACACCATTGATGAGAAGAGCTACAAGAAGTACTGAAAGATTATGAATTTGATAGATTAAAACAAGAAATATTAGATCAGATCTAAATAATATCATATCAGATCCAATAAGGTTAATATCTGATTCAAATAAATGGTTAACCGTGACAGTCGATGCACATCTTTCTTCTTCTTCAAAATTCTGAATTTTGGTGCATGCAATCCTGCAAGAGTTTGCTGGAAAAAATAGATCATGCGGAGCGAATGGATCACTCTAATAATCTGATATTTCTTCCAAAATATCCAAGGTATCACATATTTGCACACCAGCAGCAGCATTAGAGGGATAAAAATCAAATTTCTCTTCACTTTCGGAAGCAAGTACTAGTAAATTTTGCACAGAATTTAAAGGAAAATCACCGGTGAATGTTTGCATGGAAGTGCAGCAGAATTTTTCTTCAATTTCAAAGATTTGAATGTATTCTACTGTTTCATCAATATGAGAATATGAGATATCAGAGATCTCATGAACTTCTGGAGCATCAGGAGAAGGAGTCACTGCATGGAGACTGTCTTCATTTCGAATTGACTGTGTAGAAGCTTCTACTTCTTCTTCATCTTGAACAACTTCATTAGAGAGAGTGGAGGCCAAGATTTTTGGATCAAGGATGCTTATGGTTCTGGATGTGCACCATCTGCTATCAATTCCAAAGGTTCTATCCAATATTGCCCAGAGTTCCTATGGATCTTTAATAGATCTACTGTGGTAGCGCATGATTGGAGAAAGAGCCAATTCCATTATTTCAAAAGCTTTATCCTTTGCTTTTAGCCAGTCATTATCACTCTCAAAAGAATTTCTACCTAATCCAATAGACACCAAAAAGAGTTTTTGTCTTCTCAGACATATATTCATCTTCAACCTCCATTCAAAATAGTCTGAGGATCGGGTGAGAAGAGGAACTGATGAATTCATTTCAAAGTTGTACCTGCAAAACAAAAAAAATGATCTAGTAGGAGATCCAAGGAGGAGAAGTGCCTTGTCCATCGAGGCTCTAATACCATGTTAAATTTGAGCATATAGATCTGTAGACAAACACACAACTCACAAAGAAGATCTCACAATTTACTCAGCCATTGAAGAATGAAACAGTGCAAAAGGCTTGCAGCTGTGAATGCTTTCATTAATCAAAAAAAGTAATCCAGATGATAATTACAATAATGTAAAATGGCTTTAATAGCCACAAGAAATTCGAATCCACATGAGGAATTTCGAATTGATTAAACTCTACTTCACTATAGGTAACCAAGACTTGTCTAAATCACAATTGGAGGACCCAGTAGTTAACTGTCCTTGTCTAAATCATAACCGGAGTTCTAAAACACAACCAAGTGTTATAGTTAGTATTAAATAATGGTTAACTAACTGTGCTAGGTGATAAAAGCACCCCACATGTGTGCAATCAATTGAACCTAGCACTAACTAAATGTAGAGGGCTAGAACTGAATGTAACTGACTCCTAACTTGGCTTGACTAGTCATTAACTGAAGTGAACTGACCTTGGTTGGTTTCGGCACTCCCGGTTGCTTCCTAAATTGTAGGGATTGATCTAGGAGACTCATAAACTTATGCAATCAAGTGCAATAAGTGGCAGTGAGCCTCAATTAGTGTTCCCCACACTTTGGTAACTGAAACATGTGCCCCAATTAGGTCAAGTTTAACCAATGGTGCCAATGACTATAAATAGACTGGATGGACTCCCGATTTAGACATGAATCCCGATTTAGACATATGACCAAATTTGGACAAGGGAGGATTAATAATCCTAACACTACCTCCTTGATCATGCCAGTGTTCATAATATTTCAGCTCTTGTGACTTGATACCAGTATATGTCAGACATTTTTAGCCACTATGGAGATCTTGATCTATTGTATATCTTCAACCATTTTGGAGATCATGGTCCTTTTGTATATCTTCATCATGGAGATTCTGATCTATGTATATTGTACGTGGCGATGACCACATATGTGATATCATGTATTATGCCTATTCATGGCCATTGTACTCTTATGTATCTAGGACTGCTATATGTACTTGCAGTTATATGCAGAATTGTATTATTGTACTATGCTGATTGGGTGGCTAGTATTCCATTTGGGATCCTTCATCACTCCACTTATAGGATGGACTTATAATGTATTTCGGACATCGTATAACCCCTTTGACCTCACACATTAGGGGGCATCTGTTATAGTGGATTTCACCACTCTAAGTGAATCACACTTTGTATGGCCTTCCCCTGTCCTGCTGCAGACTCTTTAGACCCCATGGACCATCTTTTATCCTTTGATGTTTCCTTGGTCATCCCCAAAACCATATGAAAAATGATATACGCGGATTTTAACCCGATAACCGTGTACATACGCAGGTTTTACCCCTATAACCGTGTACATCGGGATGTGTGCATAATCCAAATTGTTTTGGAGTTTTCCTTGACATGGATCCGACTCATTTGACTCCTAGCCTTCCATATGCCATGAGATCACTCGGATTCAACCCTTCATTATCCCTTTTGAATCTATATAAGGAACCCCTTGGTACATTGAAGGCATATAGAGAGAATTGAGAGGAAAGAAACTATAGTCCATTGTTTCTGGAATTTATACTTGAGTCTGCATCCCTTTGTCCCTTGGAGCACTTTTGTGTTCTTCCCAAGCTTGCCTTTTACTAGTGAGCTTGCTATTGAGAGATGGAGTATTGAGGTGGTGGAGGCCCAAGTGGGGGATTCAGTTTCTCTCGTTCGCAGACATGCCGTTAGAGGTTGTCTCTATCTTGTAATCTCTGATTTATATTAATAGAAATATATTTTCCTATCCAATGATATGTATTTGATTGAATATTTTATCCACGGGAATATGTCAAATGCTTTTACATTATTGATTATATATGCTAGAATATATCTAAAAACATGATATATAGTATGCTTGTATTGTTTACTTGTTGTTGAGGAAGTATTATATCAATTCAAGCTGAAGATTGGAAAGCTCAATGGGGATCTACTTCAACCGTCCGGAATAAGGTACGAGGTCTGATACTTTAGTGTTAGACATTTTATTTCTATTGCATATTGGGAAAGATTGATTTCTAGAGTCAAGCTGTCTGTTGTGGTACCCCAAGCCAGATGAATTTCTCTCTGTAACATTAAGGAGGTAGCATATAAGAGATGCCACCAATATGGAAAATCTTCTACACAAACCACTACAAGTACATGTCCTACTATGCGAATAGAGGTTTCAAGGTCAAACATAGTAGTCCATCGTCTTATTACCGGTTATTAATGTATACTGTTAACAGACGCGAGATCACCCACCAATAATGAAAATGGGAATCAAGGTACAAGAGTGCAAACTAACAAGTGTGAATAAATTTTTTGAGGTCGAATAGTTGAGAGGATCCATCAATTAGGGGACATTGATGTATTCCCAAGAACTGTCGATGGTGAGAGAACCTGCCACTGATGACTACAAGTCTCAAGGAACTCAAAAGGACTCTAGATTCCAATCTTAGAATAAATGATCTGAAGTCAATGGGATGAAATTCGCTGGAAATAGGGCATTAAGGCATCCCCCATCATCCAAGATGAGGTACTCAGCAAAGCTGTATAATGTGGAAGGACCTGATCATACAGTGCATGAACCAGTAACTGTGCCGGGAAAATACGGACAAGGAAAGATGTTATATGTGGCAGCCGTCAAGTCGTGTCACCTTTGAATAGAGCATTGTATATCACATACATTGGTTGGGTTATAGTTTGACTTTAGGAGCTGCCAATTCTGTTACATAGAGAAATTCCTATGGCTTGGGGTACCACAATAGACAGCTTGACTCCAAAAATGAATCCTTTCCAATATGCAATAGAAATTAAATGTCTAATGCTAAAGGATCAGACCTCATACGCTATTCTAGACGGTTGAAGTAGATTCCTGTTGAGATTTCCAATCTTCAACTTGAATTGATAGATTACTTCCTCAACAACAAGTAAACAATACAAGCATTCTATATATCATGGTGTTAGATCTATTCTATCATATATAATCAATAATGCACAAGCATTTTACATAATCCCATGGATAAAATATTCATTCAAACACAAATTATTGGACAGGAAAAGATATTTCTATTAATATAAATCAGAGATTACAAGATACAACCTCTGACGGCACGTCTGCGAATCAAAGAAACTGAATCCCCCACTTGGGCATCCACCACCTCAATCCTCCATCTCTTGATATCAAGGTCACAAGCAAAAGGCAAGCTTGGGAAGAACACACTAGTGCTCCAAGGGACAAAGGGATGCAGACTCAATTATAAGTTTCGTCAATAATGGACTATAGTTTCTTTGCTCTCAATTCTCTCTTATGCCTTCAATGTACCAAGGGGTTCCTTATATAGCTTTTCAAAGGGGTAATGAAAGGTCGAATCCAAGTGATATCAAGGCATAGGGAAGGCCAAGAGTCAAATGAGTTGGATCCATGTCAAGGAAAACTCCAAAAAGATTTGGATTATGCACACATTCCAATGTATAGGATTTTAGTGGTCAAACCCACGTATATACGCACTTATAGGTGTAAAAGTCGCGTATATCATTTTTCATATGTTTTAAGGGATGATCAACGAAAAATCAAAGGATAAAAAATGGTCCATGGGGTCTAAGGAGTCTGCAGCGGGACAGGGGAAGGCCATACAAAGTGTGATTCACCTGGAGTGGTGAAATCAGCTATAGCAGTCCACCCTCGCACCTTCAGTGAAGGGGATATGGTCCTAATCTAGGAAAAACCCAATGATAAATTGGGAAAAGGAAAGTTCAAATCAATTTGATATGGCTAATAAATTGTCCACTGTTGCCTTGGAAAAGGGGCATACACCCTCATTGACTCTGATGGACAACTCTTGGAGAACCCCCGTAATGGGCTCTACCTCAAGAAATTTTACGCTTAACATCACCAATGTGTCACTTAATTTTATTTTTCTTGCTTTTCAACATTTTTCAGCAAAAATAAAATCCATCACCATCAGCTGCTAGTCAAAATTCACCTGGAACCTATTCAAGACACCTCTCACACCTTCGGGATCAAATTTTCATTTCCTTACAAGACCATCATCTCATGTTTAATTAGTCAATTTTGGCACCATTTCTCACCAATAACCTCGATTCACGAGCCATGACATGAATACATGAGTGTTTGCGGACCGATAATCGTATCACACTACCCGACCGCTACTCATACAAGCTAGCGGGTCGCCACCCGTTAAGGATTGTACTATAATTTTACCTTTTTGTATTTATAATTGTCTTTTTCACTGCACCTTATGCAGATATCTAGACCATTGTCCACCAGAACCATTTTGTTTCTTTCATGTATTTGACATATAAGTGTTCTCGGGCCACTGCCCATTAAGAAATGTAATTTTAGCTTTTATTTTGTACTTTTAACACGTAGATTGTCTTTTCTTTTTACCACACCTTACGCGGACCTTTGGACCACTGTCCACAAAATGTTTTCTTTTCTTGCATGTATTTGGCATATAAATGCCTTAGGACTTGTACTTAAATCACATGTGGTCAAGTTCATCCACATTAACACACACACTCTCTCTCCTGACCTCTGTCTGAGAGCCACCTCGATTTGCATGCCTCTGTCGCACCAACTTGCGAGCCTCTGCCGCGATCTATCCCACGCATGTATTGGTATGTTTGAGAGCCTTCTGCTCCATCCATACTGTGTGGATGAACTTTGGATTTCTTTCTACTATCCCAACATGGGGCACCGCTCGTTCCACCACAGTCAGTTAACCACCTTAGAATTTTGTTTAAGCTCTTTTCTGACTCCTTAAAACAATGAAAAGATTGTCGAGCGCAGCTACTTCCTTTCCCGCTCACTAAAGTATAGGAAAGGGCATCTACATCGTATGGTTTACCTCCTTTTGTGGACCATGTAGACCACCTCATGAAAAGGACCTCCTTGGCACACTCAAGCCAAGACCGTTCCCCTCTGCATACTCTTCTTCTTTCTCGGGAAAAGGGGCCGCACTTGACGAAAAATCTCACCACTGGTTGTCGTTAAGCTCTTTTTGAGCTATTTCATCAAGAAAATATTGCCGAGCAAACTTGGTTTCATTCATGCTCGTAAAATTATTTTAATGACCATCCAGTCAGTATAGGTTTAACCTTTTCTAGCCTGATAGGACTACCAACGGTAAAGAAGTCTCTCATCCCCTCCAGGATGGGCAAGCTCTCCTATGTATACTTTTATCCTTTTTTGGGCATAGGAGACTACCAACAAAAAAGATCCCCCACTGGAGTCTTCTTTGTGCTTAGTCTCTCTAAAATTGAAAGCACCATCGAGCGCTTACCTTCTCAGGATCACCAAAAATCCACAAGATCGAACCACAACGGTGTCCCTAGACACCACCCCACAGAAAATAGTTTGGCAGCATCCCCACATTGGGTCTCCTTTGTTCAAAGTACTCTGCAATGTGTCTTCCTTAGATCCCATCAATATCAAAAGTTCCCTCTGCCTCCAATTATTTCCCATCTGTAGTGACATTCCCGATATTGTTGGAGACGTTTACCACCATACACACTCTTTTTGGTCAAATTGGCCTAGTTAAACCACTATCCTAAGTATAATTGACATTAATTGACATCAATGAAGCATTAATTGACATCAATGGAGCATTAATTGCCATCATCTAGTCACACCCACGCCTACCTATAGCCAAGGAGGCTAACTTAGCCTTCTCCTACTATCAAGGAGGCTAACTGGAGCACTCTAGGGGTGATCTGAGTGATATTAATGCACCTAATTGCTAACTGGTGGTTACAATCAGTTCAACCAGTCAGCTAAGGTGCCTCCTCTCATTAAATATATTATTTAATGATTATTTATTATTATTTAATGATCTGGAGTCAATAGCGCACCTCCACCTACTTCTAATGATTAGTTCAGCTTCAGTTAACCTCATCGAGGTTCATTGAAGTCATGGAGCACTAGCATTTGATGGTTGGATTGCTATGTGTTGCAGCTGCAACATTTGTTCCCAAAATTAAAAAAATAATTGGGACCCTTTTTTAATTCATTTTTGCTCAGCCTTTTGTTCTGTTTGATGTTTGCACAAAGATTTACTTGTATGCCAGCCATGTCTTACCTTTTGAATTTATTTTTTCCTTGCTAATCATAAGTGTTTTGGATTTTGAGTCGGGAGACTAGTTATCTTCATGCCCGCCGTTGCGGAAAAGAACCGGACATCAAGTCTAGGTCAAGTTTTTTTGGTCTCCGATGTATTTTTCTTTACCGACAGTTGATTTGAGATCCTGTTGGAACCTTTTTCTATACGTCTTCTGTCGTTGCGGACAAGGTTTTGTGAAGTTGTCCGAGAGCTGTTTAATCCTTTTTGATCCCCGCCATGTTGTTTCGCAGGTCCTTGGGTTTTTTCAAATTTCGTCGTTGCGGCTCTAGAAAGCACTATGATTTCGCTAGTTTGTTTTATTTGCTTGATCGATGTTTTTCGCTTGAGACATGTTTATTCTTACTTTGATTTGCTGGTTACAGGAACTCATTTCTTTTATGGGTTCACCGTTGTGACTCTCTAATCATCTTTTGACCCAAAGCCCTAGTCTCATGAGCTCCGATGCAAGTGTTGATTTGTTTCTCCCACCAACACCATTGCGGGCATTTCGACATTTTCTTCATTCATAATTGTGGAGGAGATAGTAACATGATCGCTGATCCCATAGCATTTCCGTCTCCAAATGATATTTTTTTCCTGCCGATTGCATGTTGACTGTGACGTATATATGTTGGGTTTTGGGGTCTATTATTTTTTTATTGTTTTTTGGCGATTTCTCTGTGCTGTCATTTTCGCTCGAGCAGACCAAGGTTTTTCGTTGTCGGTACCTTCATTCCCAGGTGGCTCCGTGGTGGAATTTTACCATTTTTCCTCCACCAGTTGTGCAGCATAGTGCCAAGTAGGCCCTTTTTCCCATTCTACCATTCTGTTTGATTGGTCGAACTACTTTTGTTGTCTTTGCGGTTAGTGTTTCCCTAGGTTTTCCTATCCTGGCCTGTATATATTTTTTTGTTAAATAGTATGGCTTCCTGGTGAGGGGTTTCTTAGTTTTGCAATTATGAATTTCATGGATGTTGGGGGTTTTCAAACTGCACTCAACTACTGGGGAAACCGATGTAGACAGTTGTTGTACAGGATTATGCACCTAATAACCATAGGTCTGGGGTTACCAACATACTCAGTTACTTGCAGACAATTGACTTCTAAAGTGCAGAATAGGAAATATGAGGGTTAGAAGGACTTACTTGTTAAACGAAGGTCGATCCTTGCTTATCCTCTTCCTCTCTGTTCCACTTCCAAAGTCTTCAGGATAATTCCTCTTTCACCTACAAGAGGAATTATCCTGAAGACTTTCAGATACAAGATGATTCATATATATATACGTAGGTTAGAAAAATCATATATCATACTGAAACATAAACATTTACCAATCTACAACACATAAAACACATATGGAAGAAGTAATATCTTTATTTTCAATAATGGAAAGAGTTTAGGTTACAACCCAACGTTTGAGACAAGGAATCCTCTGCAACCAAAGGATTCTGAGTTTCACTGCTCCAAAGACTTCTTTATACAATCCACCAACATAACTTTGCTCTCCAAGTGTAAGTATCTAACACCCTACCCAAGGCCTGTATTTATATGGGTGAAATAAGGTAGTTCTCGAAGGTTAGGGAGGTTATAATAGTTAAGGAAATTAAGTTAAATGGCTTAACTAATCTCCCATTAGTGTGTGTTTTATTTTTAAATATTAAGAGACACATTCGCGGGTCTATAGTAGATCAACCCCCGAATGATTCGCGATTATGCATAAGGGCAACCCACGAATACATAGATTCGCGACTTGCTACAAATAAGACTCGCGAGTTGTATTGAATAATAGTCGCGAATACATCTCAATATTGCAAAAATGGCAAAGTAACTAGGTGGATGAAGGGAGAATGTATTTCATGACAAACCAATCTATAGTGTTTTGGGAAAACCTCTATCCATAAGTGTCCTTTTCTGTGCCAACCTGAGGGATGTTAGCACTCGGACGAAGAGGTGCCATTTAGGTGTATAACAGATGCCCCCTAATGTGTGAGTTCAGAGGGGAATGATAGCTGAAATACATTATAATCATTAAACCTGGAGAAACTGAGAAATCCAATGGAGCAGAGAGAGTACCTAAAACAAATACATAGTAATGTGATATACAAAGTTACATCTAAGGATGCTATGTTCAATTTACTGGAACACTAGCTCCTTTACAATAGTTGAGTACATCATATGATATGTGTAAAACCACGTATATTACAAAGGTGGATCAAGGCCACAATACAATAATGATGAGTCTTCAAAGATCTGGAAGCCGGATATCAAAAAAGAACATAGTCTTGCACAACTTAGTCCATTAGTGAGGAAGTAATGTCTTCATAAAGCATCCCAAAGAACCAGTACAATCCAAGCCATGTGAATAAGGGTAAGCTGAAGTCGAACATGGAGAGGATTCAACAGTTTGTCAACCAATAGATGATAATTGACAACTGAAGCAAAGGAGTTCACCAATGATGAAAGTGAATCCAGAGGTACGATCATCAAAAATCTAGGCCTTCATCATCAGGAAGTGCTGAAACGGAACCATACTATGTTAAGGAAGGCAATAGATCCTCCAACGGATCACAAGAGTGACTAGGAACTGGGAAAAAGAAGAGAGACACAAGGAGATAGATAACAGATATAACAGTGATGGGATCAGGCTATAGATCAGACTTTGGGAAGAATCCTTGAACAGTGAGCACAACACAGAGATGACCCAAGGTAGCGTACAACAGATAGATAGAACAACTAGACTTATCTGTCATGTAGGAGACATGATAAGATTCCCCAGGTATAATGGACAAGAGGAGGAGTCAGAAACTCAAAGTGATAGCTGAACACAAGTGGACACTGAAACATGGATATCGAAAAGAAAAGAGTGCTATGTTCAAGGATTACATGCTGCCATTACTAAAAACAAGAGAAAACTTCTTCGTTACCTTCCCTGATAAGTCTTAACGATTCCAGGAAAGTCAACTCGGTTCCCTCTTCATTTTTTAACAAGCTTGAAGAGATGGAAAATAATGCTTGATAGTGTCACTGATCCGTGGATTTAATGAGCCCAAACTAGTACATGCTCAATCGATATTTTCACATTTAGAGAGTCTGAAAATGCCAAAGAAGACTCCAGGGGGGTCCTTTTTTGTCCAATTTAGTTTCCTGAGGCTGAAAAAGTATAAAACAAACCACAGAAGAACTCTCTTAACTTCCGAAGAAGAAAAGGTGAACCTTTTTCTTACTTAGTCAGGAAGGTCCGAAAAAAGGTTAAATTACCACCTACCCAACGCTCCTTCCAGAACAACATAAAATAGCTTGAGTTTTACGAGTGTGAAGGAAAGCAAGATCACTCGAAAATATCCATTTGGTTACGAGAAATGGGACTTACAACAATAAACTCGTTGCTTTGTTCTTGAGTGTTTAACGAGCATGAAAAAGACACAAAGTACACTCAGAATCTTTTTCATGTTTGGGTCTAGAGCATGAAAAAGAGAAAACTAAGCTCAAACCATGTGTTCCTTTTCCGTAAATTTAGTCCCTTAGGTCTGGAAAAGTGATAAACCTATACCTGAGAATACTCTTCTCAATTCAAAAGAAAAGAGAGTGATCCTTTCTCGTATTATTCCGCATGGTCCGAGAAAGAGATAACATACCACAGATGCGGATGCCCATTCACATATTCTTAATGAGCTTGAACGGACGAGATAACTCGGCAGTCAAGTCTGTTTTGAAGGAGTCAGACCTGGGCCTAAAGAAACTCCATAAGGGTGGGGATTCCTATAAGGGATAGCTTGTAAAAAGAGATTCATAAGAAGCTATATTTGGCGTGAAAAATAGCTATGACGAAACCCCGGGGCCTGAAATAGTGACGACATGAGTACCAAAGGATGACAAGGGCATATAAGGATGATACTCATGAAATAGGGACCCTATCCACGGAAGAACAATGGTAGAGACAAGGGACTAATGGCTTAGAATACCATAGTCCGTGGCAAAATGTTGCATACTAAGGTTAATGTGGAGTGATAGGATGCCAACATGTGTTGGAAAGAGCAAAAACCACCCTATAGAAGCATCAACACTTTGTAAAAGTTGGTAAACCTGTTCCAAGGCACAAAGAGGGTAATATTAGTCAATTGACATTTCAAACTATATAAAAAGACCCACTTTACGAAATATTAATTCTATAAATAGCTTGAAAATTAAAACATTTCTCACCATTTGAACTTTTTGGACCAAAAAGGAAAGTTTACCCTGTATCTTTGATCGATTACCGTGGACAATTGGACCGTCAGAATCAGAATCCGTCAGCTTCAGGTAACTCTACACCCTAAGCTCATCAATTTGATCCAAACAAATATTAAACTTAATGGTTAATTCAGTATTTATTATCATCCCAAAATATCACATGGCGCATTCATGGGTTGTTGAACAGGAGAGTCACGAATGACTCGTGACTTGTCTAAATGGACAGTCACGAATGCTGCGCTATGGGGAAAAACTAAAAATTTATGCAAAATTTTTAATTTTTTATGATGAAATACTGAACCAAATTATGTGTATTTTCCAGGAAAAATATGGTGCTAGAGTGGAGGGAAAGAGAGCATGAAATAATGGATCATGTGGCGCTCCAAATCGCACCCACCATACAAGCATTGAGGACTTGTGGGTTATTGAAGTTCTTTTGTACATCGCCCATGCGGGAAAATATCCGCTTACTAGAATTCATGGTCAATTACTGGGATCATGATCTGGGGATGTTCAATCCTCAAGGTGAGACCTTAGAGCTTACCGTGGAAGATATATATTTCATTACCGGGTTGTCACAACGGGGGGCACCGGTGAATTTGGAGGGCACTGGTAGGGGCGGGGACCCCTTGAGTGTCCAAAACTATGTTGACATATTCTGTACACCGGGTACGCAAAAGAAGGGCAGTTGTGTTATTATTGCAGACATCCAGGACTTTACACTCCAGGTAATAGCTAGTACTATTGTGAGACTTGCAAGATCCATAGGGTTACATATGGCCACCAGGAATCAAATGAGGGTGGCAGTTGATTACTTTAGAGGTGCTCTTTATGATTGGTGCTCGGGAGTGATTCCCATCATGAAGAGGCAAGTATCTGAATGCAAGAGAGGAAGTTGAAAGAACTTTGGCTATGCCATCATATTAGTAGCGTTCTTCTTCAAGAGAGTACCAGCTATGAGCCCTGCTATACCATTATAGGTCAGACATCCACGTCAGCCGAGGCTGAGCTGGTGGGGAGACATCTTCCTCTGTCAAGGAGGAGGAGACATAGTACACAGCATTTATGATGATGACTTTTATGTATGGTGGGAATGACAGCTGCCGACATTGGAGCAGTTTCCATACGCTGGGATGGATTTTCGAGGTGATCCCGACCTTGTTCTCCCTCCAGGAGGAATATGGGGCGAGATGGGTAAGTAATTTTTTAATTTTTTATCAGTTTCAAATTTTTATGAATTTTCCAATGATAGAATATATACATATGTACAAGTCTTAACCCTATTCATGTGTCAAAATGCAGATATTGGACCGGTCCGCCCTAAAGGGAACCCTCGTATGTTCGTGCGACTGGTTGTAGGAGGAGACCCAGGATTGGTCCGAGTACTAGAGGGGAAGCTGGACAGGCTGACCCAGTGAGTACCGACGATACGTATTGAGCACATACCTACAGCCATGCAAGACTTTGTTGTAGGGGTTCCACCGGTTTGGCTGCATCTATTCAGACGAGTAGCTAGAGCAGTACTCGATACAGAGATGCGGTGGAGGCTGCCGAAGCTGAGGAGGCTAAGGAAGCCAAGGTGCATAGAGATCATGGGGACCAAGGTGGTCCCAGTGGCAAGGGCGGGCATGCTTAGTTCTAGGAAATTTTGATGGATGATGATCCACATTTTTGTATATTTTGTATATGATGGGATCTATGGATCAGACTCGACCTATCTATTATAGATATTTACAGATATATATATATATATATATATATATATATATATATTGTTTTTGGTTGTCAGTTTATTAACAAGTGTTTCTTATATGTTTGCTGATATTTTATAAAATGTGTGTGAGATGCCAGTCCAAAATATAATTAGCATATGCATTAGTTAATGAATTTTGGTTTCATGGAATGTGATTAAAAGTAATAACTTCAAAATGTCTTTCCAATGAACAAATTTGCATGAAATGACGTAACAAGGTAGGATTACGCACCTGATAAGCTCGATTGAGCTGGGAAACTACCAACTGAGAATCCAAATGGACCTCAAGCTGGGTAATGCTACATTACAAAGCATCCCATAGGAGCTCAATAATGGCCCTATACTCAGCAACATTATTAGAAGCAGGACCTAGGCAAGCGCCTCCCGCGGCAACAAGCTATCCTGAGGGAGAATAGATGACCCATGCTGCCGAAGACAGGTTACAAGTGTGGCAGTTGGCGCCTTCAGCGAAACCTACATACATTTCGAAAGACATCTGCAACAACCAGCATATAATATAAAAAAACAAAAACTGACAACCTAATGTACATAAAAATACATACACTAATACACAAGAAAAAGTGCTAAGCCTAAGCGTAGTACTTCTTCAGGTAGAGCCCATTTCTAGGCTCAGGCAGCTTATTCCCATCATAATCCACTAATTCATATGCACCTTTACTTAATACTTTTGACACGACATAGGGTCCTAACCACATGGCCTTGAATTTTCCTGCCCCCGGAGGCTCTTTATCTTGGTCCCAGAGCAAGACAAGTTCCCCTTCAGAAAAAACCCTAGGTTTGACCGATTTATCATATTGAGCTTTAACCCTATTTTTATGAGCCTGATTAGCAATCAGCGCATCTCTACGCTATTCATCAAGGTGCTCTAAGTGTACCAAATGTTCTTCAAGCTCAGTCGTATCACGTAACACATGAATAGCTATCTGCAAAGATGGGATTTCGCATTCAATCGGCATAATAGCTTCCACCCCGTGAACGAGTTGGAAGGGGGAAAAACCCGTAGCAGTCTTTACATTGGTTCGATACGCCCAAAGAGCAGGGTATAACATGATGTGCCAATTCGAGTGGGCTGCATCAATAGTATGCTTAAGAATAGTTTTTAAAGTCTTGTTTACAGCCTCAACCTAACCATTTGCTTAAGGATAGTATGGAGAAGAATGTTCTTGTCGGAATCCGAGCATGGTGGTCAGTTCTGTCATCATGTTATTTTGAAAATAACTACCATGGTCAGTGACAATCACTTTGGGAATACCAAACCTTGCAATAATCTGATTGAAAATGAAGAAAGCTGTTGTTTCCCCGTCGGCTTTAAAAGTAGGCATTGCCTCTGCCCATTTCGTAAAATAGTCCACAGTGACAATGATGTATTTATGCCCCCTAGCCAAGGCTGGGTTGCATGTCACGTAATCGATCCCCCATTTCATGAAGGGGCCTAGCGAGACAACGGGAAATAAGGGAGCAGGATGTGACCGCATTTTCCTGTTGTAAAGCAAACACGGATGATAGCGCTTCAGTGCTTCCACACAATCTTTAAAGATTGTGGGCCAGAAATAACCGGCACGCAATATTTTCTGGGTCGTTGCTAACCAAGCTAAATGACCCCCACATGCTCCACTATGAGAATCATTCAGGACAATCTCCGCTTCCTCATGAGTAAGGTAGTGATGCAAGACGGAATCTACCCCTCTTCGATATAAAGTATCTCCTATAATGAGGTAGTTTTTAGCATGAAGGTGTAACTTACGTCGGTCTTCCCTAGAGTAAGCGGTAGGATACTTCAAAGTCTGGAGATATATAAGAATATCTCCGTACCAAGGATCAGAGGTGGATATCAGGAAGATGTGCTCATCTGGGAATGAGTCATCCTCAATCACTACATCTTTTTCTGTAGGAAATTCTACTATAAGCTCAGCAAAAACTAAGGACTTTTTGGACTTAGCGGATCAGAAAACCAAGTCAAACTCTTGGAGAATGACTATCCACTTGTTGAATTTTCCCCCAACAATTCATCGGGATAAAACATATTGGAAAGGGTTTACATCCGCCACCACAGTAGTGGTCCTCAGTAAGATGTAGTGCCGTAACCTCTGTACAGCATAGACAGCTACTAAGGCTAACTTCTTAACGTGGGAGTATCTAAGCTCAGGTCCAACCAAAGCACAGCTAATATAATAAATGACATGCTCAACGAGCTTATCGTCCTCCTGAACTAGTACTACCCCAATGGTCGACTCCGACGCGGCCATATACAATATAAAATCCATAGAATAATCTGGTGGGAATAATAAGGGAGCCGACAACAAGGATTTTTTCAATGCCTTGAATGCGAGTTGTGCAGTTTCATCTCATACAAATGGGGTGTCCTATTTAAGCAGACGCATGAAACCTTTGGTGATCTTGGCATAATTAACGATAAAACGTCGAAGAAAGTTAGACTTTCCGTGCAGGCTCTGAAGTTTCCTGAGAGAACGAGGAGGAGGCATATTTACAATGGCCTCAACTTTTAAAGGATCCACCTGGATGCCTCTACTAGAGACAATGAATCCGAGTAATCTCCCTGACTCAACGGAGAATACACACTTGTGGGGATTCAAACAAATTTTATAGTATCTGCATCTCTCAAAGATCAACCGTAAATGATCTGGATGTTGGATACTCTTGCGAGAATGTGCGGGCATATCATCAAGGTATGGCTCGACAATGGCTTTTATGTCGTGAAAAGCAAAGTTCATGGCTCGTTGAAAGGTTTCCCCTACATTTTTCAATCCGAAGGGCATTTTCCTATACACAAATGTACCCCAAGGGAAAATGAAAGCAGTTTTATGTTGGTATTCCGGTTTGATTTGGATTTGATTGTAGCCGGAGAAACCATCCATAAATGAGAACACCTCACTTCCCGTACATGCATCTATGATCTGATCAATAAATGGTGTGGGGTAGTTGTCCTTGGGATAGGATTTATTAAGGTCTCTAAAGTCCGTACAAATGCGAATAGTCCCTTTCTTTTTATCAACAGGAACTAGGTTGGACACCCATTTAGTCAAAGCTATGGGATATATGAAACCTGCTTTCAACAGCTTTTCAACCTCTGCCTTCACAGCCGCCGCTTTACGTGGGTTCACGGGGTGTAATTTTTGTCGAACTGGCTTAGCATCAGGATAGGTTTGGATCTCATGTTGAACAATAGATGGATATATGCCTGGCATCTCCTCATATGACCAGGCAAAGATATCGAGGAGCTCCTTGAAAAGGGAAGTATAGATGGAAATCTCCTCCGGAGAGTAGTTTGCACCTATATAGATATTTTCCAGGAAATCTGGATTTACAGAGATGTTGATAGGTATAGTAGCAGATATGTTTTCCATATTTACCTAGGTAAACACTCCTTCCCTAGGCAAAGGGTTGACAGGTGTATCAACATCATCCGATAGTCTCACATGAAACTCTTGGTTTTCTATCTTGCTTAGCTATGGAAGGAAATAAGATCGATGATGAAGATCCTCACATATCTTATCACGTCCACACATAGCTTCTAGAATAGCTTCATCGGAAGGTAAAATGGTGTCTAAGCAATCTATGGAATGTAAAGAGTTTTCCGCCAATGCAGGCAAATAGACATCTTCCAGATCATCCGAGACTGTAAGAGCATCTAGAATGGGATCAACAGTGGCTTGGGTAATAGCTTGATATGCCACTTCCACTACCAATAAGGGCACTTCCATTTCCTGGGGAGTTGGGAGGACCCAAGGATCAGTCCTATTGACCACCGAAGCGATGAACTTCCCCACACTAGTAGAACCGATATAGTTAACCGGGGATGGAAAATCAAATGTGCCCATCAATGATGCGTACATTCCAGCCCCCAAGCTCTGTGCAGCAGGTTTGGCCTGATCAACCAATGGTACAGTGGAATCTTTAGACTCTAAGCAGCCTTTTTGGGTAAAATAAAGTTGGTGAACAGTAACCACCTTACCCTCATGTGGAAAAACCACGACACGAAAGACATTCGATGCAACAGTAGACATTGCATAAGTCCAATTCCTACCCAGAATCAAATTGTAGTCCAAGGGAGCATCAATCACTTCAACTTCAACAGACACTACTTTGCCTGCCAACTTAATCTCAAAATCCGGCAGGATACCATGTGGATGGAAAGACCTTCCATCAAAAGCAGTAAGTAAAGTGTTCGATGGGACCAGCTCTTGGGATCCAAGAGCTTTCCAATAGGCCAAGGACATAACACATGTAGAGGCTCCCTCATCAACAACTACTCGTCCAATGGTCTTACCACCATGGATGACATCTATCAATAGGGCTACATGGTAAGGGAGGCAAATTTTAACATCATATAGATGAAATTTCACTGAGACTCAAAGAGTCCATGCTACCTAAAGATGCTAAGAGGGCATCCCGCTGAGCGGGACAACTCTGTAGCACCTCCAAAGCTGACTTTGCACACAGGGTCTGAGCCAAGTCTTCAACCATAGAGTAGTTGGAAGCAGCCCTAGCATTTGGGTTATGCAAAGTCTTCTTAAAGACACCTTTGGGTATCTTTGGCATTATTTCCGTAGGTTTCTCTATAGTGACCGAGTTGGAAGGTTCACCTACAGCTTTACCCGTCTCTGGAGTCTCTTTCTCATAGTTTTTCTTCCTAGTTTGTAACAACGTTGAGGATCTAACCATGTTCATATAATTAGGGTCAGTGGAAGCTTGAGTGTCCCCTGCTATGGTAGAAGCTGAAGCAGAATTCTGCCCTTGGGGAAAAGGATCCTTTAGGACAGTGGGTGTGTTATCACTCCAGGAAACTACCTAGGGTTATAAGCTAGGTATTCCTGGTAACTTAAGAATTCAATGTTTTTTGGTGTTTTTGCAAAGATGGATCAATGGGATGACTAAAACTGAGCATGACATTCAGACCTTCAGTATGATAAATAAATGAAACAGTGCTCTCAAGAATTGATCAATCAGCATATAATATCAAAGGTGGATGAAGAACAAATATAACCAAACCAATACATAGTAGGGCTCGAGAGACATTTAAGAAACTAATACCAATCTGTGAGCTAAACAATGCAAAGTAAACATTCACATTCAAAGCTAGACAACATTGATACAGTGAAAGAGAAAATGGAAACTGACATCAAAGCTGAGAGAAGCCTGTGATCTATATTATCATGAGAAAGCTGAATACCATAGCAGAGAATTTGCATCCAAAATCGAACCATTACAAAGTCTTGGTTCTCGGGCCTTATAGCCTTTACACAATAGTTTTCAGATCCTAAAAACGTGGATCTGATTTAATTAACTGAAACTAACTGAACAACAATATTAAAAGACTTGAACTAGTCCCTGAAATCAAGGAGATGACATTAAGTAATTCTCCTTCGATTTGTGCTAAGTGCTCGATGCAGAAGAGCTGGCCTTCAAAGGCTCGGTGGGCTGGGCTGGCGCATCACAACTGAAGTCATTGATGTGGCAGTCGACTTTCAGTGGTATTCCTTGAAACAAGGTCGAATTCATTAATGACGCCCTACTGACTGAAATCTCGCCCAAAGGTCTTCAGATACGGATAACATAATTCATGATATATCTCTTACAACTGGTCTTATGCCATTTCCATGAACAAAATGATATCTGGGAAAAAGCATAGAAATCTGTCAAAAACCAGCTTTTGGCAATTTACTACTCTGTTAATTTCATGCCTTAACTGTCGGAAGTCGGTTCTTTTGGCAGCTAATGAGCTTAGTGGGGCTCGCCTAAGCTGCCAAACGCTGTAACTGTTACAAGATTTAAAACCCCAAACAACGCTAATTGCCAATAGTCAGCCCTTTTGGCAGCTAATGAGCTCAGTGAGGCTCGCCTAAGCTGCCGAAAGCTGAAGCCTGTCAAAAATTCAAAAAAAAAACAAAACGATGTTGTCCCACAAGCTGGTGCTCAGTTGTTAGGATTTCTTTGCAGCTGCTCCCTTCCTTCGTATCGCTCGTTTAGTCCTCTTTTGCTGAGCTTCCACAGGTTGTTCTTTTTTAGTTTCCACAGGCTGTTCTTTTTGAGTTTCCACAGGCATTTCTTCTTCAGGGATCGTGGCGACTTCAGCCAACGTGTCTAGGCCAGATGGTTGTGCTTCTGGGACTACTGGTTGTACCTCTGTCCCCTCCAATTCCCTCAATTTTAACCTGAGCATCCTGAGAGTGCGGTAGAGTTTGGCATTCTCTTTTATCAGCATTGCATTCCTTTCTGTAGTCTTCTTGAGTCTTTCGACAGTCTCCAGGATCTGGTCATGCAGTGCCATATTCCTTCCAATCAACTCTGCGTTGTGCATTTTGACTTGCTGAACATTATGTCTTGCTTGGGAAAGTTCCTGTAGCAGCTTATTAAACTTGTTGGTTTATGAGGTGGAAGGTTTAGGACTTGATGCATCAGTTGAGGGAAGGTCTTTACCTTTATCTCCTTCAATGGGCTGTTCTGCTCTTTGATTTCCTTCGTCTCCAGATTCAGATCCTGAGTAGGGGAGGTTTAGAGGATTTTTTCCTTGAGGAGCTCCTTCAGCTGGTTCAAATACCAGCTTCTTCTTTGCCCTTCTCTTTTTGCTAGATGAGGAAGGGGATTCTGTTTGGGCTTGAGGATAGATGGCTCTCCTCTTTCTTTTACTGGTTTTGGGAGTGCTGCTCTTTTCTCCTTTACCCTGTTCAACCGCCTCTTCATTTGCAAGCTCTGTAGGGAACTCATGCCAAAACAAGAAATAGTTCCAGTCTATACCCCTTTTCTTCAACAGCTCCTTGATTATCAATGTTATGAGACCCTGGTGAGAGATTCTGCTTGCTACCTTGCTCGGTCTAGCCTGGACTTGCTTTGCCATTTTCGTTAGGGTTTTGTGAAAGAAATATGGCAGATTTATACTTACCCTTCCTGTGAAATGATTCAATAACTTGAAATGGTAGTGTAGCACCCTGTGATATCGGCCTTCACAGGTTATGTAAACGAAAATGGCCTTTAACAAAGTTTGCCATTGTGGTTCGAGGAAAGTGATGGGAAAATCTCTTCTCTGAATGGTCTCCTTATGGGCTGGTAGAAGATATGACCTGAATTCAATGTCTGAGGCCTTAGTGGTCTTAAACCAACTTTGCCCTGTCCTGGGGAGGTCTGTACACTCAGCTATGGATGCCTCATCCACATGAAATTCTTCTCGGCCAAACTTTACTATTCTTCCATTGTAGCTCTGAGCGAAAGCTTCGGCGAGCGGCTGGTTAAAACTGGTGATCCTTTCACAATAATCAAACACTTGTGCGATTTTGAAGAACTCTGCTACTTGTGGGTGGGACTCGAGGTACCACACTCCATCGAGCTCTGTTCTGAGTGGCAGACCTGTTTTGGCCATGAGCTGAACCTTTGTAAAGAGACCCCATGATGAGGACTTGTTTTGATGAAATAGAAATCCTCGATCGAACCAGAACTCCAACTGCGCGATAACATAACAGGGAGCCTCGGGTCTGCTTGCAATGCTTATGAAATGAGATACCCATTGAATGAGCTCAGTAGGTAATCACCTATGAAATCGCCCAACTTCGTGTGAAATGATGAATCGATCAGCTTCACATGATCTTCAGATACCGTACATTATGAGCCCCTGGGTGAATGATGGATCGATCAGCTTCGAATGATCTGGAGCTACGCATCATATTTTGAACCCCCTGCGTAATCCTGCGTAGTTAATGATATGGTGTTTCATAACTTGCTTTCAGCAGTAAACGACATTAAACTTCATGATGGTCGTGTGAGACGCGCTCTGATCTTCTCCTTGGCGGCAAAACCCATAGGTTCGTTTGATGTGAAGCTTGAGTACGGACACGTGCTCTCCTTTTTAATTTTTTAATGAGATGCTTTTTTGGCAGCTAACATAACTTAGCTTAATCCTTCTAGCTTCCAAGACTGGGCTCTTTTGGCAGCTAATGTGAACTTGAACCTTAGCTTGATTCTCCCGGCTGCCAGAACTGAGCTCTTTTGGTAGCGAATCTAGCCTCTACAAAACAGAGTTAACTACCACAAGGTGTCTTTTCAAAATTTTGAAATTAAGACTCAAATAAATTTGATTTTTGACTTAGTAATGAGAACAAGGATCTCATTATTGACTCTAGAAAATTTTAAAAATAAAAATTTTGAACTCAAACCTATCACCTAAAATAATAGAAAACATACTGGTTATTTTAGGAGATAACAGGGTGGTTGAGCTTTGACCAGCTTCTGAGCTTGATCCATGAGGGGACAAAGATGAATAAGGTGGTCCCCTTGGCACAACTTACAAGGGAACTTGACTTTCTTCTTTTGTTTTTTTCCCCCATCAGCATTGTTCACAGGTTTAGGCTTGGTTTGGTTTCCCTCTCTCTTTTTACCTTTCTTTTTCTTCCCGTCGAACTGTTGATTGCCCTTTTGAGAAGTTTGTGCAAAAACATTTTCATTTTGGGGAGAGGGGGCATCCTTTGCTGCCTCTTCCATAGACTATTTGACAGACAACTGGTGAAGTTGTTTTGACAAAGACTCTATAGTGGGAGAATCGACGGACCCAACCACACCATCGACATGGGGTCTAGGCTTAGGCTTCTCTGCCTCATGCAAAGGCCTCGGTGCCTCAAGGATAATATCATATAAGATCCCAGATTGTGAATAAATCAAGTCCAACTGCTGGGCCGTGAGTATGGCTTCTTCTTCACTAGTCACTCCTGATGTGGAAACGTCCTTAGATATGTATGGCAACAGTGGTTTAAGGAACCACTCTAATAGAAACTCAGGAAGGATGGTGGCTTTGATAAGGCTCTTTTGCCTCCTCCACTCTTGGATATGATCTGAGATGTGGGTAGCCTTGTTTTGTCTAAAGGTAGACAACAAGTCTGTTCCGAAGTCATATCAGACCGGAAGCTGAAAGTGGCTAAGGAAAGCACTAGCCAAGTCCCAGGAACTACTAAAAGAAGCAAAAGGCAGCTCAATGTACCATTTTTCCGCAGTGCTTGTCAAGGTCCTCTGGAACAACCTCAATCTCACTGAATCTTCATTTAGCAAATTGGAAGAACACCATAAATGGAAGGTGGTGGCATGAGCCCCAGGATCTTCACCAGTTTTTGTTGGGCAATAGGGCAGACCCGGGTTTAAACCTTTAGCTTCGCACCAACAAAAGACACATAGTGTTGACCCTTTCAGCAACAACCTACGAATAGGTTGTAGTCTCACCTAAAACAGCTATGGGGTGCCGTAGAATCAAGTTTCTGCAAGCAGAAGAGGGCTATTACTGTACCTTTAGCCTTTAATAACATGAAATCAGTTAACATAGAGGTTTGACATTCATCTATATAACTTCGCAGATAAATAAACAAACAATGACTTGCTTAACCCTTTACTCGGAATTCACAGCGAAGCTATTTATTAGCAGTGATCTTCTTTATCAGATATAGCTAGTTATTAATGCATAAAAAAATAACAGAAATAGAAACAACACAAGAACCACAACACCAGATATAACATGTTTCACCCCCAGTGTAGGGGTTACGTCCACAGAACTGTGTTTTATTCAACTTGCTACAAAACCACAGTTCTGATCTGCGCACTCACCTGCAGATCCCTTCAAGTTCTTAGAAGCCGCGCACACAGCAGCAGGCCCCTGTGCACACAGCTGCAGGTCTTCTTATCCTCTTACAAAATCCCTCTGCGCACACAGCTGCAGAGGTCGTCCACGCATACATCTGGGAATTAACCTTTTCAAAATAACCTTAGCTTCGCTTTAATTCTTCTTACATCATAAAAAACCTAATCTCACTTCTTTACACAAGTGCTTATTTATATTGCGCACTTTTACAAAACCATGGTCTTAAACCATGGGTATCCCGAACCCTAAACCCTAGACTTAAACCATGGGTTTATTACATTTGACTCAACCCCGACACCCCTAAGACTGTTTTGAGTCAACACCCCCGGAGTTACCCACCTTAAGGACCGTTAGGGTGCACATCCCAATAGGCCCCTAAGACTCACTAGTGGCCTGTCCTGGGACACTCCTTTGCTATTTGGTGAGTAGCATCCCGTTGGCGCACCAACAAAATGGGCTGCTTGCTTCTTTCCTTCGTAAGAGTTATGCTGAAGAAGACCTTGTGGATCCATCTGCAACCCCACCCTTTGCTCGGGTTGTCGACGCTTAACCATCCAAAATTTGGGGTCCCCTGGACTTGCGTGTCGAGCTGCATAAGACACACAGCTTCCACGGCTTTGCTACACCGGGAGGATTCATGGCGGGACTCCCCAGAGTCTTTTTGCGAGGACTCATGCCCATTGTCGCTCCATGTTAGAGTGAACTTGTGTGTGTCTTTGCGCATTTTAGAGAAAACTTCTGCGTGTCCTTGTATCCTAGATGGACATGACTGCACAGGAGGATTACTCAAAAGGTTCTGCAGACCTCGCTCTCTGAGCTCTTGTACCAACTCCTGAACTTCACAATCGTTCGACATGGTTCGGACTGAATACCTCACAGAAGTGCTTAATGCAGGAAACACGGACTGCGGTGGCTTCTTATAGAATCCTGAGGTAGGATCGGTCATCATGGTGCATTAATGACGCCAAATCTGATGGAGTGCCAAAAATCCTGTCCACACAGTGCCAGATTTCACCAAAATCTCATTATGACAAGTAATGAGAGCAACGCTCATGCAAGCGCCACCGAATCCATGTTGTCTCATCCGTCACATTTTAGGCTGTGACACAAGTTGGATCTTCGACATACCAACTCACTTCAACTTCAACATCATATTAACCTTCGACCCAATAGTATCCTTCGACCCTGCATGACCTACGCGGTATCAACACTTCAACCTTCGCACTCAAATGGTCTTCGGCACTCTATAGTTCTAGGGACAGCTTCGCTTATAGTCTAGTACCCAATTTCAACTATCCTTGGTACTTAGACTTTCCTTCCTGGTGTTATGTTTGATTGGGTGGTCCCGGCCTGTCCCTGTACTTCTTTAGCCGACTGCCATTTACCATGGAAAGCAAGAGTTCACCATTCAATTTGGATAACTGGACTGCACCGCCATCAGTAACTTTCTGTACTATATATGGTCCATTCTAATGTGTCCTGAATTTTCCTGGGAATTTCATGAATTTGCTGTCATATAAGAGCACAAGATCACCCCACTGAAACTACTTCTTCTTGATGTATCTGTCATGCCAGGCTTTTTCTCGAGCTTTCTGCACTTTCTGCTAAAAACCTGCAATAAATCGATCCTCTTCCAACTCTAATATCTTTGTCAGCCTTGCTATTAGCATAGCTGGGTCATCCATCATTGTAAAAGCATATATTATAAGGCTAGGAACAATGTACTCCATGGGCATAACTGCTTCTTGTCCATAGACCAACCTAAAAGGTGTATGGCCTGTCAACTTCTTACAAGTAGTTCTATAAGCCCAAAGTACTGCTGGAATTCTAAGATCCCAGTCATTTCTGTTAACATTGCATACCTTTGTCAGAGCATGTTCCAAAATTTTGTTAAAAGCTTCGACAGTTCCATTCGCTTGTGGATGATAGGCAGTACTCTTTTGATGATAAACCTAAAATTAGGCAGTCAGTACTTCAATAGTCTTATTGAGAAAATGTGATCCCTGATCACTCATGAGAACTCTAGGGCACCCAAATCTGGACAAGATGTTATCGAAGATGAACTTTGTAGCTGTAGTAGTGCTACAGGTCTTGACTGGTTGAGCTTCGTCCCACCGAGTAATATAATCAGTTGTTGTAGTAATGTATCTCGCTCCTGACTTCCTCGCAGGGGGGTTGATAGGGCCAACAAAGTCAATAGACCATTTGTCGAATGCTTGCAAGGTTACCTGCAGGGCTAGAGGCATTTCATCCCTCCTAGATGGCTTGCCTATTCTTTGACAGATGTCGCAGCTGTGACAATATTCGTTTGCATCCTTGTGGATCGTGGGCTACCACAACCCTGCTGTCAAAATCTTCTGTGCTGTGGCTTTTCCTACATAATGTCCTCCTGCTGCACCAGAGTGTGCCTCGGCCAAAATGAGTGGTTTTTCATGTTCCAAAACACATCTACATAGTATTTCATTGGGGCCCATTTTGTACAACTGTCCTACGATTAGGGTGAAGTATGCTACGCGAACCACTAGCTGCTTTATCTGCTGCGTGGTCATCTTGGCGGGTGGAAAACCTGTGGACAAATATTGAACAATATCCTGGAAATATTCATCAACCATCTGGATAGCAAATAACTAGGCATCAGGAAGAGCTTCGTCTAAACTGGTAGGTTCTTCTCCTGACTCGAGCCTCGACAAGTGATCTGGTCCTAGGTTGAGTCGTCCTGGCTTAACAATGATCTCAAAATCGTATTCCTAAAACAAAATCAACCACCTGCATATCCTGCCACCTAGCACAGGCTTGTTAACCAAATACTTCAAAGCATAATGGTCTGTGAACATCTTAAAATGAGAACCTAACAGATAATGTCAAAACTTTTGTAGTGCATAAACCATAGCGAGGCCTTCGCATTCTGTCGCGCTATAATTTTTCTCTGCTGCAGACAATTTTCTGCTTGTGAAAGAAATAGGTTGATCGATATTACCTTCGCCTGACTGAGCCAATACGATACCCAGAGCAATAGAGGATGCATCGGAATGTATGTGAAACTCCTTATTCCAGTCAGGGAATACTAAAATCGGGGCAGTGACCATCTTTTCCTTCAAAATATCCAAGCTTGCTTGACACTCAGGTGTCCAGTTAAACTTAATATCTTTCTTCAACTGTTTTTCCATCAGAGCAGTGATCTGGGCATAACCTTTGATGAATTTCCTGTAATATCCAGTGTGACCAAGCATGGTGCGGAGTTGTTTAACAGACTTCGGAGGTGGCAGGTTCACAATAATAGCTATCTTTGCAGGATCCATCATCAATCCTTGTTTACACACAATGTGGCCAAGCAGAATCCCAAAAGGTGCACAAAATATACATTTTTTTAAATTCAAGGAGATCTGGTGTTGTCTGCACTTATCCAACATTAGTCTTAGACTAGTTATATGGTCCTTTACTAGCCCAAAGATGGTCCAATCATCAAAATACACCTCTAGGAATTTACGTATAAACTCCTTAAATGCAGAGATAACTACCCTTGAAAACATAGCAGGGGCATTCTTCAAGCCAAAGGGCATAATTGTGTACTGAAGGGATCCCATTTCTGTAGCAAAGGTTGTCTTATGTCGATCCTCTGGAGCAATTCTAATCTGATGGTAACCTGGAAATCCATCAATAAAAGAGTACACTTCTTGACCCCCAACATTTTCTAGTACTTCATCTGTAAATGGAGTGGGGAAAGGATCATGCAGGCAAGCATCATTCAACTTCCTCAGATCAACACAAATTCGGATTTCGCCTTTAGTCTTCTTCTCTTGCACTACCATAGGACTGACCCACTCAGATTCTTCAACAGGCTCAATAATTCCTGCAGCGAGCATCTTATCCAGCTCCTCCCTAACTTTTTCCTTATATTTGGGGTTCAACCTATACGGACACTGCTTCACAGGCTTCACGTCCGGTTTCAGCGGAATCTTTATCACACTGATGTCTCCAAGGATACCTTTCATCTCGAAAAACTTCGTCGGAAACAGGTCCTGATACTCATGAAGAAGTTGGGTCACTTTGCTTACCATTTCTTCATCCCAATAATCTCCAATGGTAGCATACTTGGGCTGTTCTTCTGATCCAATGTTGATGGTCCGCATCTTTAGGGGCTAAGTCACTTTAGAGGCTTCAATAGCAGGTCCGTGTACTTCACAGTATCCTTCTGATTCAGGGATAGCAACATTGCGTGGATCATCATCCTCGTCAATTGCGAGGTTATAACATTCCACTGCATGAGCTTCTTGTATTTTCCAATCAGGTCGATACTCTACTACTTTTTGGTCATCAAATACCTTCGTATGGATCAATCTAATAGCTGCATCTAGTGCTGGGAAAACTTCATTAGTGGAGAAGGTAAGCACAAAACTATTAACAAGACAATCCCAACTTACAGTATCCCGGTGAAGCTCAGCCTCCGCGTACCAGTTCGGTGCTATTGGTTCTAGAGTGTGCACAAATCTATGTACCCATTCTTCTTAAGGTACATGCGTCCATGCGTTATAGCATTGTTCTAGATGTTTTTTTGAGCTAGATGTTCCATCAAACCTACCGCGCACTTCCTGGGGTTGATTGATGAATCTCAGGCGAAGGATCTTCTGACAGGCTCCCCAACTAGAAATGTTTCTCTTGTGGGTATTCCACCATCTGGTTGCTGTGGCTCTGAATACTGAGTCCAAAATATCCATCTTCTGTGGGTCTGGTACCTGTGCTAAGAATTGAGCAATAAACTATCCTAGATCTGACAAGCCATCATAAATAGGTAGGACATTTACTTGTGCACCAATCCATCTGAGAGATTTGGTAATGTGGGCGCATTTATGTTCGTGCAGTCTGTTCTGCCAGGTCCCCAACTCATCATCTGAGTCCGACAGACAGGAGCTGCCACTCTCCCAATCTGTGAGACCTTCGTCAGTAGGACCAACATGAACTTCTTCTTTGGCTGTAATATTGTAGATGTTCTCTAGATCATCCTGATCTGCATCTCTGAGGGGTTCTGTGTACCTTTCTCCTTGCGCGGGGTCCAGTGGTACTATGACCCTCAAGTCCTTCCCTTCGAAGGTCATTTGTCGCTTCTTAAGGTTAATGACTGCAGCATTTTCCATTTCCCATTCAATTCCTAACAGAGCTAGATAGGGATTGTTGTCATCCATAATCTCAATAACTTCAAAATTGGCTAAAGTATTAACCCCATCAAGATCTACTGGAACACTAGGGAACCTTCCTAGGGGAATAATCCTCTGCTGATTGGCTAACTTCAACTATATAGGGGACCAAGCAAGAGTAGGTTTTCCCATTTGTTCCCAGGTTTGCTTGGTTAGGATATTGACTTCCGATCCCAGGTCCAGATTCACATCAGTCATATCATACTCTCGTATCTACGCATTCAATCGCATTTTCCTACCAGTTCTTCTAATGCTATTAACAGCTTTTTCTTGGCCAGAGCTTTGTTGAGGTTCACAGGAAGCAATGACTCTCTGCAATTCACTCAAAGCTTCCTGATTTCTTAAGATTTTTAAGCAACTCTATAAAAAGGAGGACAATGTACTTACTTTATCCGTCAAAGCTTCTTCCGGCTGCGAGTGTGGCGGATGCAGTTGCGCAGGTGCCGCTGTTGTGCCAGGGCCATCGAAATATCTCTTGGCTTCCATGAATGTCTCTTTTTTTCATTGGAGATCAAAATCTAGGGTTATTTTCGGGGCCTTTTGAACCCACGCCTCGACAGGCGGTTTCTCCATACTCTGTAGATGTGTCGTAGCTCCACTCCGCGTAACAACATTAATGGCTGGGGTCGGTCTCTGCTCGACAGAAATTAACTGAATATTCTGGGTAGGGACACTGTTTCTTTCCTAGATCTTAGCTATCAGTTGTGGACACTGCTCGATCACATGATCTACTGCGCGGCAATACCGACATGTCGTAGTTGGGTTCCGACAATCCCGAGCTAGATGCCCGCCTTGGTTACAGTTGTAACACACAACCTAGCCACGGCCTCTTCCAGCCATACCACCACGACCACGACCACCAAATTCACCTCTACTGGGGGCACCACCGTGGTACCCATATCCATCATCATTCTGTCCCCCATTCTGCACCCGATAAGTGTCGTAGGTACGCTCTTTCATGAGGCCATAACTACGACACTCTTCTTCAGTGTGTCCGATAGACTTACAGAAGTTACAATAGTGGTTCTTAGGTCCTTGTTCATACCTTTTCAACAGATAGCAGTCCTCAGGTCGATGCTGATCGGTTACTTGACAGAGCTTGCACTATAGGACTTGCGGGAGAAATGGGTTTGGTGCGCTAGTATTCAGGTAATTTCTTACCATAGGACATTGTTCCTTGTTGTGACCTTCTGTTCGACATTGCGTACACCAAACCTCTTCGCGGCCAGTTTTTCCAGTATTCATATTGCGGAGCTCCAGCGCCATGGCTACCAACTGCACTTGGATTTGAGCAATACCAGAATTATCTCCAACAGGGGCAGTCTCAAGTTTCATTGCGATCTCCAGTGCCTCTTGCTGGTCAGCAACCTTTTGTTGCATGAGAGGGGTTCTGATATGTGGTAACAATGCAGCAATGAACCATTCCTTATGCTGCACAGGTCCAATGGGAAAAATGACTTGTTCCAGTAGAACTCTGAACCTTTGGTCAAAGTCCCACACTAATTCCCCGCGCCGCTGCTGAATCTCTTTCAATTCAGTGATACACTGTGACTCAGATTTGGGTTTCTTAAACTCTTTAATTATTGCTACCTTGATATCTTCCAAAGAAGGATTCTGAGTACTGGAGAATTTCATGAACTAGGTCAAAGCCCGGTCCCTGAAAGAAGTAACGAGCTGCACGCTTCGTTCTGCTGGATCTGTAATGTTCTTAGCATTCCACACGGCTTCACATAAAAACCAGAATTGTTCTGGATCCTCCGATCCAGTTCCTTTGAAAACAGGGAGCATAATATCATCGGTCAGGTGGGCCATGGTAGATCGAGGGGGTTTGGGAGGAGGACAGGAAGTAGGTGGGGGGGTTGCACTGGGGTAGATTTACCTGTGACAGGAATACTTGGGCTAGGGGAGATTTCGAACTGCGACGGGTTTTCTGGGGGAGTAGGCCTGCGCTGCGGGGTCACCGGGGGGTTTGCTTCAGGGTCAAAATCAGCAAGATTTACAGGGGGAAGCACGGTGTCCTGAACTAATGAATAGGATCAAAAATATCTCTTGTACCTTTGACCACTTCGTAGCAAACCACTTTGCTCGGTGAGGGAAGTATCAATTGAAAACATATATTAGTACGACAAAATCTAACAGGCTGATTCAATCAACAATATTCCTTTTCAAGCCAATAGCCGCTTTACTTCTCAAACTAAATGAATTCAAAAACTTATCATAAGTATCACAAAAAAACATACCTCTGTCAAAAAGTCACTTGTACTACGATATGGATCTCTGTTTTCTTGCGCAGCGAACTTCAAAGAAGTCTCATCGAGCCAATCACCAATCTCCTTCACAGAGGGGCTCGAGATCATAGCCCTCGAGGTACAACATAAACCCCTCTTTAGCAGATTATGAGTTCAACCGGCAACAGAACCACTTTGTTGGGAAATAGGGCAGACCCGGGTTTAAACCTTTAGCTTCGTACCAACAAAAGACCCACAGTGTTGGCCCTTTCGGCAACAACCTGCGAACAGGTTGCAGTCTCACCCGAAACAGCTATGGGGCACTGCAGAATCAGGTTTCTGCAAGCAGAAGAGGGGTATGACTATACCTTTAGCCTTTAATAACTTGAAATCAGTTAACACAAAGGTTCGACATTCATATATATAACTTCGTAGATAAATAAACAAATAGTGACTTGCTTAACCCTTTACTGGGAATTCACAGTGAAGATATTTATTAGCAGTGATCTTCTTTATCAAATATATCTAGTTATTAATGTGTAAAAAAATAACAGAAACAGAAACAACACAAGAACCACAACACCAGATATAACGTGGTTCACCCCCATTGTAGGGGTTACGTCCACAGAACTGTGTTTTATTCAACTTGCTACAAAACCACAGTTTTGATCTACGCACTCAGCTGCAGATCCCTTCAAGTTCTTAAAAGCCGCGCACACAGTAGCAGGCCCCTACGCACACAGCTACAGAGGTCATCCACACACACAGCTGGGACTTAACCTTTTCAAAATAACCTTAGCTTCACCTTAATTCTTCTTACATCATAAAAAACCTAACCTCACTTCCTTACACAAGTGTTGATTTATATTGCGCACTTTTACAAAACCATGGTATTAAACCATGGGTATCATGAACCCTAAACCCTGGACTTAAACCATGGGTTTATTACATTTGACTCAACCTCGACACCCCTAAGACTGTTTTGATTCAACACTCGTGGAGTTACCCACCTTAAGGACCGTTAGGGTGCGCGTCCCAATAGTTTTACCTTCGAACTTAGGGATATCCGAGGGAAATTTGGTGGGAACAGGTGGCCATGTGGGGTCATGCCTCACCGGGTCATTCATCAATTTTGATAAGTCTGGAAAGTTTAAATTTGCCAAAAAAGGAAGTTTGGGCCTAACCGGTGCATTAGATGTGCCAGCTTGGGGATTAGAGGGTCCTGCCCCCGAATGCCCATAGGTAAAAGTGGGGTATCCCCTAGACACCGGTTGTGAAGTGGGAAGGTTGCTTTGAAGCAGATTCCATCCGTAATCCATAGGATTTTGGGTGGGAGGTGCAGTGTAAGTGGTTCGGGCTGTCCCCATAGAAGCTGGGGTCTAAAATACTGGAGCAGGTATCCCTCTGCTAAACAAAGAGAATGGAGAGCTCGTGTATGGGACCGAAATAGGGGTTTGGAATCTTTTCCCGTAAGATTTGTTGCTCCCAAACTGCACTCCTACATATGAAGGAGATGGACCTACGTATGGACTGGATGGGGGGATGTGCCCCCCATTCCAAGGAAATCCTTGGACATAGGCCGAGTATCCTACCGGATCACTTTGGGTAGTGTAAGGGAAGAAAGAAGGAATTGTAGGTATACTAGGAATCCCAGTAACCATATCACCAGAAGTACCTCCTATGTTCGAGTGAACCGGTGTTTGGACCACTCGGCTCACTGGAGTTAAGGGTGTAGAAGGTAAGTTAGATCTAGGGGCACTAACTGGGGGAGGTAGTACCCCTTCAACCGGAAGGGTTGAGGTGAAAACAAAGGGACTTTATTCTATATAAGACATGACTCTACCCAAAGGGACACCTAGCACTGGTGAACTAAAAGGTCTAACTTGAACGATCACAGGATCGTTAAGATCAGTGAAGGGGGTGTTAAAATTTCTTGCAAACTCGTCAGTCTGCAATTCTTCTATCTTGATTGTTTCAAAATAAAAAAGGTTAGCTATCAATTCTGGTTCACCAAGTACTTCACTTATCCCTACTGGTTCAAAAGAACCGTCTGTGTTTAATCTCCGCCTTTGGGGTAAAGGTGGAGGCTCCAATGTGGTGATAGGAGGAAGGTTTCTCAACCTTCTTGACCTTCTAACAAGTTGGTCCTCCAGAATTAAAAACTTAAAAAATACACCCTAAGGCCAACTAAACACAAGCAAATCCATAGAGCATACACTAAAAAGATCCTAGAGTTTGAAGCAATCACACCAGGGTATAAAGATATACTTTCCCGAAGAAAGCTGATGAATGATTACTTGGCATCCTTGAGGTGGTTCATAGGCACAAGCGGAGGAATCACCTACCACCCTCCTACCCTTTCCACAAGGTTTACCTTCCAAGCCCGTTCAAGGTGAACCAGAAATAACCTTCCGGTTTACCTAGGTATAAACCCTAAAAGACAAGAGACTAAAGGCTACCTTGGAAATACCAACAGTCTAGGGGGACAGCCGTCAGCTGAACTCGTATGCATGGGTAGGGTAGCTAAGCCCGAAAATCTGTCTAGGATAGAATCCCCAGGTGCGCAAAAGTCCTGGGTTACATTTTGACAAGGATTCGGAGGGTTATCTCCTCTGTCCAAGCCTCCACGCGGCCTAGTGCTTAACTCCCATTTGAGAGGAGCTTCCCAGATACAGTGATAGAGTCAAGGATTTACCTAATGAACAGTCCACTACGTCTGAGTTTATAACTTGTGGGAATTTTACACTCCCTAGCCCAGAAGTCTAGCCTAAGCTAGTAGGTGAAAGGCCCCTAGAAATAAAACTTACTAGTAAATTTTAATTTATGTGTTTATTTTAGAGGGTTGTTTCTTACTCAAGAGGAAATGGAAGTGATATATTGTATGGTGTTTTGACTCCAACAAGAAATAAATGAGAGTAAAGGTGTATTCAAAGCAAACTATCACTATAAAACAAACTTCTTTTCATTTTTTCAAATATGTATTGATGAACTGAATGCAATGATAAGAGAAACTAAGCCTATGTTTTTTGTATTTTTTTGAGATAATATATTTTTAAAATGAAACAACACTACTTATGCAAAAATTACAATGCAGAAAACTAACAATGTTTTGTTTTAACGTTTAAAAATACTAAAAAATCTACTATGCATCTACAATGCACTATACTTGAGCCAACTTGACACTTATAAACTGTATAAAAACCACAAACTGAAGCAAAGAGGCTGACAGAACCAAAAGACCAGCAAGAAAAGCAGGCTAGGAACCCTAGCTTGGGTGCAAACAATGACAAATATCACTACAGACTTAGAAAGGCAAGTGAAAACCAGCAACTGTCAGAAGGTAGACTGGAGAAAACAGAGCCCAAGACCCTGATCACTGATCTGGACTAAGACACTTAAACCAACAACCCAAACAGGCCAAACACTTTAGGATGCAAACAGTAAATAAACCAAGTAAAAAGGGCTCAAGGGCTTTCAAAAAGCACTAAGATGTGATCACCTGAGGGATTCAAACAAACTCTACATCACTTTTAAAGAAAATATTCTCAGAAAACAGGGACTATAGCAAGAAAAGAACAAGCAAACTCTTCTTTAAAAATCCCAACTTTCAGGAGTACTCGTGACTGTCTAGTAGTGCAACTCGTGAATGACTCGCTACTGTGTAGTATAACAACCCGCGAATGCAACTCTATATTCGCAACTGTTTAGTAGAAAAACCCATGAATGCAACTCTATATTCGCGACTGTTCAGTAGAACAACCCGCGAATGGGTATAAAAAATTTCTCAAAAACAGAGAAAAGACCCTAAGATCTTCAAATGCTAAAGCAAGTAAGAACCAAGATAGAAAATCACAAACAAACTTCCAAGCAAACACTGGTCAAGAAGATAGAAATGACCTACAACAGTCTAGGCTTCCCCAGCAGAGTCACCAGTTCTATTGTATAGGATTATGCACCTAATAACCATAGGTCTAGGGTTACCAACATACTTAGTTACTTGCAAACAATTGACTTCGAAAGTGCAGAATAGGAAATAGGAGGGTTAGAAGGACTTACTTGTTAAACAAAGGTCGATATTTGCTTATCCTCTTTGTTGGGAAATAGGGCAGACTCGGGTTTATACCTTTTGCTTCGCACCAACAAAAGACCCACAATGTTGGCCCTTTCGGCAACAACATGTGCGCAGGTTGTAGTCTCACCCGAAATAGCTATGGGGTGACGCAGAATCAGGTTTCTGTAAGCAGAAGAGGGATATTACTGTACCTATAGTCTTTAATAGTCTATAACCAATTAACACAGAGCTTGGACACATATATATATAAATTCGCATATAGATAAACACACAGTGACTTGCTTAACCCTTTACTGGGAGTCCACAACGAAGCTATTTATTAGCAGTGATCTTATTTATTGGATATATGTAATTATTAATGCATAAAAGATAACCAGAAATAGAAACAACACAAGAACCACAACACCAGATATAACGTGGTTCACCCCCAGTGTAGGGGTTACGTCCATAGAACTGTGTTTTATTCAACTTGCTACAAAATCACAGTTCTGATCTGCGCACTTAGCTGCAGATCCCTTCAAGTCCTTAAAAGCCACGCACACAGTAGCAGGCCTCTATGCACACAGCTGCAGATCTTCTTATCCTCTTACAAAAACCCTCTGCGCACACAGCTACAGAGGTCATCCATGCACACAGCTGGGACTTAACCTTTTCTTACAAAATAACCTTAGCTTCACCTTAATTCTTCTTACATCATAAAACCTAACCTGACTTATTTACATGAGTGCCTATTTATACAGTGCACTATTACAAAACCATGGAATTAAACCATGGGCACCCCAAACCCTAAACCCTAGACTTAAACCATGGGTTTATTACAAAAAGGAGCTTTGACTTACCCCCGACACCCCTAAGACTATTTTGAGTCATAGCTCCACACAAAACCCGCAGGGTTACCCAACTTAAGGACTTGTTGAGGTGTGTGTCCCAACAGGCCCCTAAGACTCACCAGTGTCCCGTCCTGGGACACTCCGCTGATTATCTGGTCGGCGAACTTTGTCTACTAGGATAGTGAACTGTTTGTTGAGACTCTGCATGATACTGTCTGCTGCCTGCTCCCTTTCGACCAACTCCTGTAGTTCCTCGGCTGATGTTTCATTGACCTTTTGCTGTGCAAATGTATGGTATTCTTTTAGAACATTAATTTGGGTGTCCACAGTAGTACTCAACTCGAAAGATTCACTAATAAGCGGCTGCATGTCACTGTTCACTTTTGTTGTTTTCACTCTGCACGACTCAATTTCCTGCTGGAGTTCATTGCTTCGCTTTACCTTAAGCATTTTCTCCATAGGCGGTAATGTCTTAATCGCTACTTTTACTGCATCCAACTCTATCTGTCGCTGCCTAATGGCTTCTTGTAGCTATCCAACTTCTAGATGTTCCTGCAGCTTGGTCCAGACCTCAACACTCTCATCCAACAGTTTCGTTGCACTGCCCACAATATCTGAAATTTTTGCTACAGATGCTTGAATGTCTGCTCGACACTGTTCTTTGACCTCAGGTGGACTTTCTGGAGGGTTACGACATTAAAGCTCTGCAATCTGGGCCTCATGTTCAGCTTTAAGCTTCTCAATTTCACTGCAAGACTGCTTCACGTAATCTTTCAGCCTGACTAATCTTTGTTCCGGCTCTTCCATCAGCTGTACGTCGAAGTCAGGGAGACTTCGAGAGACCTCATCCATGACGTGGACCAGTGTAATTCACTTACACTCTGCATCTCTCTTTCTTTGCTCTGCAGCCTCTAGTTGCACTGCAAGGTTATCCTTCTGTTTCCTGGTATCTTCCAGCTATGTTTGCGAATAGTGATCTCGTGCCTAGAGTTCCTTCACAATAGCTGATTGGCAGAGATGTAATTCCATCATGGTCATCTTGGTGTAATCGATCCCTACAATCATGCTCATCTATGCGTGATATGCTGCATCGGTTGTGATGAGGGTAACGCTTGATACCTGGCCCCTATTATGTCTAACCGGCTATTGCCTTAGGTCTGGCTGCATGCTTACTGGTGCGCTGCTTTCTGCTGTGCTAGTTACTGAGTTCGTGGCCAAGTCCTTTAACTTCGATATGTGTCGTGCTACCCCATTGATGGAATCCAATTGTATAGCTGCAAACTCTGAACATTTCTTGGTGATAACTTTGGTAGACTTCGACAAATCCTCATCAAGTTCCTCACTGGTCAAACCGGGTGCTTCATCAATATTCTTATCTTTTGACGCCTTTGCTTTCTTCCGGGACTGTGGTTTGTTTACTTCTTCTACGTCGGGTGTCTTGCGCTTCTGCTGCGTATTAGGGTTGGGGTTAATTTTAACCGAATCTTGTCCTTCTTCTTCTTCAGTTTCGTCTGCTCCATCCTGGTTGCTATCATTCTGCTGCAACTCTGTTTGCTCGTCACTGTCTTCAAGGGGATCCTGCTATGGCGGGTTACTAGGGCCTGCACCCACATTGGTAACTATGGGGACTGGAATGCGAGGTTTTTTTCCTACATCTTTCAACCAATTAGCTAGCCAGTGCTGAATTACTATCCGGATATCACCCTCAGTGACTACATATGGTAGCTTATACCACTGATGCTTTGGATCTGCGCGTGCCTGGATGAAAGTATAATGCATGTCGACACTGAAGGTAGCTATGCCATCATATTGCAAGAATACCTATTTACTAAGCCGTGGGGCCTTTACGACCTCATACAAGATATTCATCATATAAAAAGAAAATACATAATTTGTCATCTGTTGGTGTTCTTTATCCTGCGAAACCCACAGCGATGAGAATTTGGCTACGCCAGGCATGTGCACTGGTACATCGACAAACTATGCCTCAGTAGTTTCTTGCCATCCTATTAGTGCAATGAAGATGAGCGGCAATGAATAGTGGAAGGGTATACCTTTCTCCTCTGCATCACGAGCGTCTTCAAGGAATTCCTTCACAATATACGCTGCCCAGTTGTAGCTGTAGCCCTCGGCGCAGTTCATGGAAATTCTGATCACTGGGGAAGGCACTTCAGCTGGTGGACACTTCCTCATAACTTTGCATGCCAAGAGCTCAGCTACAAAGTGAATGTGATTTTCGAATCGCAGAAGTGTGGTACCCGCGTTTTGCCTTTGTCAGGCCGAACCGTTCCTTCATGGTCTGTGCAAGCTTTGTATCCTCGTGCTTCGATGGAAATTTAGTCCTCGGATCAGGCACTGCTATCGGTAAGCCAGTAATCCTATGAATGAGTGTGCCATCAATAGGAATTTTCTTGTCTCCTATCCATAGGTGGCCGTCATGTACAAGGGCTAGCAACTGCTTGACCAAAATGGTCACATGTGTACCACGACCAAAATGGGGGACGTCGAGCATCTTTAGCAGACCAGCTTGATCCAGGATGGCAACCCACCATTTTACTTCTAATAATGTCACCCCATCGTATTTGACATAGTGCAAGTATATTTATGGTGCGAACTGTGGGAACTTACCACGATCACTTGTATCATGGTCGGCATACTTCAGCCGGTCTATCTTTCCTGTCATGATCCCAACCAGCTGCACACCCAATGGCAGTGAAGGGGTGTGTAATTTGAACTGCTTGCTCCACCATGGTGGTTTAACGCCTGGTCGTAGAGTCGGCACATATGGTGGTCACCGCGGTGCAACAGGGTCTTCTCCTTCACTTGAGATGTCTACTGAGCCAGCCGGATCCATTCTGGGATCCTCCGATGTTTTCCTGGATTGTTTGTGTCGATCTTCGTTCCTCTTAGAACAGACTTCAGGATTGAACTGTTTCCTGGCAGACCGTGTTTGCATTGGTGGGGTTGGTGCTGGTAGAGTCTCTTCACAAGATACAGGCACAGGTGGGGGATGGATAATGTTCTGCATACTTGTCTATTCAAACTCTTTCAATAAATCTTGAAGTTCTTGATTGACGGACATAGGGGAAATTATGGCAATGCAAAATGTGGTTTCCCCCTGCCCGAGTGGCTTCCTATAAAATCCATCTATTAACTCGGTCATAAATGTGCATTGAAATCCCCAAATCTGACAGAGATTATTTTTCCACGAGGCTAGATTTCGGCGGATATCCTTAGGACAGACATTTAAGGCAGTTAAAGTACCGGTGCCGCCGAAACGACAGTGTTCCAACGGTCGACTTCTATGCTATGCCGTAACCAGTGCCACAACTGCATCACAGTAAGGACCTTCGTCACCATAATGACCTTCGGCATATGCGTACAAGTTCTGTGACCAAACTATGAGCTTCGCTCCCTTAACGCTTCGTTCCATCCTGTTGGGGCGGAACTGGGCTATTTCTTTATTTCCAGACACATTAGCGTGTCGAAGCCCCACCTCCGTGTACCGGTTGTTGACTATAGGTGCCTGGGTATGGAGAAACCTTTGTACCCACTCTATATAAGGTACAAGTGTCCAAGCTTCATAGCAGCACTCCAAGTGTCCCTGTGGCCTACTCTGCCAACTGATCCTGCTGCGCGCCCTTTGGAGCTGATCCACGAATCTTAGGCACAGGAATTTCTGACAAGTTCCCCATCTAGGAATGTAATTCTTATGGTCAGTCCGCCTTCTAACTGCAGTGGCTCCAGTTGCTAAATCTAGAGTCTCCAATTCTTGTGACTCCGGTATCTGTTCTGAGAAGGGGACAGTAGACTCCTCTGGGTCTGTTGGATCATCAGAAGCGGCTAGGGTTCTTGTTTGTGAACTAAGACATCTAAGGGACTTAGTAGTTCTGGCGCATCTATGTCCATGCAGCTCATACAATCGGTTCTTCCAGTTCTCTAAACCATCATCTGAGTCTGTCATATAGGAACTGTCACACTGCCAATCCATGATACCTTTGGCAGTTGGGTCAATATAATATTCTTCCTATGCTGTGATGTTATAGATGTGCTCTAGAGAATCCTGATCCACATCTCTGAGTGGCTCTGTGTATCTCTCTCCTTGGGAAGGTTCAAGTGGTATTATAACTCTCAGACCCTTTCCTTCGAAGGTCATCTGTCTCTTCTTAAGGTTAATGACTACAGCATTTTCCATTGCCCATTCAATTCCCAACAGGGCTGGATAGGGATTGCTGTCATCAATGAGCTCAATAACTTCGAAGTCTGCTAGAGTAATGACCCCATCAATATCTATTGGGACATTAGGGAATCTCCCCAGGGGCACAATCCTTTGCTGATTGGCTATCCTCAACTATATAGGGGACCACGTAAGGGCAGGTTTCCCCATTTGCTCCCAGGTTTGCATGGTTAGGACATTGAATTCTGATCCTAAATCCAAAATAACATCAGTCATATCATACTCCCCTATCTGGACATTCATTCTCATTTCCCTACCAGTTCTTCAGACACGATTAATAGTTTTCTCCTTATCAATTCTTCTCTGAGGTTCACAGAAAGCAAGAACTTTTTGCAACTCATTTAGAGCATTCTGATTCCTTAAGAGTTTCATACAGCTCTGTAAAAAGGAGGATAGTGTACTTAATTTATCCGGTGAAGCTTCCTGCGATTGCGCCTCCTGCTGAGGTTGCTGCGCGGGCTCTACGATTCTGCTCAGATCAACATAATCATGCATGGCTTCCATAACTGCCTCTTTGTTACTGTCAACATCAAATGATGGGATTCTCTCGGGGGCCTTATGGACACAACCTTCGACAGGCTGCCTCTCCATATTCTGTATATGTGTCGTAGCTCCACTTCGTGTAACAACATTAGTGGCTGGGGCGGGTCTCTTCTCGATGGAAATCAATTGAATAATCTGGGTAGGGCCACTGTTTCTTTCCTAGATCTTAGCTATTAGTTGTGGGCACTGCTCGATCATATGATCTACTGTGCGGCAGTACCGACACGTCATACTTGGGTTTCGACAGTCTTGAGCAAGATGCCCGACTTGATTACAGTTGTAGCACACCACTGGCCTTGGCCTCTTCCTGCTATACCACCATGACCACGGCCTCCAAAAGCACCTCGACTGGATGCACCCCCATGGTAACCATAGCCATGATTTCCCTGGCCCTCATTTTGCACTCGATAAGCGTCGTAGGTGTGTTCTCTCATGAGGTCATAACTACGACACTCATCTTCATTATGCCCTACTGACTTACAGAACTTGCAGTAAGGGTTTTTAGGGACTTGCACATACCTTTGGAGCAGATGGCAGCTTTCAGGTCGATGCTGGCCAGCTGTCTGACATATTTCACAATATAAAACAGTGGGATTGAAGGGGTTTGGCGCACCAGTATTCAGGTAATTTCTTACCACAGGACACTGTTCCCTATCGTGACCTTCTGTCCGACAGTGAGTACACCAAACCTCTTTGCGACCAGTTTTTCCTTTCTTCATATTGTGAAGCTCCAAAGCCATCGCGGACAACTGCGCCTGGATTTAGGCGATACCTGAATTATCTTCGACAGGGGCGGTCTCGAGCTTCATCGCGATTTCCAGAGCCTCTTGCTGGTCAGCAACCTTCTGTTGCATGAGAGGAGTTGTGATATGTGGTAACAATGCTATGATAAACCATTCCTTGTGCTGCACAGGTCCAATGGTGAAGCTGACTTGGTATAAGAGAACTTTGAACCTTTGGTCAAAATCCCACACTGATTCACAGCACCGCTGCTGGATCTCTTTCAATTCGGTGATACATTGAGATTCTGATTTCGGTTTCTTAAACTCCTTGATTATTGCTGCTTTAATATCATCTAAGGTAGGATTCTGAGTACTGGAGAATTTCATGAACCAGGTCAAAGCCCGTTCCCTGAAAGAAGTAACAAGCTACGCACTTCTTACAGTTGGATCTGTAATTTTCTTAGCATTCCACGCCCCTTCACATAAAAACGAGAGCTGTTCTGGATCCTCTTATCTAGTTCCTTTGAAAACAGGGGGCTTAATATCATCGGTCAGGTGGGCCATGGTAGATCGAGGGGGGTTGGGAGGGGGACAAGAAGTAGGTGGGGGGGGATGTACTGGGGTAGATTGACCTGTGACAGGAATACTTGGGCTAGGGTGACTTTTGGACTGCGATGGATTTTCAGGGGTAACAAACCGACGCTGCGGGGTGACTGAAGGGTTTTCTTCAGAGACTGACGTGGTAGGATTGACAGGGGAAGACGCGGTATTTGAACCTAGGGAGGAGGATCCAAAATCTCTCTTGTACCTTTTTCCACTTCGCAGCAAACCACTTTTCTCGGCGAGGGAATTGTCACTTTCAAACATAGGTTAGTACTATAAAATCTAACAGTCGGATTCAATCAACAATATTCCTTTTTTAGCCAATAGCATTTTAATTCTCAAACTAAATGAATTCAAAAACTTACCCCTTGGGCCCTTGAAAAACTAGCGCTTGGATTCACTAAAGGATGTGCTTGTGTCAATAGCGAACTCTGTCACAAATGCCTCAAGGGTCCGTGTGGTGCAAAAATCAACCGCGCGAGATATTTCATTGTTCACCCTTTTCAATATATTAACTCTTGCGGGGGTCCAAGCATAAAACTGACCCTCCTAGAAGTTCGTCCTTCTCTCGGCTAACCTGGATAACCACTGGTGCAACTCTATGTGGATACTACCAAAGAAAATTTCATAAGCATCACAAAAAACATACCTTTGTAAAAAGTCGCTTGCACTACGACGTGGATCTTTTTCCTCTTGCTCTGCGAAGCTTCGATAAGTCTCGTCGAGCCAATCACTAATTTCCTTCACAGAGGGCCTCCAGATCATAGCCCTCGAGGTACGATGTAAACCCCTCTTTAGTAGATACTGAGTTCAACTGGCAACGGAACCAATTTGTTGGGCAATAGGGAAGACCCGGGTTTATACCTTTCGCTTCGCACCAACAAAAGACCCACATTGTTGGCCCTTTCGGCAACAACCTGTGCACTGTTGCCACCTTTTCATACACCTGGATCACGTGGAAGAAATCTTCAAGCCACTCGATGTGTCCTTGGGGGCAAGTCTCGAGTCAAGGCTGTCACCTTGTTCTTGACTCCTCCATTTAGGCTCAACTCCTAACGAAGCCAAGGGGGGTAGACCCTATTAAGTTACTAAGGATGATTTCTTAGTGGGGTGATGTTGAACTGAATCAGTTATTTAGGAGTTTGAATATTTTAACCATAAACAATTAAAGATGACAATATACGAAGATACACATGAAAGTACAAAGTTGATACACAATATATATATGAAGCAAAAATCACCAGTGCCTTAATAATGGAGTCAAATCAAAGAGATCAATGTGCTTGCATGTGCTTGGAGTGAATGTTTTGCGATTGCATCTTGGTATGTTTTAAGTTAAAATTGGAGTATGAGTTGTTTAAATTAGGCTAAGGGGGGACTCCAGATATACCCGAGAGTACTTGGAGTATGTCCAAAACAAAACCTATACGGCTACCCGCAAGGAATATGTGGGCTGAAATGGAGTCTCTAGGGCTATGTTCGTAACACACCCGTTAGGGTGTGACAGAGATCAGCACCCCGAGGTCACTCAGTAGGTTCCCGCTTCCTTTGGGTATTTTTCCACCGTAAAAGTTTGATCAAGGTGTTGGATTTTCACCTGATGGTTTGTTAATTGGGGAGGGTGAGTCCTAATTATGCTAGTCACCCAAGTGCTTTTGATACATCTTGACTGATCAGATGAACCACATCCAAGTGCAGAGCATACACACTGGAGTCTTGTAAATTTTAATAAGTTTTAAAAGATGTGTTCTTGTTTAA
This sequence comes from Pseudotsuga menziesii, assembly GCA_001517045.1. Classification (NCBI taxonomy): domain Eukaryota; kingdom Viridiplantae; phylum Streptophyta; class Pinopsida; order Pinales; family Pinaceae; genus Pseudotsuga; species Pseudotsuga menziesii. The sequence continues at coordinate 211,284 of LPNX010187429.1, forward strand.
AAGAAGCCTCCAAGAACCTCTTTCGATCCAAGTGGATCTGAATCGGGGAATCGGGGAGGGGTTAATTTTAAAATGCTGATAAACAAAAGATGAAAACATAACACAACTACACAAATCTGGTTTTCTAATTAATCCTACCACGAATCTCTTTCCCCTTACGGGTCATTCAGGAAATCGTGGGGTAAGTATTATGATTACTTTGAAAGTATAAGATATGGAATATGGAATTAACAACAAGATCAAGTATACTACCCTGCAAGTTAGATCAATTCTAGTGGAAAAAATATAAGCAAAAAGAAAGACGAAAAATGGCACCGACGCGAATCCCCCCAGGGGGGATGGGGAATGGGCTCGAAAGAGCCAATTCAAAGAGTGATTTTATTACAGCAGTTATAAAATCAAACAAATGATAAATCAGAACTTTCTTGTTCCTTATACAGGCTGAAACCAATATCTTTACAGTTATACAAAAGTTTTACAAATTTTATGACAAAAGCGGGACCCCTGGGGGGATTTGAGCGCTCCAAAAGCCAATTTGGACAGCAGCTTCCTTTCTTCTCTGTCAAACCTGCTAAATGAAAGCGAGCAAGTTAGAATAAAAAATTCCCAAAATCACTTTGAGAGTACCTTTGGTTCAGCCTACTTTATCTCAAACAATAATGAAATTAAACTAGCTAAACCGACAAAAAGGAACCAAGGAAAGCAAGATTTCTTTGGGATATTGACTTGCTGTTTGTGCATACAATTAAACAGCACTGATATTGCAGAGTATTGAATTTATCGTACAGAAAAATAAACTACCTTAACAGCAAGCTATTGATTTTTCACTAAAATACTTGCGAAACTAAGGAAGCGTAGCTAGATCTCTTGAATTTGAACTTTATGCAAAAAATGAAACTAAGATCTAGAAATTTGGAGGGATATTGATAATTAGATATATGTATTCTTTTCTTGATGAGATAGATCAGATTTAAAAAGAAACCTTAAAGTAACCAGTTTGAGGAAAGTTTAATAATTTTTAAAGGAGGAAGAGAGAGAAAGAGTGTTTGAAGCCTGGAAATGTTGGGCTTTGGATTCCGCTTTGGTGGAACACCGAGGGACTATGTCATTCATAATATACTGAAGATTAGGAAGATTCAAACCAGCTCAACCTCTTCTACTAGCGAGATCATCTACAACTTAAAAATCCTTGCACAGACAGATGGTTAAAACATAGGCGCTGCCGAAAGAGATGATTAGAAAGCATGCAATTAAACTTAAAATACATACAAATCCAATAGATCTAGAACAAGAAGAAGTAAGAGAATAAATCAAACTAGAATAAACTCTTACCCTAACAGGAGGGAGCTCTCTCCTCCAAGGCCAACAATTAACCAGCAAAGCAATGATAAACAAAAGCAGATTATACCTCATAAGCATTTGACAATCAACATCCACACATGAAGAGAATTACACCATAGATATTTCCTCCAAAGCTTCTTTATTCTAGAATGAAAAAACAATACAACACAAGAGCAACAACACCTCAATCCCAGTTCTAACTAGCTTGGAAGAGGCTGCTGTTCTTGGATTTATACAATTTGCAGGCCATCTAGCCCAGGGGGGGCGCAATTCCTCATGGAATCAAGTGAAATCAGCTGATGGATAGTTCATCAATGCAGAACTGAGGCTGAACTGAGCCTACTTGTCAACCGGGGTCATGATCTGGCTGACACATCAACCCATACACTGACACATCAGCCCAAAACTCATCCAGATGAGTCAAAACGTGTTGAGAAGAGAGGGAGGGCGAAATTCCTCATGAATACCACTATAGATCAGCTCTGGATCTGATTTGATCCCCTCCTTTAGTCAAGGATTTGTCAAATCTAGTCAATCTGCTCTAGATCTGATTGATTTCAGTCAACTCGGTTGAGAATCCATTGATTTATTGATTTTGTATTTGCTCCATTATTCATCAATTTATTAATTAAAATAATCAATAATTGATTTTTGGGGCTTTTTGACCTGAGTGATGGAATATCACTCAAAACTTAGGAAATAGTGCGTCCATGGGTTTACATGGTGCTCTTAGCTTTAAAACGAGCACCTACATGACTGAAACTGATTATTTGGCCCACTTTTATTACAGACTCAATTTTTCCAATTAAACTATTAAAAAATAGCCTAAGTTTTGGAAAAATTAAAATTTTAATAAAAAGCACTGAAAAAACTAAAAAATTGAAAAATTGAAAAACACCTAGGGGGACTTAGACATGTTCATATGACTAAAAAATGATGTCTAGCATGCTTATACATTGACACGTAGACTCTAATAACCTCAATAGGCCCAAATGACAAGCCGACCACCCCAACTTTGGAGGTATGGAGTGAAAAACTCAGAAATTATCAGTCGTTTGTTCAACAACCAATAATAACCAAGGGAAAAAACACCCTGGGCTGATCGGATTGACAAATGAAGTCTAAGAGACCGAGTCTTTTACAGACACTATCATGCTATTACATTTATTACAATTCCCCCATGGGGTATGAACATGTGATATGATACAACAAGGAATTCCCAGCAGTACTTCCAAAGGTCTTTTTGAAGTCCAAACAAGTTAGCCTTGTCAGGTTCACCGGGCTGACTTGATAAAAACCACTAAGTACAACTTAGGTTGTAACACACGCAGGTTACAGTCTCACCCAAAACAGCTATGGGGTGCCACATAATCAAGTTTTTGTAAGCAGAAGAGGGATATTACTATACATGTAGTCTTTAACAGTCTATAACCAATTAACACAGAGCTTCGACACATATATATAGCTTCGCATATAGATAAACACACAATGACTTGCTTAACCCTTTACTGGGAGTCCATAGCGAAGCTATTTATTAGCAGTGATCTTATTTATCAGATATATGTAATTATTAATGCATAAAAGATAACAAAAAACATAAACAACACAAGAACCACAACACCAGATATAACATGGTTCACCCCCAGTGTAGGGGTTACGGCCACAGAACTGTGTTTTATTCAACTTGCTACAAAATCATAGTTCTGATCTACACACTCAGCTACAGATCCCTTCAAGTCCTTAAAAGCCACGCACACAGCAACAGGCCTCTGCACACATAGCTGCAGATCTTCTTATCCTCTTACAAAAACCCTCTGCGCACACAGCTACAGAGGTCGTCCACACATACAACTAGGACTTAACCTTTTCTTACAAAATAACCTTAGCTTCACCTTAATTCTTCTTACATCATAAAACCTAACCTGACTTATTTACATGAGTGCCTATTTATACAGCGCACTATTACAAAACCATGGACTTAAACCATGGGAACCCCAAACCCTAAACCCTGGACTTAAACCATGGGTTTATTACAAAAAGGAGCTTTGACTTACCCCCAACACCCCTAAGACTATTTTGAGTCATAGCTCCACACAAAACCCGCAGGGTTACCCAACTTAAGGACTTGTTGAGGTGCAGTCCCAACACTCTTCCTCTCTATTCCACTTCCAAAGTCTTTAGGATAATTCCTCTTTCACCTGTCAAGAAACACTCTTCCAGATACAAGATGATTCATATATATATATATACGTAGGTTAGGAAAATCATATATCATACTAAAACATAAACATTTACCAATCTACAACACATGAAACACATATGGAAGAAGTAATCTCTTTATTATCAATAATGGAAAGAGTTTAGGTTACAACCCAATGTCTGAGACAAGGACTCCTCTGCAACCAAAGGATTCTAAGTTTCACTGCTCCAAAGACTTCTGTATACAATCCACCAGCATAACTTTGCTCTCCAAGTGTAAGTATCTAACACCCACCCCAAGGCCTGTATTTATATGGGTGAAATAAGGCAGTTCTCGAAGGTTAGGTAGGTTATGGAAGTTAAGGAAATTAAGTTAAATGGCTTAACTAATATCCCATTAGCGCGTGTTTTATTTTTAAATATTAAGAGACACATTCGCGGGTTTGTAGTAGAGCAACCTACGAATGATTCACAACTATGCATAAGGGCAACCCGTGAATACATAGATTCACGACTTGAGAAGTACCTAACATAGGTTTTGTAGAAGAAACCATCTATGCCAATATAGAGAGATCTTCATTGATGAAAATTGCTACTAGACCTGAGCTCTTTCCATGCTCAGAGGTGATTGGGTGGATTCTTCCAGGGTAGATGTAACCACCATGATTTTGGAAAATGTTGATAAACAGGTTTATGCTATTTATAGCCCTAGGTATGTGGCACTGGCCTACCACTTACCGAAAGCATAGGTGTACTTGACTGAGGACTGGCTGAGGGCAATTAAGACGGACCTAGTCAAGACACTAAAGAGGACGCTCATGCCTAGAAATAACTTTAGAAGTAGGCTGACTAGAGAATATGACATTGCAAGTCTAAGAACCCCTTACATGGTCATTTCCCTGATGCTGAACAGGATTTTCGGGAGTGACCACGGTAAAATATTCAAATTGGAGTGGGTGCCTATCATTTTCTACGTTGCAAGACAAGGGACAGTGTTCAACTGGGAAAACATTGTGTCCAACAGCCTCTCAGCCTGCATTGCTTCAACATTAGGAGGGGTGTCCTAGAAGAGAACAAAGTTCTACATGATCTCTATACTGATAGATTGCATACTATGCAATCAATCCTTTCCCAATCTGAGGTGTATCTGGGATCAGGAAAGAACACCACTTTACTCAACATACAAGCCACTATGGGCCCACAAATACCATAGTCACTATAGGGAAGTGTGTGAGCACTTCATTATGCCATTGTATACCATGATTTTCTTGAAAGAGTGCAACTCCATGTTGGAGGAGGCATTGCAGGTGATTGAAGAATATGCAGACTATTACTTGACTGAGGATGGATTATATTTCAGAATGTTTGGATGCTCTAGAGCACGCTCACTACTGCCTAAGTATACCACTAATTATGTAGTCCACAAAGAGGTAGTTAGACAAGTCTTTTTAGATGGCATAGGGAGATTTCTATTTCAACATAAGAAAGCAGCTTATGCTCATTTTCCATTAAGGTTGGGAAGCTACAAGTTTACTAGGGTGAAGAAAGCTGAAGAATTCATGGAAGAGTTGGGGAAATTCCATTTTGGGGAAATGCATTTCCACAGGAATGATTCCCAGAATAAGGTGGCAGAGCACTGCAAAGAGGCGAATGTACATTTTGAATACACCAGCCACTGGGACAGAGAGGAATCCATTTTCTGTAGTGCACAAAATATAACAGACTTAAGAATAAGGTTTAAGAAGAAAATCACCACCAAAGGCAGAAAAGGACAGTATGAGCAAGCAAAGGCAGAGGAGGAAGAAACTAGAAAAAGAAATGAAGACGCTAGGAGACTAGCACAAGAGGCCGAAAGCTGGCTCAAAGGAGAGGAGGAAGAAAAGAGAAGAGCTGCACAAGAAGTAGCCATAAAGGAAGAAGAAGCCACGAAGAGTGAGGAAGAAGAAAAGAAAAGAAAGATGGATGAGGAGCTGAAGAAGCAAGAAGTAGAAAAGCTGAAGCTGACAGAGACAGTGATAGAGCAATCAACTTTCGATATAGCAGACAGTCATGCTCAGGACTTGGGGAACCCTAATATTCAAGATCTTGAGGTAGCTTCTGGAAGCACACTAGGATAGGATATGGTCCCCACCCTTAGGATACTCGCTTTTGAGAAGAAGAAAGGGGAGGAGGTACTAGATTTCAACACTATCTTTTATGATAGGGAAAGGAAAAGGATAGTAAAGAGGACTGAGAGAAAGGTCAAAAATGGGGGGAAGTCCAGTAAAATGGTTAATGATACAAATGTAGTATATGGGACAGACAAGGACCCCAGGTTCACTATCAGAGAAGGGGCTGCATTGATCCATGCTTCTGAGGACAATGTAGATCAAATAATGATCGATAGTGAATAGTCAAAGAATTCCTCTTCCCAGCTCAACGATACCCTAAAAAGAGAAAGAGAGGAAAATAATAGGTTGAAATTTTTTTTTGAAGACATACAACGAGAAATAAAGTCTTCAAAATCTAACCTCCAGTCCCTCCAAGTAGAGAAGAGATCTATGGAGGCTGGCCAAGAAAGTCTGGAGAATGTGCAGCAAGAATTTCAATGGTTGAGGGTAGAAAGGGAGTAGCTGCTAGGAAAGATGGGGGAGTTGGAGCTACAAAAGGATACCTTGGAGGGATCTGAGAGGAAATATTAGGGGCAGAATGCATAACTTAAAGAATAGATTACCTCATTGAAAAAAACCCTAGAAGCAGCCAAGGAATAGTAGGCCAGTCTTCAACCATTCAAGGAGCACGTTCCAGCACAAAGAAGCAAGATGCACCAGCTTCAAGTGGCAAAAGAGGAAGAGAGGTGCAAGGTCTTGTAGGTGGATAATCGGTTGGAATAGATTTTGGAAATGTCTTCATATTTTGTTGACAGATCATAGGAAATCTTAGAAGTTATGACAGAAAGGATGGTGAGATTAGAAACGAATGAAGAAACCCCTACAGATTTACCATCGAAAGATCAACAAGCCCTAAGGAAAGACTATGATTTACTGGAGTTTTCCATAAACACAGCCGATGAATTCAAGAAGGCTGTCAAGAAGACAAAGGGGGCTGGTTCATAATTCTTCAAAAATATTTTGATCACTTATAATTGATTCCAGGTGTTATTGCTAATTTCACCACTCTAGGTGAATCACACTTTGTATGGCCTTCCCCTGTCCTGTTGCAGACTCCTTAGACCCCATGGACCATTTTTTGTCCTTTGATGTTTCCTTAATCATCCCTAAAAACATGTGAAAAATCATACACATGACTTTTAAACCTATAAGCACGTATATACGCGGGTTTGACCACTAAAACCACGTACATCAGGATGTGTGCAAAATCCAAATCTTTTTGGAGTTTTCCTTGACATGGATCTGACTCAGTTGACTCCTGGCCTTCCCTATGCCTTGAGATCACTTAGATTTGATCTTTCATTACCCATTTGAAAAAATATATAAGGAACCTGTTGGTACATTGAAGGAAAGAAGAGAGAATTGAGATTAAAGAAACTATAGTCCATTGTTGATGGAACTTATGCTTGAGTCTGCATCCCTTTGTCCCTTAAAGCACTAGTGTATTCTTCCCAAGCTTGCCTTTTGCTTGTGAGCTTGCTATCGAGAGATGGAGGATTGAAGTGGTGGAGGCCCAAGTGGGGGATTCAGTTTCTTCGGTTTGCAGACGTGCCGTCAGAGGTTGTATCTTGTAATATCTGATTTATATTAATAGAAATATCTTTTCCTATCCAATAATGTGTTTTTGAATGAATATTTTATCCATTGGATTATGTCAAATGCTTATACATTATTGATTATATATGCTAGAATAGATCTAAAACCATGATATATAGAATTCTTGTATTGTTTACTTGTTGTTGAGGAAGTAATCTATCTATTCAAGCTAGAGTTGGAAAGCTTAACGGGGATCTACTTCAACCATCCAGAATAAGGTACGAGGTCTGATCCTTTAGTGTTAGACATTTAATTTCTATTGCATATTGGAAAGGATTGATTTCTAAAGTCAAGATGTCTATTTTGGTACCCCAAGCCATAGGAATTTCTCTCCGTAACAGAATCGGTGACTCCACTGGGGAGTTCCTAGTAGTTTTCCTTTGGGGGGTTTTTTTATTGGCATTCAATGAATTTGAATTGCTCTTTATCTCTTGTTTCTGTGTCAGGTCTTGGGGCATGTATATGTGGTAGTGTCTGATTGGTGTGAAGTTTGTCTCAAATTGTCTGTCTGCCTAGATTTTATGCACCTTTCTTCTTGTACACGAGTTTTTGACTCACAGTCGTGTATACACGCAGGTTTCTCTGTGATTTCTGTGTATACATGCGGGTTTACTGCAAACAGTCACATATGCCCTTGCCTTTTCCTTTTAGGGGAATTTAAATTGTTTTTGGGTGAAGTTTGATGTTTGCTGAGTCTCCTTTGGCATTGCTTGAGTCTGTTTATACCTCTGTTTCAGACCAGAAACGTTTTTTTCTAGGCTAATTTTTTCTTTTTTTTAAGAAGGTTCTTGTCATGGCATTTTCAATTTTTTGTTTAAGATTAGTGCATTAGAGTTATTTTACCTTAGTGATTTGCTCAAGTGTTGTTTCTGTGTGATTGTAGAGTCTAGGGGTCGTAGAATCATTCTTTTTCTTTTTGCATCTCATTTTATTTCAAAAAATCCAAAAAAATTTGCTTAGCATTATGCATTGCATTTTGCATTGTACTTGCACTAGTTTTGCTTTGGAGTACTAATTAGGACTTGATATAGGAAATATTGCATTCATCATTTGAAGAAAATTTGTGCATTTCACGTAGTAGCATACCCTATTTTCATGGACACAATGCATTTGCATTGATTGTTAGGTTTGCATTTTACTTCATGTTGCATCATAACACCATTAATTGCATGGTCATATCCCTATTTTGAGTAATAAAGCCAATCAAAATCAATGCTAAATTAAAATGAATTACTATCTTTTCTTTTCTAGGGTGCACCAACAAGCTTAGGTTTTAGGATCTTGGAATAGTTCATTGTAAGTAAATTCTCCAAGATCACTAAACAACAACATGTATGTGTCTGTCTAGGTGAGTGTGTGAAATCCTTGGTATAACCAGTGTTTCTTAGGATCCTCCTCTCAAAAGGGAAATAAGCATGAGGCAGTGTGAGCGGTTATTGATTGGGATGACCCCTAGTCATAACTGAGTAGCACCGAAGATATTTCCAGGATTGTATTCATATCTGGGGACTCTTTTGAGATTTTCGGGCATTGCTACCCTGCCCATATGGTCAATCCCTCTTGCGACTGTACACCTGAGCATTGATTATATTGAGGTGACCATAGTGGCCTTACCTAGGACATCAAGGGGGTACTTTTCAGGGGTTATTTTGCGGGTGTCCCGACCAGGTTGGGGTCGGAAAACACATTCGCTTTACACATTGAAGCTGAGGACCACAATAATTGGTTACATACCTCTGCTTGTTGTGTATGGAAGTCTCAACCCTCTCCTAGGTGAGACATACATGCTTCATTCGGGAGCTCACTTATACATCCCTTGTTTGCTTGCATTTGGCTTTAGATTTTATTAGTGATTTCTCTATGCACGATAGTTGGCCTAGGGTTTATGTAAATAGAGAGTCTTTTCTATTTTTTGAGTCATTGTGGATTCGGGTGCGGCTCCTCGCTATTCTCGTCATTTAGCAGGACTTCCACCTTCTACTTCTCCTCCTCCTTTGGGAGAGAGACCTAGACAGTCCAAGCAGACTATTTCACACATTGATTCACACACCATGGGAGACCATTTAGAAGGTATTCCTGAACCACCTTCTCCCATTCATGTAGACGATGGGGAGTTTACTCCTACTTACAATCCTTCACCCGAATTGGTTGAGTTAGGTCCTTTGATTTCTGAGATGGGAACCATGCAAAATAGACCTACTCATGCTAGGGTTGATTCCCCATTGATGCGTTACTAGTATGGAATGCCGGAGGACATCGAGACTCGTTTTGAACCCACTATCACTAGCTATGGTAGTTATGGTATGTCTATTTTTCCTACACATGATTTGTCATTTCATGTCAAATCCAACTTCAAGCCTAACACTATGCCTAGAGGCACTCTCATTCCTTACCGTGCAGAGAGGTTTGGGAGCACTAGTCACATTGCACCTTCCATCCCGGTGGTGGAAGATACATCACATATCCCTCCTAGGTCTAGGGTTAGCAATATGATTAGGATACCAGATCCGAGACGAGTGAAAATAGGGAATAACATGTACATTATTACTCAGATTCCTTCATCCTCAGTCCCTAGTTCTTCAAATGTTAATCCTCCACCTTATTCGCGTGGTCCTTCGAGCTGGCACATGGCTACGAGTTAGGTTCGTACTGCGGTTACTAGACCAATTGTGTCTCAAGTTTACATTTCACCCGGTAGTTCAGGAGGTTATGTTCATACTTCTATAGGTCATGTTACTACTTTCGGGGTGTATATCCCTACTTTCGGTACATATATCCCTACATCCGGTATGTATATTCCTACTTCCAGAGAATATCTTCCTACCTACGGAGTGTCTCATGGGGCATCGCATGCGATGACTTATGGACCCTATTATGCGAGGCAATATGGATAGAGTTCTTCACCTTATGGGGGAGGGTATCAACAACCTACTTACTCTCCTAATTACGGCTTTGTATCTCCTACTAGCCAAGGTCCACCACACTATGGTGCTTCCATGCCACCCTATACGGGTTATACGAGAGGAGGTCACTATGGCCAAGGCCATGGTGGTAATCAGACCTATATGAATCAGGGAGAGACCCATCAACCTTATCGTCCTAGGCTCCCTTTCCTCACGACGCTCAATCTTCCTGACTTGTCGAGATTGACAAATGAACCTGTAGCTCATGACCCAGCCTGGCTAGCTATCCCTACCAAGCTTCCTTCGGACATACCTAAGTTCGATGGAAAACCAGGAGAGGATTAGAGTGAACACATTACTACATTTCACCTATGGTGCTCTTTGAATTCATTACATCAGGACCCATTCCGTTTGAGACTATTTCAACGCACCCTTATAGGGCCTACTGCTAAATGGTATATAGAGATACCTAGGGGAGCTTTCTCTTTGTTCGATTACCTTGCGATAACTTTTCATAATCACTTCCAGCTACCAGTGCATTATGACATTGGTACTAAACTCTTGTCTACATTTCGGCAAGATAAAGCCACACATATATCTGATCATATTCAAGAGTGGCTTAGATGGAAGAGGTTAATTAAATCCTTTATACTGCCAGAGTTCCTCCTCGAGTGGTTCCTAAAGTCGTTATTGCCGTATATAGCAAAGGATGTTTCCACATTCGAAGTGCAAAATGAGGAACAAGCGATTTTTAGTGCACAGGAACTCGACCTGATCTATGCTCAGTCCAGTTTGTTATACGAGATTATTCCCAATGCTCCACGTTCCAGTTTCAACCCCAAAGTCAAACCTGGACCACATGCTGATGGAATTGTCAGTTGTGCAAGTGTGAATCCTACAGATTTGGTTGCAAAACAAGTCAGTCAGTTTTCAATCAACCAATCTACTTCGGGACAAGCTACAACTTCATCTCAACCCACCCAAACGATGAGTGTATTTTCTGTGCAATCGTAGGACCATAAGGGTAACCAGCATCCTGGAGGAAATAGAAAAAAGGGTAAAAATAATCGTAAGGGTGGGAATAAGAATGTGAATGATAATAGTAATGAAAAGAATGGTCGAAATTCTGGGGGGGACAAGCAAGCTAAATGTAAAGTTAAGTTCCCTTGGAAGTTATGTAAGGATGATCACCTCACTTACTTGTGCCCTCATATTGAGGAAGCTTCGAGATTCTTGGCACAGGGCCCAGTTGTGCTAACTAACCCTTTACTGCATAATAAAAATATGAACTCGAAGTCCCATGACCAGTCTGTTGATGATCATGATCCGCCGGAGGGTAGTGGCCGTGGTTGCAGTAACATGGTCTATGCTACAAAAGTTGTGACCTGTGCGAAAGATTATGGTTCATCACAACCCAACCCAGGAAAAGAGCCTAATCCACCAGGGTCCCCTTTGTGTATTGATAAACCTATGGATAAACCTGAGACTGCACCTTGCATTCCTAAGGGAGTCCTTAATCATTCAGGGCATAATCCAAATGCCCGAGCCACCCAGAACTATTCAGTTGTCAAGAATTTGGGCCACACTCCTTATGCGATGTCTGCATTGGAAGTGCTTCAGAGTTGTCCTTCACAAAGGAAGGCATTGATTTCTACCCTTTGTGTGAATGACGATGATTTTTCTTCTATGATCAAATTTGAAACCACAAGACTTCAGCCTCGCTTTCCCTACTATGTGTCTCTTTTGATTCACATAGAATGTCTTAATATGATCATCAAGAGCACTGTGATTGACAAGGGCACTGTTGCTTCTGTGATGTCTTTATCTTGTTGGAAGGGTCTGGGTTCTCCTGATCTATCTAAATCAACAACCATGTTAACTGCGTTCAATGGTAGATCTTTTAGGCCGCACGGCATCCTTCCTTCACTTAAAGTCCGTTTGGGAGGGAATACCATTGTGATAGAGGTCGAGGAGGTTGATGCACCCCTTGACTACAATCTCTTACTGGGTAGGAACTGGATGTACAATATGCAATCCGTTGCTTCTTCCTCGTTCCACGTTGTATGCTTTCCACATAACCAGAATATTGTAATGGTTGATCAAACGACATTCAAGAATCCATCTATTACCACATATTCGGGAGCTTCAATCCCTATCATTGACCACTCTTAGCCGGCAACTGGGAGTGTCAGTGTAGACATCTATCCATCCCTCATGGGAAGCTTTAGTTGTCCTGCACCAATCCTGATGATAGGATCTAGTTTCGATGAGGCTTCAACATCTACGACGTTGGTGTCTTTTCGCACGAATCATATGGAAGATCCTTGGATTCTTCCTACACCGAGGACTTCGAGTGAGCCTATCATGATGGACATGCCATTGCCTGCAGCTATGATAGCTTATCAAGCTAATCTCAAGTGTGTGGGAAATACTCCAGTTGTCTCCCTCGAAGAATATTCATCATCTTCAGTGTTTGCAAGGCATGGTAAAATTCTTACAAAGATTTTTCATCAACTTTGCCAATTTGACTAGAGGTCTCTTGAAGAAGGACACCCCCTTTTATTGGGATGAGTGAGCCTTGGAGTCCTTCGATGCACTCAAGCGAGCCCTAGCATCGGCCCCAGTGATTAGTCCCCAGGACTATAGCCGTGATTTTCTATTATATGTGGTCACATCCTTAGAGACGATTGGTATGGTTTTGGTTCAAGAGGATGAGGAGATCCAAGAGCATGTCATATATTATTTGAGCCGGAACCTTATTAAAGTAGAAATTCATTATTCTCAGGTCGAGAAGCTTGCTTTAGCTACCGTACATGCGGTTCAGTGGTTGAGACATTATATTCTCCTTCGCTAGACCGTGGTTGTAGCCCATGTCAATCCATTTCAATTCGTCCTCACCCGAAGGATGATTGGGGGAAAATATAACAAATGGATTGTCATTCTACAAGAATTCGATCTCGAGTTTGTTTCAGCAAAATCGAAGAAGTCTTTAATTTTTGCAGAGCTTATATCAGATTTCCTGAGCGAGGCCAAGGAGTTGGTTTGTGAAGATACGTTTGTTGATGAACACATCTTCTTAATCTCAACGTTAGACCCATGGTATGGGGATATCATAATATATTTACAAAGACTGAAGACCCCTACTCACCTCTCATGAGATGAATGATGACGATTACATCACGTCTCTAAGAACTACCTCATAGTGGATAACACTTTGTACCGCTGTGGGGTAGATTCCATTTTACGATGTTATTTAACTCATGAAGAGGTTGAGGTAGTGCTGAATGATTGCCATGGAGGGGCGTGTGGTGGTCATTTATCTGGGTTTTCTATAGCTCAAAATATTTTAAGAGCGGGTTATTTCTAGCCATCGATCTTTAAGGATTGTGTTGATGCGTTCAAGAGGTGCCACCCTTGCTAGTTGTTCACACATAATATGTGCTCAAAACCTACACCGTTACATTCCATTATCACCACCGGTCCCTTCACTAAGTGGGGGCTCGATTTTATAGATTTCAACCCAGCTTCGGCTAGGGGGCACCATCATATTATAGTGGCTGTTGATTACTTCACGAAATGGGTTGAGGCTATGCCTACAGTAAAATCCGATGGTGAGACAGCTGCTCACTTTGTGTTCAACCAAATTATTACTCGGTTTGGGATTCTAAAAGAGCTTGTCACTGACCATGGCTCGCACTTTCTGAAGCATATGATGGAAGAGTTGGCATCAAAGTTATGGTATAAGCAAGAGTATTCCTCTTCTTACTACCCTCAAGAAAATGGACAGGTAGAGGCAGTGAATAAATCACTCAAATCCATTCTCCAATGAACCATTGTACAAAGGAAGAAAAATTGGCACATCATGTTATATCCTGCTTTGTGGGCATATCGAATCGTTGTTATAAGACTACCATTGGTTTTTCTCCATATCAACTTGTACATGGAGTGGAGTCGATATTGTCAGTTAAATGTGAGATTCCTTCTTTGAAGCTAGCTATAGAACTCTTACCAGACACTTCCCCATTGAAGGAGCATTTGGTTCACCTTAAGCAACTTGATGAGCATCATCGGGATGCCTTGGTTGCTATAGAAGTCAATAAACGTCGTGTAAAGGTCCAGTACGATAATTCTGTTCATCCAAGAAGGTTTAGTGAAGGAGACTTGGTCCTTTTGTGGGATCAACCGAAAGAACCATTGGGGGTAGGGAAATTCAATCCTATGTGGCATGGTCCTGACGTGGTCAAGCGTGTGTTAGAGAAGGGTGCATATGAGTTAGTGGATTATGAAGGAATGGCCTTGGCACACCCTAGAAATGAGCTCTATCTCAAGAAATACTATGCATAATATTCAGCCACGACTGCTTATTGTATATTACTGTACATATTTGCATAGTTAGGTATTTTTCTTATCATGATCGGGTTTGTGATTAGTTTTCATTTTTTTTGGCAGATGTCAATGGAATATTCCACCTACATAGGATTCACGGATGGTGCAAGCCGCCACACTCAACACTCAGCCTCTGCTGCTTGGGTGATTTATACGAGTCAGGTATTGTCTTCAGGAGGCGTATGTTTACGTCCATCTTCCAACAATGTTGCTGAATACAGTGTTGTTATTGAGCTTCTACAGGATGCCATTTCACATGGCATTCTCTCTCATGAGGTACGTCTTGATTCGGAGTTATTAGTGTCACAGCTCAATGGTTTGTACCATGTTAGAGATCTGACGTTATTGAGACGATTCTTACGTGTGATATTGTTAGAACGACAATTTGACAATATAACATATATACATATTCCAAGAAATAATAATCAAGTTGCTGACTCATATGCTAACTACGTGTTAGATTGGAATTTGTTTCATTCACAATAAATTAATCACAAGCACAATTTTCACACATGTAAATAAATAAACCGATAACCATAAAAAAATTATATATATACATCCAAAATGTGATAATACATAGTGTCATGATACAAAATTGGGGCTTTCAAGCCACCAACATATAATGCACGGTAGTACAAAATGTATACATTCCCAGGTGTCTAACCTTGTGGAGGAGGAGGATGGTTGTGATCATGGAAGATCACTACGGCTCTAGCTAGCCGTCGAAATAACCGCACCCATGCGCATGGTACACCCACCACCTGCCGCTGCATAGCCTTAGGCAATTCCTTGACTTGCGCCATGGGAACTCTATGTGTCAGTCTCACAAAATTGGTAAGAATGCTCTGGAGCATTCGCTCTGCATCCACACACGTGATGTCATCTCCTCTTCCTCTCCGTCTATGATGAGGGAAGCCCTCTGGCCGCCATGGTCCCACATCTACACACAAATAGTAGATGTCACTACATATTATCATGCAAAAACATGTCTTTTTTATTCCATAGAATCAAGAAAACACAAATAAATCAAATAAATCAAAATTTAAAAATAGATGGTTGATATTCATTACCTATATTGCCATATGCCGATCCTGGTGGTAGCGGCATGTCTGGGTCTCCCCGAAAATATATCCCTGCATAGGGGTAGTCATCGATGGAAACTATATATCATCACCACCATGGAAAGAAGTCAGCTGGATATGGGTTGGCCACCTTACCACCCCCCAGTCTACATAGAGCATCTGCCCAATGCCGTTCGACTAGATATTGGACCACGTGAAGAGGAACGTCCACTCTGGGGCTCAATCCTGGAACACGTTTGAAGAAAAACGTGCTCAAAATACTGTTGAACACGAAGTTCCGCACTCTACCTGCCTTACATTCACTGAGCTAATGTTTCATGTTGCTTAGTATTGTAGTGCTCTAGTCATAGATCATGGATCTCATGCACTCCACTGCATAGAACATCAGAGGCCATGAGGCCTGGTGGAGTGATGCCAAGCCTGCTATCCTGCCCAATGTCAATAGTATGGCCTTTAGGCCCAGCACCTGTATATCATTGGTAGGGACCTAACTCCCCACCTTCTCTATGTATGGATAGTAGTACACCGTAATGTACTCATCAATAGTCATGCCACCTCCTGGCCCACCACAGGAATGAAGGTTCACCACTTCCCCTCATCTAGAAAGCCCAGTAATGAAGTATATGTCCTCCACCTCTATGGTGAGGGACATTCCATCTATATGGAATGAATTTGAGTCTAGATCCCAGTAATCCACCAGCATCTGTAATAGTCTTGGTTTGGCCCTCAAACCACCAAGACACTAAAACTTGTAGAGTCTGCATGCACGTAGATCTTGTTGAGCCATTAGATCGGCCCTTACTGCTTCCTCTACTTCGCCATTCTCATGCTCTCTCCATTCTAGGACCATCCTGCAGAAGAAATTGCAAATTTTCCCATTAGTTTATTGAGGAAACCATATCTGCGGCCTCATACATGACTGTTTTCAAAACAACCTCTTACATACGCGGGTTTGAGGCCAATTTTTGCGTATATCCAGCCCTATACACGGAAAAAACCTCAATTTCTGTGTGGGCCACAACGCCCATTTTGGGTTGGCCTAGAAATATTAATTAACCATGTAATTTCATAAAAATTGCATCAAAATGAAAGAGAAGAGCATGAGTAAATACTTGGAAGAAATGGTAGTGGATTTCACCGGATGGATCTCCTGGAATTCACTGTTGAAAATCAGAGCTCAAATGGGTAAAAGTTTCAAATGATTTATAATATTTTGAATTGTTTACTATTTATAGAAAATTTTCAAATATTTGAAAATTTTTACCCCCTTTTCTATAGTTTCGACATTTTCTAACCATTTTTGAACATTTTTGACATAATTCATGATGTAAAGGACCTTTTTTAGTGCCATTTCAACCGTTGGATTGACTCGTTCGTGTCGATCTCAAGTATCATGTCTAAATTGGCATATAGGATAGGTTTCATCACTGTTTGCATTTTGTATAACCTTATGACCATCTCTTCATGACCTTAGGTACGAACCCACTCTATTATGTCAGGGAACCTTCTTGCTACTTTAGAGGTGGCATGATATGAGTGGTAGAGCTTCACATGACATGGGTACCCTAGTTAGCATCTTATTTGCATTTGGTGCCCATGCTGACATTTTCTCCTTTAGGGTGTGGGAGTCTGTTGTATAGTACTGCCATGACATTTTGCAAGAGCCTCATACTCCTCTTGATATTTTGCTAGCCTATTCCTCTCAGGACTCCCTCATGTCAAGTTGTGAATGCATTATCATGAGCTTTGCCTACCTTTTTAAGATTTATGCCGGCTTCCTTGACATTGCGTTTCATCCATATAGCCCGAGCTTGTCTCATGTCTAGCCATGTAGAGCCATTTTTATATCCTTCGCAGCTTGTCTCCCTTTTTATTGGAAGGGGATTTTCCCCCGAGAGTCAATATCCTACACATGTATCCTTCCATTAAGCATAGTTATGTTCCACTATTTGGAACTAGTTTGTTTGAATTGATGTTTCCTTGATCATCCCTAAAAACATGTGAAAAATCATACACGCAACTTTTAAACCTATAAGCACGTATATACGCAGATTTGACCACTAAAACCGCGTACATCGGGATGTGTGCAAAATCCAAATCCTTTTGGAGTTTTCCTTGACATGGATCCAACTCACTTGACTCTTGGCCTTCCCTATGCCTTCAGATTGCTTAGATTTGACCTTTCATTACCCCTTTGAAAAACTATATAAGGAATGCATTGGTACATTAAAGGGAAGAAGAGAGAATTGAGAGCAAAGAAACTATAGTCCATTGTTGCCAGAACTTATGCTTGAGTGTACATCCCTTTGTCCCTTGGAGCACTAGTGTGTTCTTCCCAAGCTTGCATTTTGCTTGTAAGCTTGCTATCGAGAGATGGAGGATTTAAGTGGTGGAGGCCCAAGTAGGGGATTCAGTTTCTCTGGTTTGCAGACGTGCCGTTAGAGATTGTATCTTGTAATCTTTGATTTATATTAATAGAAATATATTTTTCTGTCCAATAATGTGTGTTTGAATGAATATTTTATTCATTGGATTATGTCAAATGCCTATACATTATTGAGTATATATGCTAGAATAGATCTAACACCATGATATATAGAATGCTTGTATTTTTTACTTGTTGTTGAGGAAGTAGTCTATCATTTAAAGCTGGAGTTGGAAAGCTCAACGGGGATCTACTTCAACCATCCATAATAAGGTATGAGGTCTGATCCTTTAGTGTTAGACATTTAATTTCTATTGCATATTGGAAAGGATTGATTTCTGGAGTCAAGCTGTCTGTTGTGGTACCCCAAGCCATAGGAATTTCTCTCCATAACACCAGGTTGAGGCCGAATAGAGAACGGATACCTTTCCAGACCACATCTTTTTTTTGGAGATTTTGCAAAGAAGATATCAAGGAGATGAACAAAGGATACATCACATTAAATATTTAGATGAGTATACCTTGAGGAATGAAGTAGATCATTTTGTGGTTAATGTGCAGTTGTTAGAAGACAAACTTCTCCCGAGCACAACCATAATATAAGTCATAAGAAATCAGGCTGCTAAATTCAAAATAAATATTCATTTCCTAGAACCTTCTGAATTCAAAAGTATTGCCTCAGAGGCTTCAGCATGGAATAAATTTTTTAATAGTCAAACAGGACCCTCCTCATGAGCATCTTATTCATTTTATTGTAATATATTGTAAATTTTATAAACACTTAATGAAAGAAAATGTGGGAGGTGAAGAGTTAGAGAAGCCCAAGAGTCATTTCGTGGGCAGCCCAACAGTTTTGTTCTTTTGTATAAATATAGAGAATCTAGACAAGAGGAGGGACTCTTTTCCTAGTTAGATTGGAAGACATAATGTAAGAAGAACTATTTCCTTTTGCAATAAATAATTACAGTTTTCCTGTTGGAGAAAGCCTGGTGGAATGTTCAAATGTTATGCTATGCATTTGCTAAAGAGGAACTATTTCATTTTAAGCTTTGTGTCCATTAACTGTGAGATCGTTCTAACTCTTTGAACCTATGTTCTTACATGAATGATCTCTGGTTTGTTTTATGAAAATTTCTACTATGAATGATTAATGTGTTCATAGAAAATTGGCTATCTGGTTGTTCAAATATCTTTAACTATTCATGTGTTTGAAAGAAGTATCAGCTATCTATGATTTCTTTTTATAACACATGCACAAAATACATTGCTCATTAAAAAGTGACAATCTTGCTCCCTAGGTATAGGTTAGGTAGTTAGTTTTAATTTCTTGATGTGTGTGTGATTTAGATGCAAGAGAGCCAGTAAGATGAGAGGTAAGAACCTGCGCATCACATTGTGAACACTCCTTGCATTCTCAATCAATCTGCATTTTAGATAGGCATTTGCATGTCATACTTAAAACTAAAAACTAAAAAATATATACGGTGGACTGGGCCACAATTGGTAAATCCTTTTTATTTTTTTTACTTAATCTATGTTAGCTGGATCGCAAACCGGATGGATTCCCTACACCAAACAGTCACGGGCTAGTTGGGAATGTTGACTGGGGAGAATCCCTTGTTGTTGTTGCCTATGAATTTCTAGGCCTCAATAGTTTTTGGCACTAGAAGCAGGGCCTCTAGTGCATGGCTGGCCGAGGAAACTTGTTTTCTTGAAATAAACCCACCAGTGATAATTTTGAAAGCAGTTCGTGTCCTGACCCGAATACTCAAAAGAATAGGGAACATCTATTTGCTGTGGACAACCAAGTGATAAATTATTTGAGGAGACACAAATGGGCCTATGTAAAGAGTATTGGAGGATTACCCATCATCACTGATTTATCCCGAATAGAATACAAGAAGAAAGAATGTCCCATCTTGAAAGATTCAGTGTTAGTTGGAGACTTGGAAGAGTTAGTAGAAGGAGCATTACAGGAAGTTGTTCAGCCTTTGAATCAAGTAGGCCCAAACACACCTTACCATTCACCTATGTGGACTCCTATTCCTTCACCTCCTCACTCTCGACCCAGAATCATGGCAGGTGTAAATGCAAACCATCCTAACCCACCAAATCCACCACTGGCTTGGAAAGCCAGATCACCTTTGAACCTAACACCTCCATTGCATGACTTACCTCAAGTTTTTGAGAAGTTGCTACCTAAGTTTGATCCTAATGAGAAGGTTGTAGTAGATGACCACTTGCAAAGTTTCTATTTGGAAATAGAGTGATTAACGGCTGGGGAATATGAGGATGTTGTTTGTAGACTTTTCCCACATACCCTTAAAGGAGCAGCAACATCCTAGTACTTTGGTTTTCCTGCAAACTCTATCCCAGATTGAGATACCTTTGAAAGGATTTTTAGAAACAAGTATGCAGCCCAAAAGACGCATGCGGCACTAGTGAAAGGTTTGGGAATTTTAAAAAAGGAAAGGACTGATAAGGTACACAATTTCACTCAAATATTTTCTGCTTACCTCAAGAACTTCTCTGCAACTAATAAGCCTTGTGATAAAGTTCTAATTTGGTATTATACCTCAGCTTTAGGTCTGGATTTGGCTATGATCGTAAAAGCTCAAGTTAAGCCTACGTTAGCAGAAACTTATGTAGAAACAGAAAGAGTAGAGGCTGAAAAGGAAAGTATGCAAGGTTATCCCGAGCAATCTAGAGAAAAAAACTACCAAGAAAAGAGCCTTATTGCTGTCTAAAGCTAAAGAGGAGCAATCACATTATTTTGAGAGGATGTTAAAGATGATACAAAATCTTTCCAAAAGAATAATATATTTGGAGAAGGAAAAAGAAGCTCAGAAAGCTTATAAGCCTTATTACAAAAATGGAGAAGATAACAACAAATGCAAGACCCCTCCACATAGTTCAGCATTAATGAATCTGACAGAGGTAGGAAGGATAATTTCTGCACTTTTCACCAACAATCCCATTTTGAAAAGAATTGTCCTCAATGGTTAAATTTGATGACATTGGTAATGAATCAGATTTTGGACTCTAAGTTGACTGAGGACAGTGATGAAGAGGAAAAAGGTAATCAAACCATAGAAAGACAGGAAAATGATACCATGCTTTTATGGGATTGTGTCTCGTTGTTTGATACAAAAAAAAAGTATTTTTAAACCTCAGAATATGCCAATGACAACAAAAAACATGAGTTTGGTAAATAAAGACAGTTCAATAATTTCAAAAATTAAAAAGTTGCAAGAAAATTTCAGGAGAAAGCCAAAGAATAATGTTACCATTTTCAGCCAAGATACGGAACAGATCAACAAGCCTACTAGACCTTTGGAAGAACAAGTAGGTTTTAACAAAGAAAATACTGAAAAGCCTGAAGATCCCGATGAATAGATGCCCACTGAAAACCAACCTATGGAGGAAGAGGTCAAATCGATTGGGGAAGAGAAAGCTAGAACCCACCTTTCCTTTTGACTCTGGAAATGCTAAATCATCAGGTGCATAATTGTTTGGTAGATTATGGATCATCAGTGAATGTTATTCCACTCGCAATTTCCAAACAAATTAATGGACATCCAAAACCTACTACTTGGGAAGTCAATCAACTAGACAAAACTAATGTTAAAGTATTGGGAGAAATGGAGAATGTTCTCATTTGTTTATCTACAAATAACAATATATGTCAATTTATTGATATTGTGGTGGCTAACATACTGGATGGATATGGACTTATTCTGAATCATGACTGTTCCGCAAGGTTAATAGGGTATTTTGCTTCAGATTGGTCACATTTGTGGTTGCCTCGTAAGGGGATCCCAAATCAGATCAAAATTTTAAGAGAACCTTACATGAAACACAATATCACTAAGTTGGAAGAAGGTAATGAATCTGCTAGTTCTGTTTTGGGGAATTATCTAACGAAGCTTTAACTAAGATATCATGCATCAGAAAAAGCCAGCAATATGACTGACACTCAGCCTGATTTCCTTCAATTTTCACAGGCTGATAAGATTGATTGTAAATCGGTAGACATAGTTTTGGTTTTAAAAATAGCAAAATTAGACCATGGTTAGGTATCTCATGTCTGCAATCCAGCCTAGCCCCTTGACTCATAAGTTGAAATATTTTCAAGGGTGGGCACAATTTTATTTTTCTTTTGATTTAATGACCTTGTACAGAAATAATTTGATGCATTTTTGCTTTGATTTATCACTTTTTCTGGTTATTTTGGTTTGTTTTTGAATAAAAGAGGCAAAATTTTGGTTGCATGGAAAGCATCAGGGTTCCTGATTAACTGAAATCTTTAGGATAAGGCTGTGCATTTATTTTGAAATGATAGAATTTCTTCACTAGGTATTTTTCCTAAATGGCTATGCTCTCATTGAAGTCCTGCTTAAGCCCTGAAAATGACTCAGAATTAAAATGTCTAGAATACTATTTCGAGGCTCCATCCATTTCACATCTAAGATGTCCTAGGGAGTGATAGCAAAAGACCCATGTAAAGGAAGAAAAGTAAACAGTTTATTATATATAAATGATCCCATGCGATGATTTCAAAATCCTAAAGGCTATTAAGAGTCAAAAATCCTAAAAGAAGCAATACATATCAAAGCAAAGTATCCGAAACATGAATATAAATATGCTAAAATTTCTTCTCTATCCGTGAGTTGAAAAGTAAATGCATCTCTCACACAAAAGGACACTATGGATGGAAGAGCCTGAATAAATATTTAGAAAGAAAAGTAGATGGAGGACTCATAAGAACAAAAGTTCAAAAGGGCACAAAAGTGCAAGTGGCATGGGAATGAGGAGCAAATGAATAGTTCTATTTGCCATATGTTATTATCCTATGGTGTCCAAGCTAGAAACTACCCATAGACAGAGGTAAAATAAAACTCACCTACTAAAGCCTCAGAA
Organism: Pseudotsuga menziesii; assembly: GCA_001517045.1. NCBI lineage: Eukaryota > Viridiplantae > Streptophyta > Pinopsida > Pinales > Pinaceae > Pseudotsuga > Pseudotsuga menziesii. Next base: position 234,286 of record LPNX010187429.1, read on the forward strand.
GAGTTATACAGACTTTAAATATTTTGAGTTTCCCTTCCCAAAGAATGGACTGACATCAATGATTTAAATGCATGTGTTTTCCATCTTAGGAATACAAGCATCTAGAAGAATTCAAACTTACGAGCTTGATGATTAAACAGTATTTTACTGGGAGTAAGTTGATTCAGAAATCTGGGGTTCACCAGGTAGTCGGCAATTGTTGCAGCTGCAACATTTGTTCCCAAAATTTAAAAAAATTTTGGGACCCTCCTTTAATTCATTTTTGCTCAGCTTTTTATTTTGTTTGATGTTTACACAAAGATTTACTTGTATTCCAGCCATGTTTTACCTTTTGAATTGGTTTTTGTCTCACTAATCGGAAGTGTTTTGGACTTTGAGTCGGGATTCTAGTTATCTTCACGCCCACCATTGCACAAAAGAACCGGACGTAAAGTCTGAGTCAAGTGTTTTTGGTCTCCGATGTATTTTTCTTTAACAACAGTTGATTTGAGATCCCAATGGAGCCTTTGTCTATACATCTTCTGCCGGTGTGGAGAAGGTTTTGCAAAGTTGTGCAAGAGTTGTTTAATCTTTTTCGATCCCCGCCGTGTTGTTTTGCAGGTCGTTGGGATTTTTCGACTTTCACTGTTGCGGCTCTAGAAAGCACTATGATTCCAATAGTTTGTTTTATCCGCTTGATCAATGTTTTTTGCTTGAGACATGTTTATTCTTACTCCAATTTGCTGGTTAGCAGAAATCATTTCTTTTACGTGTTCACTGTTGGGGCTCTCTAATCATCTTTTGACACAAAGCCCTAGTCTCGCAAGCTCCGATGCGAGTGTTTATTTGTTTCTCCCACCAACGCCATTACTAGCGTTCCGATGTTTTCTTCATCCATCATTGCGGAGGAGATTGTAACATGATTGCTGATCCTGTAGCCTTTCTGTCTCCTGATGATCTTTTATTCCTATTGATTGCATGTTGACCACAATGTATATATGTTGGGTTTGGGGGTTTATTATTTTTTTATTGTTTTTTGGTTATTTCTCCGTGCTGTCGTTTTTGCTCGAGAAGACCAAGGTTTTTGTTGTCGGTACCTTCATTCCAAGGTGGCTCTACCGTGGAAGTTTACTAGTTTTCCTCCACCAGTCATGCAGCACAATGCCAAGTAGGCCCTTGTGCCATTTTACCATTCCGTTTGATTGGTCGAACTACTTTTGCTGTCTCTGCGATTAGTGTTTTCCTAGGTTTTCCCATCCCGTTCTATACATATTTTTGAGTTAAATAGTATGGCTTCCTGGTGGGGGATTTCTTATTTTTGTAATGAATAATTTCATGGGAAATGGGGTTTTACATACTGCACTCAACCTCTGGGGAAACCCGTGCAGATGGTCGTTACGTTTTCTACACCAGTTTCCCCCAGTCTATGTTTGGCCATTCGGGGAGGGTGTTTCATGGTTTTTTGTCAAGATGATGTGAGTCTAGTTTTACAGTTCGGTCACCCTCATCTTCATGAACTAGGACCATGGTGTTGTTTCTACTTCCCACTTAGGATGAGACTGTTCGAGCTTGAGTATGAACCTCGTCCCATTTTAGGTTCCGAAATACACTATGTAGTCAGACCATGAAGTGAGCAATTTTATAGCAAGTAGCTTCCCCTTGTGCTACCACTTGCAACATCCTCACTTGGGATTAGGCACCATATCTTTCCACATAACGTTGTAATCCACAGCACCAAGAGGGGGTTTTTTGAGACTGTTTTCTATTCAGCATTAGGAAGAGGATTTTCCTTGTTTTAGAAAGGCCATGTTTTCTAGGTTAATTCCGCAATTGTTGGTCGTAAGCTGGTTTTAGTTTTTTGGCAGGAGCATTTGGTTTTTGAGCATTGTTTGCTTATTTTTTGTAGCTGCACTCATCTTTAGCATAGATAAGGTAAAATGCTTATACAGTTGCCTCCATTTTGAATGTTATCTAGAAAGGACCCAATAGAACCTAAAAGATATTTATGTATATGACAAGGAAATTACTTAGAGTCCAAGATGTCTAAATGTCAGAAGAAGAAGGCTCCCGTAGTAGAAGAGGAACCCAAACTTGAAATCGTTACCAGACTGGAATACACCTACGAGGACACCAAATGCATAGTTGGTGTGGAACCCGAATATCAATGGGGGGGATTTACAGATTAATAATGCGCCGAGAAGTACCTAACATAGGTTTTGAAGAAGAAACCATGTATGCCAATATAGATAGATCTTCATTGATGAAAATTGCTAGTAGACCTGAGCTCTTTCCATGCTTAGAGGTTATTGGGTGGATTCTGCTCAGGGCAGATTTAACCACCTATTGGTGGTCAGCAACAACCCCTTCATTTCTCATTAGGATGAAGGGAGATCGGCTCTCTTTTAAAATTATAAAAGAGTTCCTTCAGAATCTTTGATTCTGAAGGTAGTCTCAATTGGAAAAGAGTAAAATGTCTTGTTAGAAGTTGATGAAAACATGTTCATAAACTTGGTAATTAGCAGCTGTCAATTTCATAAAATTTTATATAATCAATTTGATCATTAAGTTAAATTTATCTGATTATATATGATTTAAGTAACTTGAAAGGATAGTATGCCAAAGGGAAATCAACGAAACACATTTTGAGCTGGATATGGATGAGGTATTATGAGTTCTAAACTCCTAGAACTAAAGGTGACTTGTTAAATTAAAACTTTTATTAAACCTAACGTTCACATTTCATATGTAATATCTTACCATGACTTTGTAAAAAATTGTATATATATAGTTATTAAATAAATAAGTATCATATAGAAATCTTCATATATTATAGTTTTATAACTTAGCATCCTATCAAATTTGATTTCGGATATTAATCGATGGGATTTTGGAAAGTTTTAAAACTTGATTTATGAAATTTTATGTATATACATGACATAAATATTAAATTAGGGCATTAGTTAGTTATCATGCAAAACATTACGGTGTATGGTTGCTATACTATATTGCCTTGTCAATAAACGCTACCACCTTTCACGAAAACTGGAGGAGACCATCAATTGACAACATTTATGAAGTTAACATGATCCATATGTCAAATTAATAACGCCTGTTACTTGGATCGTTGCGTTGGCATGGAGAATTGGCTAACACCTCATGATTAACTGACACCTATGAATATATTGATACATCGTCTCAGCATAATTTAATGTTGATAACCATTTCATTTCGTAGCCATGTACGAGTTCATCATGACCACTGTGTGTAATCAATGTTTTGATTTACGATCCATCAATCAAACGATCCTTGATATGTCGAATTGGGTAAGTATTACTGTTAGTCGTGGTTAAACAGTCTTGTATCATAACAGAACGTTGGCTAGAGCATCCATCATCGCTAAGTTCGGCTAAATGGCCAAATTTAGAGCCCCCATATCTGTCAGATTTGAAGCATGTGAAATTTTTATATTTCGCATAATGTCATGCACTTGGATACCTATCCCCTCCCTCTTCACATCGACATTCATTCCATTTTGAAACTAGGATAGTGTTGAGGAAGTTATGGCTTTGTTGCATCGTTTCGAAATCTCAGGTTCAGAGCTTATAGAAGCAGATGAGAAGGTCGCCTTGTTATTTGAAAAAATTGGTTGGGGGAAATTCTTTAAGTGTTTCGATGGCCATAAAGCAGAGGTGACCATAATGTTTTCCTTGAATCTAAAAGAAGACGTTGTACAGATCGGGGTTTTTAAGTTCATCGTTAACGAAGACAAAATCGTAGAGGCAACAAAGCTCCCACAAGTTGGAGAGCACTGGTTCAAAGGTGGTAAGGTTAATAAAAAGAAGTCTTTATCCTTGCTGCTACCATTACCAGATAATGCAAAACTGAAGATAGGGGTCTCTGTCAAGTTCCTGAAGCCTGAATGGTGAGCCTTCTACGAAATTTTTGTCAGGTATGTGTCCTGTGATGGACGTTTTTCTCACCTACACTATTACCACTTAAGACTCCTATTAGCTTTAAAGGGCTGTAGGCTTAATCTACCATTTTATCTGTGGCAAATTTTGAAAAATATGTCGCATGCGGTTCAAATTATCGATAACCCTGATAGAAGTTTATTTCACCCTGGTTTAGTCAAAATCATACTACAGAATCAACTGTCCTTGAAGGGTAAATCGTGGGATGAATTTTTAACTGAATGTAATTTGGGGCCGACTCAATATTGGCCAAACCCCTCCCCAAAGACTCATAAGAAATGGAAGGCTACTGCTAAGCCTGAGGTCAATAATGTTCCTGAGACTGGATCAGAGGGTAAAGGGCTTGAGGAAGCCAATCTACCCATAAATACTGGTATCAGTAATGACAATGTTGATAATATAGTTCCCTGTTGCTCTGAAGCAGTCTTGAACCGACCCCAATCTGATAGATGTCATAGTACTCTTACAAAAATAGAGGACAGGTTAACTGAAAGCAAAAATATTAACGTTGTTGATTGTAAAAATCTCTCCGAGCCAGATAATCCTTGTAAACATGTCAAGGAGTCTATGTATAAACTAGATCATCTAGCACAGGTATGCTATGATAAAGGAGGGTTTGAGTCAGCTAATCTTGTGTTTTCGAGGAGGGTTACTAGAAGCATGAACAATGCCCCTACAATTTCGGTTCGTATGGCTAAACAATAGGATACTCAGCCTTCGGTCATCCATATTGAGGACGACGTTCCATCATCGGCCCCTGACACTATTCATATAAATGATCCCACTCTTATAAAGGATAATAGTGCAAAATTGGGTAAGGTCGAGGTTGCTCCATCATGTATGGACACCTGTATTTCAGACCGTGAACCATCTTTTATCAGTCCTCAGTTATCTGGTCAAAACATTGATGACCCTAATCCTCCTCAGGTAGCCAATTCAGGTCACGAAAATGAAGAAGAAACTCTTCAGCAAGTTCTGGACAAGGCATACCAGACCAAGATTACAGAATTGAAATATGAACTTAAACATTGTCAATCTAATGCAGCATTGATAGAGGAGGAGAATAGGACATTTAGAGAGGAGTTGTTGAACTGGATTAGTAGGTGGAAAGAAATGAATACCAAAAATAACCAATATAAAAGGGCAAAAAAGTCAATAATAGGTATGAATCAGCATCTGCATGAACAAATAGAAAAACAAAAGTTAGTGATTATCAAGCTTAAAGCAAAATTAGCCGAAGCCAAAAGAATAGTCAATATTCAAAATAGAACTTGATGGTTATTCTCATTTTTCAAAGTACATGGGTTGTTTCGCTGTCAAATAGGTAATAAAAGTTTTGTTATGCATTCCCCTAAAATCGCAGATTTTACAGGCGCACATTTAAATTTTAGTTTATTTTGTTTTATCTGTTTTAATTGGTTTTAATGAGATGCTTTGTTTGTTTAAACGCAGGTGGATATATCATCTCTCTTCTCCACAGCTTCAGGACTGTTTTAATATGTTGGTTGGAAGACGTGGCTGTTCATTGAAGATTGGAATTTCAACAATGGCTACGAATGTGCCAAGTACATTTAAACCAACAAATATTCAGGCTAGTCATTTTTGTTGTTATCTTCTAGTGACAGGTGGTTGATAAAAGAGATTCGATTCTCTTTGATAGTTATAGGAATCCTATAATTTTGCATGTAGCATTGATGGGAAAACTGGAATCGAAGGATTGACAGTATTATATAAGTCAGAAGTTTTTAGGAAATAGGGGATGGAGTGATTGAAGAAAAGATACTTGAGATATATTTTATTGTTGGTTTTATTTCCTGACTGAATTTGGATCTTTGGATATGGGATGTAACTGGAAATCTCCAAGTTGATATCATGACTGGTATTGTTTTGGATATACTCTATATTTCAGTATATGATCTTCTATTTTAATATTAATATAGTATGCTTTGTTATACTTGTGTTTATTTATAATTTTTCACTTTATCAGCCCAATATTATATTTGAATTAATATATCATTGTGACTGAATTTATTTGTATTTTTACTATAAATTCAAGACATAAGGATATCCATTTCTGTCTATTATATATTGTTTGTATTTTTACAGTGATTTCATACTAGACATTATCCTTTATTCAAATAGCTATGTTGGTTATTAATTATTAATTAATTAGACACTTCAGAAAATTGAAATAATTATTTATTTTTAGTTTCTGTGTTAAGTTATGTTATAGCAAAATGATTTGATCTATATGGCTTAAATATTTCTATTTAGATCATACACTTTATCTTTCTGTTGCTCATCTATTAATTAATAATTAATATAGTATTTAGAAACACTCTCAGCTGAGATAAGATTGATAGGATAGTTAAGATAGTCCAGATTAGTTTCATTTTAGTATATTTTAGTTAACAACTATTAAATAGAATTTGTACAATATTAGAATAATTTAAACAGTCTTGTATATTTAGAAAAATTAAATATAAAAATTCAAACAATCGAATCCTTTCCTTAAGAAAGAAAGTATAGGATAACATAGGCAGTTTAAATTAATCTTTAGGGTTTAGTTAGATAGAAAAATAGCATTAGGATAGATTTTTGCTGAATTTTAGTTTCTCCTTAAGAGAAAAATTCAGCTGGTAGCAGGACCATAACCTGTGAGATTTTGCTACTCCAAACACACTGGACATTATTTTAAGCTGATTGTGTGGGCGTAATCTCCTTGTTGGCCTAGGTCAGAAAATCTAGCCAACAAATGGTGCTAGAAGGAGGGCATTTTAATGAGTAATGGCAGGTGAAGCTAATGAAACATTTCCAACCAGCCAACAACTTCCAGAAGTCAGTAGATCACCATTTTTAGAAACTGTTAGGAACATTCTCGAGCGTGATCGTCTCACCTCTCCCTTTACTCCTGCACAAAGCACTCAAACTTTAGAAGAATCAAGACATATTCTCAAAAGAGCATACACTAATCAGCTTGGTATATCTCCAATAGATTATGGTCTACCTAGACAGAAGTGACATAATCCACAATTGACCATAGTTATGCAAGATTTGGAAGTAGCTGATAGTACTCCCCACCATCAGGTTGAAAGACATCAAAGGGAGACTACTCAAACAAATACTGCCAGAAGACTAATTGCAGGAAGCGGTTCTGATAAGCCACCTTCTCCTCCTGAATCACCACCTGATAGTCCAAGACCATCCAACTCAGAAAGTTCTTCAAGTTCTGAAAGAAGTCCAATGGCAGGAAATGTACCTGTAGGAGGAGGAGGCAATCCTCCCCCTAATCCACCCAATCCACAAATCCCTTGGCTAAGAACAGCTACTGTAGCTGTCCTTGGTATCCAACATCCTTTGCCTAAACACTCAGATAAACTCCTCCCTAAGTTTAACCCAGATGACAAAGAACCTGCAGAGGTGCATGTTGACAAATTCATGTTCACTGTTCAAACCTTGAACGTTCAACATGAATATGTAGTTTGTCGATTGTTTCCTCTAACTTTCGAAGGAAGAGCTTCTACCTGGTATTTTTCGTGAGTACAGGGATCAATTACAAACTGGGGAGAATTTAATAAAGCCTTTCTAGATAAATTCGGGGAAGATAAAACACCCACCCTTTTAGCCCTAGAGTTATCTAGGATTAAAATGGAGCCTAAAGAAAGAATCAAAGATTTCAATCAAAGGTTTTTAACATTAAAAAACAAAATTCCAATTGCTTCTCAACCTCTCGAGGATATAATTATTGAAAACTATACGTCAGCTTTAGTAAAATATTCCAAGATGTTTGTTAAGAGAGCTGGAAAAACAACATTAGTAGAAACATTTGAGGAAGCCATTAAAGTCGAGAAGGATTCTATGTCCTATGAACCAGATAGAAGTGGGAAATCTGATTCTTTTCCCCGTAGGAAGATGAAAAAACTCAATTCATACAAATACAAAGCATTTGATATAGAACAGCTACAAAATGCTATTCGAACATTAACCAATGAAGTTGTAGGGTTAAAGAAAACCAATTCTGAAGCTTCTCCTTCTAGGGGATATTTCAGAAATCAGTATAGACAAAACCCGAATGCAAATAATAAAAATACACCACCTGACATAGTAGCAAATGAAGAGATTTTTAATACAATTCGAGCTGTTTTATCTTTGTCTGAAACTCCTTCTAGTCAAGACATAACTGAAAACGAAGAAGAAGAGGAATCAGAAAATGATGAAGAATCAGAAGAACCTCAACAAGTTAACGGTCATTTCTGGGATAGTCTTGTAAAAGAATACGAGAGTAAAAATCCACCTACAGGACATCATGCCTACAATACTCGTAGTAGGGTATTTTCAAATACCCCTGGAGCTTCATCAAGTTCTACTAAAAATAATGACAACAATAACTCACAACCTAATAAACAAGCTCAATCCGTCAAGCAGACTCAATCAACCAAAATAACCCAGCCTATTCAAAATGCTCCTAAATTAGATTTACAATATGATATAATTGAAGATTTAAAAAATACCCGTGCAAACATCAGTATGTACGATATTGTTCAAATCTACCCAATGCCTAATAGTCATGTTATAAATCTAGCCATGAGTTCCATTATTCCTAATACACAAGAAAATGTTGCTGCAAATAGTTCTAATAATGATTCAACAGCAACTAAAAAAGGAGAAGCAACGGCTGACAAAGCTTTGCTAATAGGTAAGAATTCTAAATCAACCACACCTCCATTCTTACTTACCTTTGAAATTTTCAATAGGAATGTTCATAATTGTATCGTAGACTCCGAAGCATCCTCCAATGTGATGCCTTTATCAGTATGCAAGAAATTGAATGGGAAATATGTTCCATCTAATTCACAAATAACTCAATTGGATAGAACAAATGTAAAGGTTGTAGGAGAAATGAAAGATGTTTTATTCAGAATTGCATGTAACCCTTCAGTCTATCAAATTATAGATATTGTTGTTGTAGATATTCCAGATGCATATGGGTTGTTTTTAAGTAGGGATTGGTCTCAACAACTGAATGGATTCGTCGCCATTAACTGGTCAACATTATGGTTACCTAAGAATGGAAAGTCAAATCAGATAAAGATAAATAGAGAAAGATATATGAAACATACTATCACAGAATTGCATGATCCTAGCGAACCTGTTTTATTTTTAGATTGCATTATGGGGAACTACATGTATGAATTGGGATTTGGTAATTTTAAAGCTGAGAATTATGCCTTTTCTGAAAATAAATAGCAAGCTAAAATTAGTAATGTGACATATGTTTCTCCTAATTCTTCATTCAAGGAAACCATTAATGATGTAGATAATCTAAATATTGTGAATATTATAGAAAGTAAAGTGGTTGTGCATAGTTCTATCCGGACTTTATATTTTGATGGTGTGAAACCTAAAGAAGGAGCAGGAGCTGGTTGCCTACTGGTGGACCCTCAGGGAAATAAAACATGTATAGCTTGTAGGATGGAATTTAATTATACAAACAATACGGTGGAATATGAATCTTTAATACAAGGTTTGAAAAAAGCAATTGATTTTGGAATCAAAGAGTTAATTGTATACGGCAATTCCGAGATCATTGTCAGACAGGTTCATAACTCCATTCACTATTTATCTGAACATTTACAGAGTTATCAAAGAGAGGTATGGAACCTTATCTCACATTTTGATGCATTTAACATAAATTCTGTTCCTAGAAGTCAAAATCAAGAAGCATATTTGTTGGCAAACGTAGCATCAAAGTTAATTCCGTCAAAAAATCTTACACCATATTTCTTTTCTCTTGAATTGATTTTTAGGCCTTCCATACCTGATAATATCTTTAACTGGTGTGTATTTGACAATGATGTGTAGGTACTGAATTTTCTGATGAACGAGGATACCTTTAAAGATTCAGCAATAGACGAAGTCACTCATGACAAAAATATGCAGGATTTTTCGGTGATAAATGAGTTTTGTTCAATTGAAAAAGCTTTTGAACAGGTAAAACCAGTCCCTAATTCAGTACTAAGATTAGAAAAGTTCTTTGATCTGCAGGATAAGTTTAGGTCTGTTCCTAATTGTAAAACTAACAGCTCTCGAATGAGGTATGAAACCATAAATTTAGGAACATAACTAAATCCACAAACTATAAATCTTGGAATAGATTGCAACCCTGTAGAAAAAACAACATTTCTAAAATTGTTTAAGGAATTTAAAGATGTCTTTGCTTGGAAATATGATGACCTGAAAACCTTCAACACACAAGTCATGCAACATATAATTCCAATTAAACATGAGTCAAAACCTTTCCAACAGAAGTTAAGGAAATATCACCCATCATTAGAACCAACAATTAAAAAGGAACTAAATAAATTATTAGCTGCCAATATTATTTTCCCCATCAGGCATACTCAATGGGTAGCAAACTTAGTTCCAGTTAGGAAGAAAAACGGGGATATTAGATTATGTGTAGATTTTAGAAATCCTAATAAGTCTTCTGAAAAGGATAATTATCCAGTTCCTCCCATGGAACAAATTATTCAAAAGGTGTCTGGGTCTGAGATACTGTCTCTCCTTGATGGTTTCTCAGGATACAACAAAATATTGGTTTCCCTAGATGATCAATTGAAAACTGCTTTTAGAACTCCATGGGGAACATATGCCTACCGCAAGATTCCCTTTGGGTTAATCAATGTAGGAGAAACCTTTCAACGGGAAATGGATATTGCTTTTAGAGGATTAATTAACCATTCAGTCGTTGTCTACTTGGATGACATTACTGTATTTTCTAAACATCAACCTGATCATCTTAATCACCTTAGAAAATTATTTGAACTATGTAGAAAATTTGGAATATCCTTAAATCCTAAAAAGACAATATTCATTGTTTCAGAAGGTATTCTATTAGGCTATGTGGTTTCAAAGCACGGAATCATGATTGATCCTGAAAGAACCCAATCCATTTCAAAGATAACCTATCCTTCTAGCAAGAAAGCAATGCAATCATTTCTTGGTAAGATAAATTTTGTTAGGAGATTCATTCCCAGTTTTTCTGAGATCATTCGTCCTTTGCAAAAAATGATTAAGAAAGACGTTGTTTTTAATTGGGGAGAAACTAAAAAAGAATCATTTTAGAAAATTTTAGAAGCCATTTTAGAAGCTCCTAGCCTTCTAAGCCCATATTTTAACAAATATTTCATATTGTATACTTTTTCTTCTGATATTTCATATGCAGCAGTTTTAACCCAATTAAACCAGCAAAATAACGAAGTCCCAATCTCCTTCATGAGTTCAAATTTCAAAGGCGCTGAACTTAATTACCATGAAGTTGATAAGAAAGCCTTTGTTGTCTTTAAATATGTTAAACATTTTTATCCATATTCAACTGAAATCTAAAACAAAAATAATTTTCCCTTATTCCTCAGTCAGAAACTTGTTAGTACAAAAGTACTTAGGTGAGAAAAGAGCACCTTAGATGACAGCTCTTTAAGAATATGACTTAGAGATTAAACCCTCAACGATAGTCAAAGGTCAAGGAATATGTAAATTAGCTACTGAAGCTACTCATCTACCTAATGATAAATCTGAAACTGTCACTGATGAGGTTTTACTTACTAGGGAAATTTATTTTTATCCTCCACCTCAAGATTCCTGGTATATAGACATAAGAATACTTTTGGAAACAGGAACTGCTCTTGATTACCTAGAACCAAGGAAGAAACGAGCACTTATATTGAAGGCTGCTCCTTATTTATTAATTGATAATATCCTCTTTCAGAGAAATTTAGACGGAGTATACCTTCGATGTCTAGATAAAGATGAAATAGAAGTAATTCTGAAAGAATTACATTCTGGACCAGCAGGAGGTAATTTTGGTGGAGAGACTACTACACACAAAATTATTCAGGCTGGTTATTATTGGCCCACCTTGTTTCGAGATTCCTATACTTTTGTTAGAAAATGCCAAGAATGTCAACTTGCTGCAGGAAGGGTTAAAAAACCTGCTTTTCCTTTACAACCTGTTTCAGCCGAAAGACCTTTTCATCAATGGGGTATTGATATAGTAGGTTCAATAAATCCTCCTTCATCTATGCAACACAAATATATAATAACTGCAACCGATTATTTTACTCGTTGGGTGGAAGATGCACCATTAAGGGTTGTAAATACCAATCAGGTTATATTATTTTTGGAATTCTTTATCATAATAAGATTTGGTATTCCAGATTCCCTCGTTTTTGATAATGCTTCATATTTTTCATCAATTGAGTTAACTCAATTTGATTTAGAGAAGGGAATAAGAATCAGGTATTCAGCTAACTATCATCCCCATGGGAATGGTCTAGCTGAATCAACAAACAAAAATTTATTGAAAATTCTCAAAAGAACTATTTCAGTTCACCATCGTAATTGGCATACATAATTTTTCAAAACCCTTTGGGCAGATAGGGTAACTCCTAAGGCTGCGATAGGTAACTCACCATTCTTCTTAGTATATGGAACTGAAGCTATTTTACCACCAAATTTGTTCTTACCTTTATTATAGTTAGCTCAGTCTGTTCAAGATGAAGAGTGTCCAACAATGGAAAAGAGAATTAATACTCTAATAAAGCTGGAGGAAGTAAGAGAAAAGTCAAAACAACACTTTACAAAACATCAACAGATTGTGAAATCTTGGTTTGATCAATCTTTTAGTTCTAATCGAGAATTTCAGGTGGGAGACATAGTTTTAAAATGGGATCAAGTCCATGAGGAAAAGGGAGATCATACTAAGTTTCATAAACTATGGTTAGGTCCCTTTGTTATTTCTGAGAAAATAGGTCCAAGTACCTTTCGATTGCAAACACTTGAAGGTCAGTCTGAAACATTCTCAGTGAATGGACTGATTCTAGAAAAATATTTCTGTTAATATTTTCTGACTTAAAATGTATATAATTTGTTTGCTGTTTGTAAATAAACTTAAATTTTTGTATATAAACTGAATTTTAATCCATCATGCTGTTATTTCAGTCAGTTTTAATTCTGTTAAGTCAAATATTTCAGACTGTCAAATTTCTAAATATAATCAGTCAGTAATCTTTAGTTAGCAGTTTAAGAAACAAGTGTAAATAAATAAATCCGTAAGTTGAAAAGTTAGTTTGCTCATGAGCCTGAAAATTATGATACTAGACTGAAATCTTTTAAAAAATTTGTTCAGGATGATCAAAGTTCTTAAATCTATAAAAGACCTTCCTTGTTTTTATTTATAAGTGTTACTCAGATTATTCCTCACCTTTTTATTTTCTTATAAAAGTGGGGATAGCTTAATTAATATCTTTTTTGAAGCTTGTACTTCTGAAAAAATCTTACAGACCTCTATCATCAGTCTTCAAAAGTATTTACAATCTGAAAACTATTTAGGATTTGTTCCAGTCAATAAAAATACTAAAATGAGAGACATAAGGTATTAGTAATAAGCCGGTCCGATCAGAATCACAAACATCACTAGTATGACATTATTAGGAAACTAGTAATGGCTTTTCGTTTAAAACCAAAAGATAAGGGGTCTCATCACGAGCCAGCTGATTCATTTTCTGGTGATATTAATGATTGACATTACCATTTGGTCACCATGCTGGGTAATGATCTCTCATTTTATGAAATTTAAAAGATAAAATTGAAAGAAAAACATAAATTTTGACTGAATAATAAGAGGTCTCATCACGAGTCGACCTAATCATGATCATCAGTGCTGTCTGAGATAACTTCATTTATGATCACCAGGGGTGATGGCTTTTGATTTAAAAAATTAAAAGACAAGAGGTCTCATCACGAGCCGGCTTGCTTATTTCAGACAGCTCTCGTGAATGATACTATCACATTGGGACACCATACCTAGATAGTAGTCTTCAGTCAGAATGATTGATTGAAGAAAATAAAAGCAAACAAAAAGAAAATTATTATGTTTATGGAACACGTTCTGGAAAGTTTTCAGAAAAGTAGATTTCTATACTTTATGCTGATGGTGCAGGTTATTATTACTATGAAGTACTTTGTTTTGATCAAGATATTTTTAAGTTTATCCCTAATCAAATTTCTGTTTCAAAAAATGGAATATTTTTGAGTTATACTTATGAATATGAATTAAAATTATGGTTTTTATTTAGATAAATAATTTTTTATTATTTTTAATAAGTTTTAAGATTTCATTGATATCATACATAAGTTGTATGAGCAGAGATAACTGATTCGCCCAGGTTGTCTCCATTTGTTGGCGGCCAGCAACAACCCCTTCATTTCTCATTAGGATGAAGCGAGATCAGCTCTCTTTTAAAATTATAAAAGAGCGCCTTCAGAATCTTTGATTCTGAAGGTACTCTCAATTGGAAAAGAGTAAAATGTCTTGTTAGAAGTTGATGAAAACATGTTCATAAACTTGGTAATTAGCAGCTGTCAGTTTCATAAAATTTTATATGATCAATTTGATCATTAAGTTAAATTTATCTGATTATATATGATTTACGTAACTTGAAAGGATAGTATGCCAAAGGAAAATCAACGAAACACATTTTGAGCTAGATATGGATGAGGTATTATGAGTTCTAAACTCCTAGAACTAAAGGTGACTTGTTAAATTAAAATTTTTATTAAACCTAACGTTCACATTTCATATGTAATATCTTACCATGACTTTGTAAAAAACTGTATATATATATAGTTATTAAATAAATAAGTATCATATAGAAATATTCATATGTTATAGTTTTATAACTTAGTATCCTATCAAATTTGATTTCGGATATCAATCGATGGGATTTTGGAAAGTTTTAAAACTTGATTTATGAAATTTTATGTATATACATGACATAAATATTAAATCAGGGCATTATTTAGTTATCATGCAAAACATTAGGGTGTATGGTTGCTATACTATATCGCCTTGTCAATAAACACTACCACCTTTCACGAAAACTGGAGGAGACCATCAATTGACAGCATTTACGAAGTTAACATGATCCATATGTCAAATTAATAACACCTGTTACTTGGATCGCTGTGTTGGCATGGAGAATTGGCTAACACCTCATGATTAACTGACAACTGTGAATATATTGATACATCGTATCAGCAGAATTTAATGTTGATAACCATTTCATTTCGTAGCCATGTATGAGTTCATCATGACCACTGTGTGTAATCAATGTTTTGATTTACGATCCATCAATCAAACGATCCCTGATATGTCAAATTGGGTAAGTATTACTGTTAGTCGTGGTTAAACATGCTTGTATCATAACAAAACGTTGGCTAGAGCATCTATCATCGCTAAGTTCGGCTAAATGGCCAAATTTAGAGCCCCCATATCTGTCAGATCTGAAGCATGTGAAATTTTTATATTTCACATCATGTCATGCACTTGGATACCTATCCCCTCCCTCTTCACGTCGCCATTCATTCCATTTCGAAACCAGGATAGTCTTGAGGAAGTTATGGCTCCGTTGAATCATTTCAAAATCTCAGGTTCAGAGCTCGTAGAAGCATATGAGAAGGTGTTGGGATATAGGGTAGACCCATATTTTACCAATAACTTTGCACCGGCAAAATACCCACAGTGTTGGCCCTTTCGGCAGTAGCCTGTGAACAGGATACAGTCTCACCCGAAACAGCTATGGGGTGCCAAAGAATCAGGTTTCTGCAAGCAGAAGAGGGATATTACTGTACCTTTATCCTTTAACAAATTATAATCATTTAACACAGAGCTCTGACATTCACATATGTAACTTCGTAGATAGATCAACAAACTATGACTTGCTTAACCCTTTACTAGGAATTCCCAGCGAATCTATTTGTTAGCAGTGATATTACTTATCAGATTTATAATTATTAATGCATAAAAGAACATAATAGAAATATCACAATAACACAAGAACCACGACACTAGATGTAACGTGGTTCACCCCCAGTGTAGGGGTTACTTCCATAGAACACTGTTTATTCAACTCTTTACAAAGCCATAGTTTTGATCTACGCACTCAGCTATAGATCTCTTCAAGTCCTCAAAGCTGTGCACATAGCAGGAGGCCTCTGCGCACACACCTATAGATCGTCTAACCACTTACAAAACCCTCTACGCACACAGTTGTAGAGGTCGTCCACACACACAGCTGGGACTTAACCTTTCCTTACAAAACCCTTGTACAGTCTCTTAGCTTCGTATTACAATAGCATCATATGATAATCGTTGAAGACCTAACCCTATTTCATTACATAAGTGCCTATTTATACAGCGCACTATTACAAAACCATGGATTTAAACCATGGGAGCCCAAAAACCCTAACCCTGGACATAAACCATGGGTTAAATACAAAAGAGGGGGATTCAAACCAACTCCGACACCCCTAAGACTATTTTGATGTGTAACTCCACTTACATGCAAAGCTTGCAGATTTACCAAAACTAAAAACCCTAAGGGTTGGAGCCCCAACAGGCCCCTAAGTCTCACTTGTGACCCATCTCGGGGCACTCAAGTACTCTTCAAGAGTTAGAATCTTGCTAGCGAAGGGAATGGACTACTTACTGAGGCTGCATGCATTGTTATTGACGGCTTTCTCCTTTGCTTCGTAATTTTTATGCTGGTGAGGAACTTCTAGGTCTATCAGCGACCCCATTCTTCATTCTGCTTGTCTGCTATGCCTGATTAAAGATTTGACCATCCACAACTCGAGGGAATTAGATACCCTCAGAGTTGCATGTCAGTGTGCTTTTGCATAAGATAAACAGTTGCCTTAGTTCTGCTAACCCAGGAGGATACCTGTTGGGCTCTTTCAAGGTTTCTCTCTGGGGACTGTTGCCTTTCATAGTGCTGCATAGAGCGCTCTTCTGCTTTTCTTCATGTCTCCTAGAGAGAACTTTTGCCTTTCTTTCCTTCTGGTCGAGCATGCCTGCATTGGAGGATTGCTCAGAAGATTCTATAGACCCCTCTCCCTGAACTCTCGCAACAGCTCCAGAACTTCACAGTCGTTTGACATGGTCTTAGCTGCAGAAACTATAGAATGTGAAATATGCAGGACTGGATGTCTCTTTAAAGAATCCGACGATCAGATCTGTCATAATGGTGCATCATGGATATCAAATCTGATCGAGATGTGGTGGATCTCGTCCACATACCACTAGATCTCTTAAAATCTCATCATTAAGGGCACTCAACGCAGTGCACGTGCCATTGCCGCCAAATATAATCTTCCTGGGCAGTCACAATTTAAAACTGTGACCCAATTTTTAGCTACACCATACTAGCGACCTTTGACAGTATATGTGACCCTCGACCCGTGACCTTTTGACAGCTTGATTATAGTCTAGTACCCACTCGCAGCTGTTCTTGGTACTTAGACTTTTCCTCCTTTTATTACTCCTAACTAGAGGGTCTTGGCTTGTCCCTGTACTTCTTCAACCGACTTCCATTCACCATGGAAGGTAAGGTTTCTCCATTCAATTTAGCTAACTGGATTGCGCCACCATCAGTAACTTTTTAAACTATGTATGGTCCTTTCCAATGGGTATTAAAATTTCCTGGGAACTTCATGAATTTACTGGCATACAAGAGTACAAGGTCACCTATCTAGAATTGCTTCTTTTTAATGTGCCTGTCAAGCCACGCTTTTTCTCTAGCCTTCTGGACTTGCTGCTGGAAGCCTGCAATGAATCTGTCCTCTTCTAGTTCTATTATCTAAGCTAGCCTTTTGTTCAACATATCTGGGTCATCCATTTCTATGAAAACAGCTATTCTGAGACTAGGAACAATGTACTCCATTGGCATAACTGCTTCCTGCCCATAAACCAACCTAAAAGGTGTATGGCCTGTCAAATTTTTGCAAGTAGTTCTGTAAGCCCATAGGACTACTGGGATTCTGATATCCCAATCATTTCTATTAACATTACAAACCTTGGTCAGATCCTGCTCAAGAATTTTATTGAAGGCTTCCATAGTTCCATTGGCTTGAGGATGGTACGCAGTACTCTTCTAATGGTACACCTGAAATTATTCAGTCAAGGCTTCGATAGTTTTATTCAGAAAGTGTGATCCCTGGTCACTCATAAGAATTCTAGGACATCCGAACCTTGTTAATATATTGTCAAAGATAAACTTTGCAGCTGTAGCAGTGCTACAATCTTTGACTGGTTGAGCTTCAACCCAACGGGTAAGGTACTCTGTTGCTGTAATAATATACCTTGCTCCTGATTTCCTTGTAGGGGGATTTATAGGTCCCAAAAAATCAATAGCCCATTTATCAAAGTCTTGTAGAGTTACCTATGGAACGAGAGGCATCTCATCCCTCCTGGATGGTTTTCCTGTCCTCTGACAGATGTCACAGCTGCAGCAGTATTCCTTGGCATCCTTATGAAGTGTAGGCCACCATAATCTCACTGCCAGAATCTTCTTTGCTGTAGCTTTTCCTGCATAATGTCCTCTCGCTACACCAGAATGTGCCTCGACCAAAATCAAGGGTTTTTCATGCTCCAATACACACCTATGCAGTATTTCATCTAGTCACATATTGTATAGTTTTCCTGCGACCAGGGTGAAGTCAGCCGCGTGAACCACCAACTGCTTCTTCTGCTGTGTTGTCATCTCCGAGGGTGCAAATCCTGTAGCCAAATACTGAACAATGTCCTGAAAGTAGTCATCGACCATCTGGATGGTGAATAACTGGGCATCAGGAAGACCTTCATCTAAGCTAGTGGGCTCTTCCCCTGACTCGAGCCTCAACAGATGGTCCGGTCGTAGGTTAAGTCTTCCTGGTTTAACTATAATCTCAAAGTCATATTCCTGAAACAATATTAGCCATCTACATATTCTTCCACCTAACACAGGCTTGTTAACCAATTATTTCAAAGCAGAGTGGTCAGTGAACATTTTAAAATGAGAACCTAACAGATAATGTTGAAACTTTTGCAAAGCATATACCATAGCTAAACCTTCCCTTTCTGTCGTCGTATAGTTCCTTTCTGCTGTTGACAACTTGCGACTTACAAAGGCAATAGGATGATCGATGTTTCCTTCTCCTGTCTGAGCCAATACTATACCCAGATCTATAGAGGATGCATCGACATGCACATGAAACTCCTTATTCCAGTAAGGAAATACAAAAATAGGGGTAGTTACCATTTTTTCTTTTAGAATGTCCAAGCTTTATTGACACTCAGGTGTCCATTCGAACTTAATCTCTTTCTTCAACTGCTTCTCCATCGAGTCTGTGATCTGGACATAACCTTTAATAAATTTCCTGTAGTATCCAGTGTGACCAAGTGTGGTGCGCAGTTGCTTGACTGACTTCGGGGGTGGCAAGTTCACAATGATTGCTATCTTCACAGGATCCACCATCAATCCTTGCTTATAGACAATATGACCCAGCAGAATGCCAAAGGGTGCGCAAAAGATGCACTTTTTCATCTTCAAGGAGATCTGGTGCTGTCTACACTTGTCCAGCATAAGCCTTAAACTAGTTATGTGGTCTTTTAGTAACCCAAAAATAGTCCAATCATCAAAATAAACTTCTAAGAATTTATGTATAAACTCTTTAAATGCACAAATTACTACTCTAGAAAACATGGCAAGTGCATTCTTTAACCCAAAGGGCATAACTGTATATTGGAAGGATCCCATTTCTGTAGCAAATGTTGTCTTATGTTGATCCTCTGGAGCAATTCTGATCTGATGGTAGCTTGAAAATCCATCAGTAAAAGAGTACACTTCTTGACCTCCAACATTATCTAGAACTTCATCTATAAAAGGAGTAGGAAAGGGGTCATGCAGGCACGCATCATTCAGTTTCCTCAAATCAACACAGATTCGGATTTCACCCTTATTCTTCTTTTATTGTACTACCATTGGACTGACCCATTCAGATTCTTCAATAGGCTCAATAATTCCTGCAGCAAGCATCTTATCTAACTCCAGTCGAACTTTTTCCTTATACTTGGGATTCAGCCGATACGGGCGCTGTTTCACAGGTTTTGCATCAAGTTTCAAGGGGATCTTTATTACTCCTATATTCCCAAGGATACCTTTCATCTCAAAAAACTTCATCGAAAATAGGTCCTGATACTCATGGAGAAGTTGGGTCACTTTACTCACCATTTCTTCATCCCAATAATCTCCAATCGTAGCATACTTGGGGTTTTCTTCTAACCCAATGTTTACGGTCCGCGTCTTCAGGGGCTGAGTCACTTCAAGTGCTTCGACTGCTGGTCCATGTACTTCGCAATGTCCCTATGACTTAGGAATGTTGATGTTGCACGGATTTTTATCCTCGTCAATTTCGAGGTTATAACATTCCACAGCATTAGCTTCTTGTTCCTTCCAATCCGGGTGGTATTCAACTATTTCTTGAGCATCAAATACCTTAGTATAGATCAGCCTAACAACTGCATCTAAAGCAGGGAAAACTTCATTAATAGAAAATGTAAGCATAAAACTATCAACCAGGTTATCCCAACTTACAGTACCATGTCGAAGTTCGACCTCTGTATACCAGTTCTTTGCTACTGGTTCCAAAGTGTGCACAAACCTGTGTACCCATTCTTCGCGAGGTACATACTCCCATGCTACATAAAACTACTTCAGATGTTCCTGAGGACTATTCTACCCAGTAAACTTGCTTCGTACCTCTTGATGTTGATCTGTAAATCTTAGGCGTAGAGATTTCTGGCAGGCTTCCCAAATGTGAATATGCTTTTTGTGACCATTCCACCATCTAGCTGTTGTAGCTCTTAATGCTGATTCCAGAGTCTGCATTCTCTGTGAATCCGGTACTTGTTCTGAGAACTTCGCGATAAATTCTCTTGGGTCTGTCAACCCATCATAGGTAGGCAAAGCTCTTGTCTCTGCGCTAAGGCATCTGAGGGATTTTGTAAGTCTTGTGCATCGATGGCCATGTAGCTCATACAGGAAATTCTGCCAATTCTTGAGGCCATCGTCTGAGTTGGACATGCAAGAACTATCACACTGCCAATCCATTATGCCTTCAGTAGTAGGTTCGACATAATATTCTTCCTTAGCTGTGATATTGTAGATGTGATCTAGAATATCCTGATCTTCTTCTCTGACTGGCTCTGTATATCTTTCTCCTTGAGAAGGATCTAATGGTAGGATGGCTCTCAAACCCTTCCCTTCAAAGGACATCTGTCTCTTTTTAAGAATGATAACAGCATCATTGTCTATTGCCCACTCAATTCCTAGCAAGGCTGGATAGGGGTTGCTATCATCAATGATCTCAATGACTTTGAAGTCTGCTACAGTAATTACTCCATCTATGTCTACTGGTACCCGAGGGAATCTTCCTAAGGGAATAATCCTCTACTGATTGGCTAGTGTCAACTGTATAGGTGACCAATCAAGGGTAGGTTTACCCATTTGTTCCCATGTTTGTTTGGTTAAAATATTGACTTCTAAACCCAGATCTAAGATAATATCCTTCATGTCATACTCTCCTACCTGAGCATGTAGTCTCATCTCTCTCATAGTACTTCTAATTCTACTAACATCTTTTTCTTGACCAGGACTATGGTGAGGTTCACAAGACTGAATGAATTTTTGTAATTCACTCAAGGCATTCTAGTTCCTTAACAACTTGATGCAACTTTGTAAAAACGAGGACATAGTACTTACTTGACCTTGTGAACTTTCCTGAGGTTGTGACTGCTAATGCTGCTTGTGTACTTCTGGCCATTCTGGATTAGCAAAGTCTTGTCGCACCTCCAAAAAAGTTTCTTTTTCTCGTCGGACATCAAATGCTGGATCCTTCGCTACGGCCTTGCGCACCCAAGCTTCGTCAGGCTATCTTTCCTTACTTTGCACATCTATTGTAGCTCCACTCCTTGTAACAACATTAAAAGTTGGGATCAGTCATGGTTCTACAGACAACAACTGGACATTCTGAGTAGGTTTGTTGTTTCTCTCTTGGATATTAGCTATCAACTGTGGGCACTGCTCGATGACATGATTGACTCCTTTGCAATATCGACATGTCGTGGTTGGGTTCTGACAGTCGCGAGCTAGATGTCCTGCCTAATTGCAGTTGTAGCAGATGACCTGGTCTCGACCACCGCCAGTCATACCACGACCCCGGCCTCTGAAGCTACCTCTACCACCCTGGTAACCATATCCATCATTGCCTTGTGCATCCAGGTGAACCCTATAAGCATCGTAGTTACGCTCCCTCATGAGGTCGAAGCTACGATACTCATATTCATTGTGGCCTACGGATTTACAGAACTTACAGTAAGGATTCTTCGGGACTTGGAGATACCTCTGTAATAGATAGTGATCTTCCGGTCAATGCTAGCTAGTATTTTGATAGATTTCACAGTACAGAACAGTAGGATTCAGCAGGTTCGGTGCGCCAGTATTGAGATAGTTTCTCAGCGCCGGACACTGATCCTTGTCGTGGCCTTCTGTTCGGCATCGCGTGCACCACACCTCTTCGCGGTTTGATTTCCCCTTCTTCTTATCGCAAAGCTCTAAAGCCATTTCTACCAGCTGCGCTTGAATTTGTGCTATGCCAGAATTATCTCCGACAGGTGCTGTTTCTAGCTTCATGGCGATCTCTAAAGCTTCTTGCTGATCAGCAACCTTCTGTTGCATGAGTGGAGTTCTGATATTAGGTAGTAATGCCGCAATAAACCATTCCTTATGTTGAGCTGATCCAATCGTAAAGCTAACTTGATCTAGCAGGACTTTGAATCTCTGATCAAAGTCCCATACAGATTCACCCCGTCGCTGCTGAATCTCTTTTAACTCAGTGATGCACTGCGAATTAGATTTAGGATTCTTAAATTACCTTATCAGTGTTGCTTTAATATCAGCCAATATAGGATTTTGAGTGGTAGAAAACTTCATAAACCAAGTCAAGGCTCGGTCACGGAAGGAAGTAATCAGCTACGCTCTTCGCACATCTTGGTCCGTAATGTTCTTCGCGGTCCAAATAGCTTCGCAAAGAAACCATAACTGTTTTGGATCCTATGATCCAGTTCCCTTAAAAACTGGTAGCTTGATGTCATCGTGAAAATGGGCCATCGGGTATCTAGGGGTGGAGGAAGTGGGAGTTGTAGGAGAACTTGCTAGGGTAGGATGACTTGTGACAGGGATAGTCGGGCTAGGGTTACTTTCAGACTACGAAATATTTTCAGGGATAACAGGTCTTTGCTGCGGGGTTATGGGAGGGTTTCTAACAGATGGGGTTTCAATGGACTCAGATTATTC
This sequence comes from Pseudotsuga menziesii, assembly GCA_001517045.1. Lineage (NCBI taxonomy): Eukaryota > Viridiplantae > Streptophyta > Pinopsida > Pinales > Pinaceae > Pseudotsuga > Pseudotsuga menziesii. The sequence goes on from LPNX010187429.1 coordinate 257,468, forward strand.
TGAACTTAAAGGGGTGTACTCATTAGAGGAGCCAAGATCTCTCTTATATATCTTACCGTTTCGCAGCAAACCACTTTTCTCATCGAAGTCCCAGTCACTTTCAACCATAGGATAGTAGTACTAGATCTAACAATCGGATTCTATAAGAAAAATTCCTTTTTCAGCCAATAGCATTTTAATATTCAAGCTCAATAAGTTCAAGTACTTACCACGTGTTCCTTTGAAGAACTGTCGTTCAGCTTCGCTAAAGGATGTATTTGTGTCGATGGCGAACTCCATCACAAATGCTTCAAGGGTTTGCGCTGTACAAAAATCGACAGCTCGCGAGATCGCGTTGTTGACCCTTTTCAAGATGGTGATTCTTGCAGGGGTCCAGGGAAGAAACTGATTTTCTTGGAAGTTCATCCTTCTCTCTGTTAACCTGGATAACCACTGGTGCAATTCTATGTGTATACTACCAAATAAAATTTCATAAACATCAGAAAAGACGTACCTTTGTAAAAAAAATTCCGCAGTACGGTGAGGATCTTTATTTTCTTGCTCTGCAAACTTCAAATAGGTCTCTTCAATCCAGTCACCAATTTATTTTAGGGAGGGTCTCCAGAACATAGCCCTTGAGGTACGACGTAGATCCCTCTTCAACAGATACTAAGTTCAACCAGCAACGGAACCAATTTGTTCGGCTATAGGGAAGACCCGGGTTTTACCAATAACTTTGCACCAACAAAAGACCCATAGTGTTGGCCCTTTCGGCAACAACCTGTGAACAAGCTACAGTCTCACTCAAAACAACTATGGGGTGCCGCAGAATCAGGTTTCTAGAAGCAGAAGAGGGATATTACTGTACCTTTAGCCTTTAACAAGTTATAATCAATTAACACAGAGCTCTGACATTCACATATATAACTTCATAGATAGATCAACAAACTATGACTTGCTTAACCCTTTACTGGGAATTCCCAGTGAAGCTATTTGTTAGCAGTGATCTTACTTATCATATTTATAATTATTAATGCATAAAATAACATAATAGAAATATCACAATAACACAAGAACCACGGCACCATATGTAACGTGGTTCACCCCCAGTGTAGGGGTTACATCCACAGAACTGTGTTTATTCAACTCTTTACAAAACCATAGTTCTAATCTGCGCACTCAGCTGCAGATCTCTTCAAGTCCTCAAAGCCACGCACACAGCAGCAGGCCTGTGTGCACACAGCTGCAGATCGTCTAACCACTTACAAAACCCTCTGCACACACAGCTGCAGAGGTCGTCCACACACACAGCTAGGACTTAAAATTTCCTTACAAAACCCTTGTACAGTCTCTTAGTTTCGCAGTACAATAGCATCATATGATAATCATTGAAGACCTAACCCTATTTCATTACATAAGTGCCTATTTATACAGTGCACTATTACAAAACCCTGGATTTAAACCATGGGCACCCAAAAACCCTAACCCTGGACTTAAACCATGGTTTAAATACAAAAGGGGGGCCTTCGACCCAACTCCAACACCCCTAAGACTATTTTGATGCATAACTCCACTTACATGCAAAACTCGCGGAGTTACCAAAACTAAAAAACCTAAGGGTCGGAGCCCCAACAAAAGGTCGCCTTGTTATTTGAAAAAATTGGCTGGGGGCAGTTCTTTAAGTGTTTCGATGGCCATAACATAGAGGTGACCAGAATGTTTGTCTTGAATATAAAACAAGACATTGTATAGATTAGGGGTTTTAAGTTCATCATTAACGAAGACAAAATTGTAGAGGCAACAAAGCTCCCACAAGTTGGAGAGCGTTGGTTCAAAGGTGGTAAGGTTAATAAAAGTAAGTGTTTATCCTTGTTGCTGCCATTACTAGATAATCCAAAACTGAAGATAGGGGTCTCTGTCAAGTTCCTCAAGCCTGAATGGCGAGGATTATACGAAATTTTGGTTAGGTATCTGTTCTGCGATGGACATTTTTCTCACTTACAATATTACCACTTAAGACTCCTATTAGCATTAAAGGGTTGTAGGCTTAATCTACCATTTTATCTATGGAAAAGTTTGAAAAAGATGTCGCATGCGGTTCAAAGTTTCGATAACCTTGATAGAAGTTTATTTCACCATGGTTTATTTAAAATCATACTACAACATCAACTATCCTTGAAGGGTAAATCATGGGATGAATTTTTAACTGAATGTCATTTGGGGCTGACTCAATATTGGCCAAACCCCTCCCCAAAGATTTGTAAGAAACAGAAGGCTACTGCTAAGCCTGAGGTCAATAATGTTCTTGAGACTGAATCAAATGGTAAAAGGCTTGAGGAAGCCAATCTACCCATAAACGCTGGTATCAATAATGACAATGTTGATAATATATTTCCTTGTTTCTCTGAAGCAGTCTTGAACTGACCCCCATCTGATTGATGTCATAGTACTCCTGCAAAAACAGAGGACAGGTTAATCGAAAGCAAAAATATTAACGTTGTTGATTGTAAAAATCTCTCTGAGCTATATAATCCTCGTAAACATGTCAAGGAGTCTATGTATAAACTAGATCATCTAGCACAGGTATGCTGTGATAAAGGAGGGTTTGAGTCAGATAATCTTGTGTTTTCGAGGAGGGTTACTAGAAGCATGAACAATGCCCCTACAATTTTGGTTCCTATGGATAAACAATAGGATCCTCAACCTTCGGTCATCCATATTGAGTACGACGTTCCATCGTTGGCCCCTGACACTATTCATATAAATTATCCCACTCTTATAAAGGATAATAGTGCAAAATTGGGTAAGGCCGAGGTTGCTCCATCATGTATGGACACCTGTATTTCAGACCCTGAACCATCTTTTATTAGTCCTTAATCATCTGGTCAAAACATCCATGACCCTAATCCTCCTCAAGAAGCCAATTCAGGTCACAAAAATGAAGAAGAAACTCTTCAACAAGTTCTGGACAAGGCATACGAGACCAAGTTTATAGAATTGAAAGATGAACTTAAACATTGTCAATCTAATGTAGCATTGATAGAGGAGGAAAATAGGACATTTAGAGAGGAGTTGTTGAACTGGATTAGCAGGTGGAAAGAAATGAATATAAAAAAGAACCAATATAAAAGGGCAAAAAAGTCAATAATATGTATGAATCAGCATCTGCTTGAACAAATAAAAAAACAAAAGTTTGTGATTATCAAGCTTAAAGCCAAATTAGCCGAAGCCAGAAGAGTAGTCGATATTCAAAATAGAACTTGATGGTTATTCTCATTTTTCAAAGAACATGGGTTGTTTCACTGTCAAACAGGTAATAAAATTTTTCTTATGCATGCTTGCAAAATCACAGATTTTATAGGCACACATTTAAATTTTAGTTTATTTTGTTTTATCTATTTTAATTGGTTTTAATGAGATGCTTTGTTTGTTTAAACGCGGGTGGATATATCATCACTCTTCTCCATAGCTTCAGGACGATTTTAATATGTTGGTTGGAAGACGTGGCTGTTCATTGAAGATTGGAATTTCAACAACGGCTACGAATGTGCCAAGTACCTTTAAACCAGCAAATATTTAGGCTAGTCGTTTTTGTTGTTATCTTCTAGTGATAGGTGGCTGATAAAAAGAGATTCGAATCTCTTTGATAGTTATAGGAATCCTATAATTTTGCATGTAGCATTGATGGGAAAACTGGAATCGAAGGATTGATAGTATTATATTATTCATAATTTTTTAGGAAATAGGGGATGGAGTGATTGAAGAAAAGATACTTGAGATATATTTTGTTGTTGGTTTTATTTCCTGATTGAAGTTGGATATTTGGATATGGGATGTAACTGGAAATATGCAAGTTGATATCATGACTAGTATTGTTTTGGATATACTCTATATTTCAGTATATGATCTTCTGTTTTAATATTAATACAGTATGCTTTGTTATACTTGTGTTTATTTATAATTTTTCACTTTATCAGCCAAATATTATATTTGAATTAATATATCATTATGACTGAATTTATTTGTATTTTTACTATAAATTCAAGACATAAGGGTATACATTTCTGTCTATTATATATCATTTGTATTTTTACATTGATTTCATACTAGACATTATCCTTTATTCAAATAGCTATGTTGGTTATCAATTTTTAATTAATTAGGCACTTCAGAAAATTGAAATAATTATTTATTTTTAGTTTCTCTGTTAAGTTATGTTATAGCAGAATGATTTGATCTGTATGGCTTAAATATTTCTATTTAGATCATACACTTTGTCTTTCTGTTCCTCGTCTATTAATTAATAATTAATATAGTATTTAGAAATGCTCTTAGTTGAGATAAGATAGATAGGATAGTTAAGATAGTCTAGATTAGTTTCATTTTAGTATATTTTAGTTAACAGCTGTTAAATAGAATTTGTACAATATTAGAATAATTTAAACAGTCTTGTATATTCAGAAAAATTAAATATAAAAATTCAAACAATCGAAGCCTTTCCTTAAGAAAGAAAGTATAGGATAACATAGGCAGTTTAAATTAATCTTTAGGGTTTAGTTAGATAGAAAAATAGCATTAGGATAGATTTTTGCTGAATTTTAGTTTCTCCTTAAGAGAAAAATTCAGCTGGTAGCAGGACCATAACCTGCGAGATTTTGCTACTCCAAACACACCGGATGTTGTTTTAAGCTGATTGTGTGGGCATAATCTCCTAGTTTGCCTAGGTCAGAAAATCTGGCCACCACCACCATGATTTTGGAAAATGTTGATAAACAGGGTTATGCTGCTTATAGCCCTGGGTATGTGCAACTGGACTACCACTTACCAGAAGCACAGGTGTACTTGACTCAGGACTGGCTGAGGGAAATCAAGATGGACCTAGTCGAGACACTAAACAGGATGCTGATGCCTAGAAAGAACTTTAGAACTAGTCCGAATAGAGAATATGACACTACAAGTCTAAGAACCCCTTATAGGTTCATTTCCTTGATGCTGAATAGGATTTTTAGGAGGGCCCATGGTAAAAGCTTCAAATTGGAGTGGGTGCCTATCATTTTCTATGTTACAACATAAGGGATAGTGTTCAACTAGGCAAACATTGTGTCCAACAGCCTCTCAGCCTGCATTGCTTCAGCATTAGGAGGGGTGTCCCAGAAGAGATCAGAGTTCTAGATGAGCTCTATACTAATAGATTGCATACTGTGCAATCAACCCTTCCCCAATCTAATGTGTATTTGGGACCAGGAAAGAACACCAGTTTACTCAGCATACAAGCCACTATGAGCCCACATATACCATAGTCACTATAGGGAAGTGTGTGAGCACTTCATTATGCCATTGTATACCCTAATTTTCATGAAAGAGTGTAACTGCATGTCGGAGGAGGCATTGCAGGTGATTGAATAATATGCATACTATTACTTGACTAAGGATGGATTATATTTCAGAATGTTTGGAGGCTCTAGAGCACCCTCACTACTGCCTAAGTATGCCAATGATTATGTAGTCCACAAAGAGGTAGTTAGACAAGTCCTTTTAGATGGAATAGGGAGCTTTTTGTTTGAACTTAAGAAAGCAGCTTAACCTCCTTTGCCATTCAAGTTGGGAAGCTACAAGTTTTCTAGGGTGAAGAAAGTTGACGAATTCATGGAAGAGTTGGGGAAATTCCATTTTGGGGAAATGCATTTACATAGGAATGATTCCTGGAATAAGGTGGAAAACCACTGCAAAGAGGCAAATGTATATTTTGAATACACCAGCCACTGGGATAGAGAGGAATCCATTTTCTGCAATGCACAAAATATAATAGTCTTAAGAAGAAGGTTTAAGAAGAAAATCACCACCAAAGGAGGAAAAGGACAGGATGAGCAAGAAAAGGTAGAGGAGGAAGAAACTAGAAAAAGAAATGAATATGCTAGGAGACTAGCATAAGAGGCTGAAAGATAGCTCAAAGAAGAGGGGGGAGAAAAGAGAAGAGTTGCACAAGAAGTAGCCATAAAGGCAGAAGAAGCCACCAAGAGCGAGGAAGAAGAAAAGAAAATAAAGATGGATGAGAAGATGAAGAAGCAGGAAGTAGAAAAGATGAAGCTGACAGAGACAATGACAGAGCAGTCAACTTTTGATATAGCAAACAGTCAAGATCAGGACTTGGGGAACCGTAATATTCAATATCCTTAGGTAGCTGCTGGTAGCACACCAAGACAGGCTATGGTCCCCACCCTTAGGTTAATCCCTTTTGAGCAGAAGAAAGGGGAGGAGGTACCGGATTTCAATGCTATCTTTTATGGTAGGGAAAGGAAAAGGATAGTAAAGAGGACCGAGAGAAAGGTCGAAACTGGGGGGCAGTCTGGTAAAATGATTAATGATACAAATGTAGTATATGGGACAGACAAAAACCCCAGGTTCACTATCAGAGCAGGGGCTACATTGATCCATGATTCTAAGGACAATGTAGATTGAATAATGATTGATCTTGAATAGTCAAAGAATTCCTCTTCTCTACTCAAAGATACCTGTTGAGGCCTGGAAATTCGCAGGCGGCAACAGTAAGGGATTCTCCCCAATCAGCGTTCCCAACTAGCCCACTGACTGTTTGGTATAGGGAATCCGTCCGGTTTGCGGTCCGGCTATCGTAGGTCAAAGTAACAAACAAAGGCTTTACCGATTGCGGCCCGGCCCACCGATTTTTTGTATTTTGACTTAAAGGAATGATATGCACGTGCCTAATTAAATGTAGGCTGGTTTAAATGCAGGGGCGGTCACAAAGTGGTGCGCAGGTTCTTACCTCTCGTCTTATGCTCACAAGGAAACAAACCAGATACGAACAGAAATACCTAACTATCTAAACTATCCCTAGGGAGCGAGGCTATCATCTTAACTGAGCAATACTTAATCACATACGGTAAGAAAAATCACAGATAACTGATACTTTTCCCACAGCACATGAAAACTACAAATATTCAAATAACCAGTTAGCCGATCATTCTATAACAACAATTATTGCTCATAGTGCAAATGCATCCCAGAAAAGACTGCAGAATAATTAACAAGAACTTAGGTTCGAAACATCAAATATCCTCACAGCGCATGAAATACAGCTGAACATGAAATAGTTCTTCTTCAGAAATATTCATTGAATAGCATTGGTACATTTCACTTCTTTACTCTTTCCAGCAGACAAATTGCAGTTCACTTCGCAAAACGAAATAGTTCCTCTTACAAGTCAACAACTACCCAATTTTCTGAGGGAAAAAGGCCCTCCTTTCATCGAGCTTCCCATTATTTAAACTACCACTCCCTGGTCTGGGTTCCCTCAACGCGTCTTTTCAATGCCCTTGACGATTCAGCTTCTTTCCTGGTCGTTTCACCTTCTCCATCATTTCCACAGGCGTTTATTTTCTGACAGTAACCGCTAAAAATAAAATGTCCCATCGGTTCCTTGGTCATTCGTTCACGTTGTCCTTTCCGGCACGATGCTATGCTTCAGCGATTCATGAGATGATCTCTGCATACACATTTGGTGCATTATCCATTGAATTCATACATTAGGCATCCACAATTTTAGAATTATAATGATATATTCACAACGAGCTAGCCTAGTTCATCCGGGTGGGGAACCGCGGAGGCTCGGAACGGCAACGAAAAGGTAAATCGGCAGTCGGGAAATTCTTAGATCGGATGAGACAAGGTTCTTACACCGGATGGGAGAAGGATCTAGGAGCCACAACGGTGGAGGAGTACCAGAAGAGGGGGAATGAAGACGCGGGCGATGTAGGCGATCGGGTGGTGGCGGGAAGTGGGTCGGAAGCTGGAAGGTTCTGTCACCCGCAACGGCGGACGGGACGTGAGTCGGTGGTGGGCGACGAGGTAAAGGAAAAGGTTCAGGTGGCAGTCAGTAAGTTGGATGTCGGGTGACAAGCGGATCGGAGGTTAACTCCTACCCTTTGGCCGCAACGACGGGCGAACCAAAAACTATAGCCAGCGACTTACACAGCGAATCGGGCGTCGGGCGTCGGGTGGAAGGTTTGGTCAGGGAGCCGCAACGGCGGGTGATGTGAGGCTCGGAAACTTCAGAAAGAGGCCCGATCAGCAGCGTGAAGGATCAAAATCAAAAACAAAATCAACTTTCTCGCAAAGGCCAATAACAACATTCGACAGGTAGTGAACAAACCAAACGAAATTCAAACGAAAAAGGACACGGAGATTCAAGAAGCGGGCATTCAACTTCAAACAAAAACAATGGATACGCTCGAGGGTGCCAAGCCTCTGACAATCAATCCAAGCAAACAAAGATGAGGAGGGGTCCCAGGGTTTAAGTGAAAAACTGAAGCCGGGGAAAAGGTTGCGGCAGCAACAACTGGCGATTTCCTGGTGAACCTAGATCTCTGGGTGGTTTCTTCCTTGAAAAGCAGACTGTACTACAACAAATGTATTCCTTGAATTCTTCCAGCTAGATAGATTTCTCAATAACAGAAACGTGTACCTTTATCGTTGATACCAGTCCACTTTGGGCGATGAAAGTCAAGATTCTAGAGTCCGGATAACTCTGCTGAGGCCAAAAAATGAGTTCATTATTAATTTTCCTTCAGGTAGCTGGTGACATGGGACACCACAGGATTGTAGCAGATGATAAACAGAAATTTTCATTTGTTTCTCATTCCCATGCCATCTTAGCAACTTTTGTGCTTTTTCGGATTTTATCCTCTTTTAATGAGAGTCTTCATGCATGCCTTTCTTACTGAATTTTAATTCAGGATCCTCTATCCCATAGTGCCCTTTTGTGTGAGTGATGTGCTTAAGGTTTCAACTCACGGACGGAGAGGATCATTGGCAAATTCGTACTTTATGGTCTGGATTTAGCTTTGGAGCATGATGCTTTTATAGGAATTCTGACTCTTATCTGCCTTTTGGCATTTATTATCCGGCATGGGAGCATTTAGATTTAATACCCTGTTCATCTTGCTATTCTCCATGGGTCCTCTGTCATCTCCCTTTAGATTTTAAGTGTAAAGTGCGCGGAGCCTCAGCATAGTATTCTAGACCTTTGAGTCTGATTGACCTTCCAGGAGATTAAGTAGGACCTCAATGCACACAAAGATTTCGAGAAGCTAGTTAGTGGGAGGAATTCACATGGAAAACGATAGTCTAACTATTCAACAAATGTTCACCATTTCCAGAAATGTGAGGTTTCCACATAACCACTAGTTAACCACCTTTATTTAAAACAAAGACTTTCTTGCAACAAATGAAAACATAACTCAACAATAGTTTATTTATGTACAAGTCAGAAAGCTCACAAGCCGCTTAAGAAAAATAAGGTTTGAGAACTAGACCATTTACTGGCAGGTTCTCCTCCCATCCCTGTAAATCTTGTAACATATAGGTAGCAGGGCCAAGTTTAGCGGTGATTTGAAATGGACCCACCCATAACTGTTGGAACTTAGTGTGCTTCCCTTTCTCATCGTGGGGATGATCCCATTTGAGGACCAGGTCTCCTACTTCTAAATCCTTCTTGCCAGCTTTGTGCTTGTCAAACCATCTCTTCACTACCTCCTGCTGTTGTTGGAAACGTTCTCTAGCTTTGGATCTGGCCTCTTCCGCTTTCAGAAGATTGTATATTCTGACTTGGATAACTTCATCATCCGATCCCCTAGACTCCTGAGATAGTATGGAAGACGGGAGCAGGATGTTGGGGGGGAGAATGGCTTCTTTTCCGTACACTAGGGTGAAGGGCGATACTCCCATTGCAGACTTAGGGGTAACTCTATCAGCCCACAGGGCATTGGGTAAGGCTGAGTGCCAACTTCGCTGGTTCTCTATGACGGTCTTCTTAAGGATTCTGATGAGGTTTTTATTTGAGGATTCAGCCAGACCATTCCCTTGTGGATAATAGTTGGCAGAATAGTGTAACTTTATACCTTTCTCATGTGCAAAAATAGTAATCTTAATGGATGAAAAGTACTTAGCATTATCAAAAACTAATGAGCTTGGAACCCCAAACCTGGTCATGATGTGGTCTTGTAGAAAATTGATGACTTCGTCTTCATTTACTTTGCGCAAGGGGACCGCTTCAACCCATCGTGTGAAATAATCGGTTGCTGTAAGAATATACTTGTGTAGCAGGGAGGAATTTGGCTTGATTTCTCCAATGACATCTATTCCCCATTGCTCGAAAGGCTCTGTGATCATTACAGGATTTAGAGGTGCTGCTTCTCTAGGTAGTCTTCCACCGCATCTTTGACAAGTATCACATTTTCTGACGTGTGCATGGGCATCTCTGAAAAGTGTTGGCCAATAGTAACCAGCCCTAAGGATTTTATGGGCTGTAGTGTCTCCTGAATAATGTCCATCGGCCGGTCCATCATGTAATTCAGTCATTACTTTCTCAGCGTCTGCCTTCTCCAAACATCTTAAAAGTACCCCATCATAATTTTTTCTGAATAGTATGCCTTCTACGAGTTGGTAGGAAGCTGAATTTAGACGTAAAGCTCTTCTCTGTTTGGAACTCCAATGTTCAGGCAATACCCCAGACTGTAGGTAATGTACAAGGTCTCTATACCAAGATTCGGGAGCTGTGAATAAAGGAAAAACATCCATGACCTGCAATTCAACTTCATTATTCCAGGCTTGTTCTTCATTATTACTGCTTCCAGTCATCAGCCTGCATAGCCCCTGACCTTTCACTATAGTGGCTGGTTTGAATTCTAAATCGTATTCTTGAAGGGCTGTTACCCAATTACCTCTTCTTTCTCCTAATTCCTTTTGAATGAGAAGGGACCTTACGGCTGGGTAAGGGACTATTACCTTGGTTCGATTCTTTAGTATATAGGGTCTGAACTGCTTGAATGCTTTAAATACTGCATATGCCTATTTTTCAATGGCAGGGTAGTTTAATTCAGCCCCTTGTAGCCCAGTGCTCATAAAAGAGATTGGAAATTCGTCACCTCCCTCTTCCTTTTGCGTGAGTACAGCGGCTAGTGAATCATCGGACGCAAAAGTATACATAATGAAGTCTTTGTCAAAATCTGGACTTTTAAGAGAGGGCGCATGTGCAACATCGGTCTTGATTTTGCTAAAAGCATTCTTTTCATTCTCAGTCCATTTAAACTGTGCATTTTGCTTGACCATTTGTTGCAAGGGTTTAACAGTTTGGGCGAAATCAGGCACGAATCTCCTTACAAAGTTTATTGTTCCCATTAAGGATTGCATTCCCTTCTTGTTATGAGGCATGGGAATTTGTTCAATAGCCTTAATCCTTTCTGGGTCTATAGATACACCTTTTTTTGAAACTATGTGTCCCAGTAACTTGCCTTCAGTGACCGCAAACACCCATTTTTTTGGATTGAGGGAGATGCCATACTTTCTGCAGCGTTCAAAGATTTGTCTTAAATGAAAAGTGTGCTCCCCTCTTTTCTTCGAAAATATAGTGATGTCATCAAGGTAGACCACTACACTTCGCCCAATCAATCCGCGAAAAGCTATGTCCATAGCTCTCTGGAACGTTGCTCCGGCATTAATCAGGACAAAAGGCATTCTTCTATATGTGAACGTTCTCCATTTAGTCCTGAATGTCGTCTTCAATCTATCTTCCTCGGCCACCAACACTTGATTGTAGCCAGAGAAACCATCCAATAATGAAAACATTTCAGAGCCGGAGACCATTTGTAGCAATTGTTCCATGGGCGGTACCGGGTAATTGTGTTTGTCTGAGGCACGGTTTAGATTTCTGAAATCTACGCACAGCCTGATTTCTCCCGATTTTTTCCTGACAGGTACCAGGTTTGACACCCATTCAAAGTGTCTGACTTTGAAGATAATCCTAGCGTCCAGCAATTTCTTCACCTCGCTTTGAATTAACGGCTCCAGCTTTGGGTGCATTCTCCTCAAAGGCTGCTGATATGGTTTGACGCCTATTTTTATAGGAATGATATGTTTGATGATATTGGTATCATAGGTCTTTAAATCAGCATATGTCCATGTGAAGACATCCTTGTACTTCTTAAACAAACTCAGGAACTTGTCTCTTTCTGCTGGTGAACAGCACTTGCCAAGGTTCACGAAATTGGGCTCTGCCTCGGTCCCTAAATTTATTAACTCAAACTGCAAAGTTGAGCTGTGTGTCTTCACGTTAGCTGGTCTCTTAAATTTCTCATTCAAGTCGAACATTTTCTCCAGCGTCCTGACACCTTTGGGAATGAAATTATTATATTTCATTTCAGCCTGATGTTCCTCATCGTCTATGATAGCTCCTTTAAAAGTCTCATCATTTGTCAAGCATTCGATTATCTATTGATCATCGTCAAATACTCGCAAGTTGGTGATCATGTCTGGCACGGAGGGCCTGAAAAGTAATTCAATAGAGCATTTATTATTAGTGGGAACCAGCCTAGCAGCTGATGTGGCTAAAAAATCAGCGGCTGCATTTTTTATCCTTGGGATTGAAATAATGTTAAATGCATGAAAACGTTTGAGTAATTCCCATACCTCGTTTTGATAGGCTTTCAAATGAGGGGAAACACAGTGTATTTGATTTTTTATTTGTTTCACAACTATTTCTGAGTCTCCGAAAACTTTTAAATTACAAACCTGTATCTCAATGGCCTTCTTGAGTCCCTGCAGCAATGCTTCATACTCGGTTGTATTGTTAGTACATTCAAACTCTAACCTACAGGACAAGAAGTATTTATTTCTTTGTGGATCAATAAGGACGCAGCCGGCCCCTGATCCTTCTAACGTTTTTGAGCCGTCAAAATATAAAGTCCAACAAACATTGTCTAATGAAAAAGAATCTACTCCTACAGCTAAATCTACTATTTTACAATCAAGCTCATCAGCCTGAGAAAAATGAAGGAGATCAGGCTGGGTGTTAGGTGTGTTGCTAGCCTCTTCTGCTTGATAATTCCCTGGTTCTAGTTCCAGAAAGTAGTTTCCCAATATGGATTCAACTGGTACATTCTTTCGATCCAATTGAGTGACATTGTATTTCATATGAGGCTCTCTCAAAACCTTGATCTGATTAGGACTTCCTTTGTATGGCAACCAAAGATGTGACCAGTCTGTGGCGAAATACCCATTTAATTTGGCTGACCAATCTCTACTCAGGATCAAGCCGTACGCATCTGGTATGTCATCCACTACAATGTTGATGACTTGGCACACTCTATCATCGGACGCCAAGCGGATTAACATGTCTTCCATCTCTCCAACTACCTTGACGTCGGTTCTATCCAACTGCACCACTTTCCACGTGGTTGGCTTAGGCTGCCCATTTATTTTTTTACAAACCGATATGGGCATGACATTGATCGATGCACCTGAGTCCGCTAAACAATTGTGCACGTTATGATTAAAAATTTCAAAAGTTAAAAGGAAAGGTGGGTGTTTGGTTTTGGACTTACCACCAATGCTGGCTTCCCTGATTTCTTCTTCTTGCCACGGCTGATTGTCAGTGGGCAACTTTTCTTCCGATGTTTCCAGCGCTTTCAACAATATTTCTTTCTGCTGGGGTATTTTGCACATTTCGAACAGTGGGACGTTTGCCTTTATCTTCTTTAAATCTTCAACGACGTCATATTCGATTAGTTGTCTAGTGGACTGGGGTTTATTATCGCTTACATTTTCTTCGCTTGGCTCAGGCGATGCTCTAAATTGCTTCGGATCCTGGCTGGTAATGGTAAATTTCGGAATCTGATTAGCCACGGGTTTGTCTTGAAATTTCCTTTTAATATTTCTTTGCAGCCTTCGAATCTTTGGGAGCAGAACACTATCATCACTAACTTCCCCTTTGCTCCTGGTGGCGACATTAGCCTCCCTGACCTCTTTGCGTCCCTGATTGTTTTCTTCTTCCGCATCTAGTACAGAGACGGAGCCCCATAAAGCTAGAGTCTCTTCTTCCTGTTCTTCTGTAGATGTTGAAGCAACTTTTTCTTTCCTTTCATCCTCATCTTCTTCCGTCAATCTTGAATCCAGCATCTGATTCATGACCAATGTCATCGAATTTATCCATTGCAGACAGTTCTTTTCGGAATGGGGCTGTTGATGAAAAGTACAGAAATTATCGATACCTATCTCTGTGAGGTTCATGGATGCAGTTTTCTGAGAGGGGGGAGGGGTCTGGTTGATATCCTCCCTTTTCTTATAATATGGCCTAAAAAACTTTTGTGCTTCTTTTTCTTTCTCCAAATCTATGACCTTGTTAGACAGCTTCTGTACCATTTTGGCCATTACTTCGTAATCTGGTGTTTTCTCTTCTTTGGGCTTAGTAAACAGCAGCGTTCTCCTTTTCTCCCCTGACTGTTCAGGGTAATCTTCAATGCTCTCCCTTTCTGCTTCCACTACTTCTGCTTCTTCATAAGTTTCCGTCAAAGTGGGTTTGGCCCTACCTTTTGCGAACATGGCCAGGTCAGGACCTAGAGCTGATGTATAATATTCGATTAGGACCTTTTTCGAAGGTTTATCTGCATCAGAGAAGTTTTTAAGATAGGCTGTAAACCTTTGTGTAAAACTGTGCACTTTTTCTTTCTTTTCTTTTTTTAAAGCACAAAGTCCTTTCATCAGGGCAGCCTGCTGCCATTGGACTGCATACTTACTTCTAAACATTCTTTCGAAGGTGTTCCAATCTGGAATGGAATTGGCAGGCAGACCGAAATACCAAGAGGCAGCGGCTCCTTTAAGGGTGTGTGGGAAGAGTCTACACACCACATCTTCATGCTCCCCTGCCCGTAATCCTTCTATAGACAAATAAAAACTCTGCAAGTGGTCGTCTACCAATATCTTCTCATTGGGATCAAACTTAGGCAATAACTTTTTGAAGGCTTGAGGTAGGTCGTGCAAAGGCGCGGTCAGATTCAGAGGTGATATGGCTTTCCATGCAGGTGGGGGGTTTGGAGGATTAGGTGGCTGGTTTGCGTTAGCTGCTGCCATTAGTCGAGGTGGAGAGTGCGGAGGTGAACCAACTGGGGTGTGAATAGGAGAAGTGTAAGGAGTCTTAGGGCCTTCTTGATTCAAAGGTAGCTCTACTTCTTGTAAGGCAGTCTCTACCAGTTCTTGCCAGTCTCCAACCAACACCGAGTCTTCTCTAAGAGGACGGTCTTTCCTCTTGTACTCTCTTTTAGGCAATTCGAGAATGACAGGAAATCCTCCAATCTTATTTAAGTATGCCCTGGTATGTCTTCTCAGATCGTTAACAATCTCGTTGCGGACAGGGTACAGATATTCTCTTTCTTCTTCCTCCGGAATTGAATTGCGTGGTCCACTACTACCAGAACTGTAACCAGCGGAATATTCTCGGGAAAATGGGTTTCCTCGGCCAGCCATGCACTGGCGGCCCTCCTTCTAGCGCCAAAACTGTTGAGGCCTGGAAATTCGCAGGCGGCAACAGTAAGGGATTCTCCCCAATCAGCGTTCCCAACTAGCCCACTGACTGTTTGGTATAGGGAATACGTCCGGTTTGCGGTTTGGCTACCGTAGGTCAAAGTAACAAACAAAGGCTTTACCGGTTGCGGCCCGGCCCACTGAGTTTTTGTATTTTGACTTAAAGGAATGATATGCACGTGCCTAATTAAATGCAGGCTGGTTTAAATGCAGGGGCGGTCATAAAGTGGTGCGCAAGTTCTTACCTCTCGTCTTATGCTCACAAGAAAACAAACCAGATACGAACAGAAATACCTAACTATCTAAACTATCCCTAGGGAGCGAGGCTATCATCTTAACTGAGCAATACTTAATCACATACGGTAAGAAAAATCACAGATAACTGATACTTTTCCCACAGCACATGAAAACTACAAATATTCAAATAACCAGTTAGCCGATCATTCTATAACAACAATTATTGCTCATAGTGCAAATGCATCCTAGAAAAGACTGCAGAATAATTAACAAGAACTTAGGTTCGAAACATCAAATATCCTCACAGCGCATGAAATACAGCTGAACACGAAATAGTTCTTCTTCAGAAATATTTATTGAATAGCATTGGTACATTTCACTTCTTTACTCTTTCCAGCAGACAAATTGCATTTCACTTCGCAAAATGAAATAGTTCCTCTTACAAGTCAACAACTACCCAATTTTCTGAGGGAAAAAGCCCCTCCTTTCATCGAGCTTCCCATTATTTAAACTACCACTCCCTGGTCTGGGTTCCCTCAATGCGTCTTTTCAATGCCCTTGACGATTCAGCTTCTTTCCTGGTCGTTTCACCTTCTCCATCATTTCCACAGGCATTTATTTTCTGATAGTAACCGCTAAAAAGAAAATGTCCCATCGGTTCCTTGGTCATTCGTTCACGTTGTCCTTTCCGGCGCGATGCTCTGCTTCAGCGATTCATGAGATGATCTCTGCATACACATTTGGTGCATTATCCATTGAATTCAGACATTAGGCATCCACAATTTTAAAATTATAATGATATATTCACAACGAGCTAGCCTAGTTCATCCGGGTGGGGAACCGCGGAGGCTCGGAACGGCAACGAAAAGGTAAATCGGCAGTCGGGCAGTTCTTAGATCGGATGAGACAAGGTTCTTACACCGGATGGGAGAAGGATCCAGGAGCCGCAATGGCGGAGGAGTACCAGAAGAGGGGGAATGAAGACGCAGGCGACGTAGGCGATCGGGTGGTGGCGGGAAGTGGGTCGGAAGCTGGAAGGTTCTGTCACCCGCAACGGCGGACAGGACGCGAGTCGGTGGTGGGCGACGAGGTAAAGGAAAAGGTTCATGTGGTAGTCAGTAAGTCAGATGTCGGGTGACAAGCGGATCGGAGATCAACTCCTACCCTCTGGCCGCAATGGCGGGCGAACCAAAAACTATAGCCAGCGACTTACACAGCGAATTGGGCGTCGGGCGTCGGGTGGAAGGTTTGGTCAGGGAGCCGCAACGACGGGTGATGTGAGGCTCAGAAACTTCAGAAAGAGGCCCGATCAGCAGCGTGAAGGATCAAAATCAAAAACAAAATCAACTTTCTCGCAAAGGCCAATAACAACATTCGACAGGTAGTGAACAAATCAAACGAAATTCAAACGAAAAAGGACACGGAGATTCAAGAAGCAGGCATTCAACTTCAAACAAAAAAAATGGATACGCTCAAGGGTGCCAAGCCTCTGACAATCAATCCAAGCAAACAAAGATGAGGAGGGGTCCCAGGTTTTAAGTGAAAAACTGAAGCCGGGGAAAAGGTTGCGGCAGCAACAATACCCTAAGAAGAGAAAGAGAGGAAAATAATAGGTTGAAAAGAAAGTTTGAAGACATACAACAAGAAATAAAGTCTTCAAAAGTTGAGCTCTAGTCCCTCCAAGTAGAGAAGAGATCTATGGAGGCTTCCCAAGAAAGTCTGGAGAAAGTCCAGCAAGAATGTCAAGGGTTGAGGGTATAAAGGGAGCAGCCGCTAGGCATGATAGGGGAGTTGGAGTTGCAGAAGGCTACCTTGGAGGGATATGAAAGGAAATCTAAGGGGTAGAATGAAGAACTTAAAGAACATATTACCTCATTGAAAGTAGCCGTAGAAGAGGCCAAGGAACAATAGGTCAGTCTTCAGCCGTTCAAGGAGCATGTTCTGGCACAAAGAAGCAAGATGCACCAGCTGCAAGTGGCCACAAAGGAAGAGAGGTGTAAGGTCTTGGAGGTGGACAATCGGTTGGAATAGATTTTGGAAACCTCTCAATATTTTGTTGACAGATCGCAGAACATCTTAGAAGTCCTGATAGGAAGGATGGTGAGATTAGAAGAGAATGAAGAAACCCCTGCAGATTTACCATCGAAAGATTAACAAGCCCCAAGGAACGACTATGATTTACTGGAGTTTTCCATAAACACAGCCGAGGAATTCAAGAAGGTTGTCAAGAAGAAAAAGGGGGATTTTGCATAATTCTTCAAAAGACTTTTGATCACTTATAATCGCTGCCAGGTTGAGGCTAAACAGAGAATGGATACCTTTCCAGACCACATCTTGTTTTTGGATATTTTGCAAAGAAGATATCAAGGATATGAACAAAGGATATAGCACATTAAAGCTTTAGATGATAAGACCCTGAGGAATGAAGTAGATCATTCCACAGTTAGCGTGCAGTTGTTAGAAGACCAACTTCGCCTGAGCACAGCCAAAATAGAAGTCATAATAAGTCAAGCTGTTGAATTTGAAATAAATATTCGTTTCCTAGCACCTTCTGAATTCAAAAGTATTGCCTTAGAGGCTTTAGCATGGAAGAAGTTTTTGAATAGTTAAGCGGGACGCTGCTCATGAGCATCTTATTCATTTTATTGTAATATATTGTAAATTTTATAAACACTTAATGGAAGAAAATGTGGGAGGTGAAGAGTTGGGGAAACCCAAGAGTCATTTCATGGGCAGCCCAACAGTTTTGTTCTTTTGTATAAATATAGAGAATCTAGACAATAAGAGGGAATTTTTTCCTAGTTGGATTGGAAGACATATTGTAAGAAGAACTATTTCCTTTTGCAATAAATAATTACAGTTTTCCTGTTGGAGAAATCCTGGTGGAATGTTCAAATGTTATGCTATGGATTTGTTGAAGAGGAACTATTTCATTTTCATCTTTGTGTCCATTAATTGCGAGATCGTTCTAACTCTTTGAACCTATGTTCTTGCATGAATGATCTCTGGTTTGTTTTATGAAAATTTCCACTATGAGTGATGAATGTGTTCATAGACAATTGGCTATATGGTTGTTCAAATGTCTTTAACTGTTCATTTGTTTTAAAGAAGTATCATCTATCTGTGATTTCTTTTTATAATGCATGCACAAAATACATTGCTCATTAAAAAGTGACAATCTTGCTCCCTAGGAATAGGTTAGTTAGTTAATTGTAATTTTTTGTTGTGTGTGTGATTTAGATGCAAGAGAGCCTAAGACGAGAGGTAAGAACCTGCGCATCACATTGTGAACACTCCTTGCATTCTCAATAAATATACATTTTAGATAGGCATTTGCATGTCATACTTAAAACTAAAAACAAAAAATATACACGGTGGACTGGGCCCCAACCGGTAAAACCTTTTTATTTTTGTTACTTGATATATGGTAGCCAGACCGCAAACCATACGGATTCCCTACACCAAACAGTTATGGGCTAGTTGGGAATGTTGACTGTGGAGAATCCATTTTTGTTGTTGCCTGTGAATTTATAGGACTCAACACTATGACATGTGTTTGATCTCCTTCAGTTGAGATTCAGTCATTTATTGTAGTCCGACTTCAGTTAGAGTTTTGTGAGTCAATTAGGGTTTTGGTCAAGTGGTTAACTGAGAGTGATTGAATGGATAATAGTCAGTTAAGAAAGACTCACTCATGATTTTGAATTTCCTCCTTAGGTATTCGAATTTCTCATTGATTCATGCTATTTCTTGACATTGGTATTGTAACCATTCATTGTTTATTAAATATACAAAGAGGAAACCAGTTCCAGTTCCGATTAACACCATTTCATGAGTATTTGTTGATTATTATTTGATGAGATTGATTCTTTGTTCCTAGATCAATGTGCAAGATTAATATGGTATTAGAGCATATGGCGGGACGAAGATCTATCTCTCAAAAACAAGCTTTTTGACAGATTTATCCATGAAATTTGAGCAATAGCTCAAAAATCCAGCATTGCACCAGAAGCCAAGGCTTACCACTTAATACCCCAAGTAATGAACTTGTTCATCAAGCTTTCTTGATTGACTATGCTGGGTGTGATGAAAGCCTAAAATGTGTAGGTTGTCTGACCTTACGCTGCCCCTTTTGTTTTGATTTGTAGGTTTTAACAGGTACAACTTTGAATGGACTCATCAATCCTTCTTCTCACCCCATTCACAAGCTATTCAGAATGGAAGTTGAAGATGATTGCATCTCTGAAGAGACGAGGTCTCTATGAGGTGTCTATTAGACTTGGAAAAGAGTCTTACGAGAATCATAATGACTAGATAAATGAAGGTAATAGACATTTTTGAGCAATATGTTTGGCCCTTTCTCCTAGCTTGTACTACTTTATTGGTTCTGCTGAATACCCGAAGGATCTCTGGACAAAATTGGACAGAACCTTTAGCAAGCACAATGAGGATCATAATAGCACTTTGGATATCACATCCAGCACCAAAAGAAATCTTTGCTCAAAATTCTCAGCCTCTACTCTCTCTGATGAATTTGTTCAAGATGAAGATGAAGCAGAATCTTCTACACATTCAATTTGAATTGAAGAAAGTCTCCATGCAGTGACTCCTTCTCCTGATGCTTCAAAAGTTCATGAGATATCCGATATCTCATCTTGTCATATTTCTGAAATATAAGAAGACATTCAAATCTCTAATATTGAAGAAAAATACTCTTGCACTTCCATGCAAACATTCATAGGTGATTTTCCTTTGAATTCTGTGCAAAATTTACCAGTAATTGCTTCCGAAACTGAAGAGAAATTTGATTTTTCTCCATATAATGTTGCTGATGGTGTGCAAATATGTAAAAAATTGGATATTTTGGAAGAAATATTATATTATAAGAGTGACACATTCGCTCCCCATGATCTAAATATTCCAGCAAAATCCTGCAAGATTGCATGCACCAAAATTCAGAATTTTGAAGAAAAAGACAACTGTGCATCCATCGTCTCAGTTGACCATAATTTTGGATCTGATATGAACCTTATTGGATCTGATATGATATTATTTTGATCTGATATGATATTTCTTGGTTCAAAATTTCAGGTTCATAAACCTTCAATACTGCTTGTAGTTGTTCTCATCAACGATGTGAAGAAACAAGTACCGCAAGTCTCCATCGAAACTGCTGTTGGGGATTTGATTTCATTTCACAGTTTTGGATCTCTTGTGAAATTATTTAGATATGATTTAATTTATGATCTGATATTATTTGGTTCATATTTTAAAATCCAAGAGCTTTCAATCATGCTTGTAGCTACTCTCACCAATTCCTGTGTGAAAGACCAAGTATCGTAGTTCTTCTTCAATTTTGCTGATGGGGATTTGGTGTTAGTTTCCTCATATGAGGTTTTTGATATTTTATTATGTGATTAATTAGATATTTATGAAGGTATATCATATTATGGAGCTCAAGCATTGGCTCTCCAGATTCCCAAGGCTTCTTTAGCTTTGGTCACATGCTCATCTCCTCACAGAACTAGTAAAGAGGAAGACATTATGCATCCGCTCGGACACTTGCTCCTAAGAATTGGGGATTATTTTACCACTCATGGTTTTCTATTCAAGGCTGCAACATATCAGTTTATTGAGTGTTCCACACATGGTTCGAATCCTCCAGAACCTTTTCTCTCTCTTCAGATGATTTCAGGTACTCTACATGGGTCCAGTTTTCACCGTGCAGCTGTTTATATTTCTGATTCAACTGAGCGCATTGTTATTCTTCCAAAGTGGAATATTAATCTATAAATATTCATTTATTTTGGATTTATGTTAACACCCAAAAATGGTTAACTACCTCATCTACCCCATTTCATGGCTCATTCGTCCATTTGCCTACCATATTTCCCTGAAAATCCCACTAAAAAGCCTCCAAAAGGCCTAAAATGCCTCCAAAAGGTCAAAAAACCCCTTTTTCCTCCAAAAATAACCAAAATTCCTCTAAAAATAGCAAAAATCCCCAAAAGGGAAGAAAAGGAATAAAAATAATGAGGAAAAAGGAGGAAAACCCTAAAACAGCAAAAACCCTAAACAAGCTTCCCTAAACCACATGGTTTCCAAAAACCATGGGCTAGCATTCCACCACTAAAAACTATAAATAAGTGGTGGAGACCCCTCATTTCACATCCACAGTCATAACATCCTTACTCTGCCAAAACATCTCGTGAAACCCTAGCTCACCATCAAGCTATTTTCACCATTGAGACCCCTTTTGGCCTATTTTCCACCATCGGAGAAGGAGAAGGAGCAGCTCGGAGCTCGAAGCCACCGACATCGAACCAGCGCAACGGACTCCACCAACCTCCTCATCAGAGGTAATCTTAATAAAAAACACCATTATACATTTCTCTGTTGTTCTTATTTCATGTTATTTACTTTCACTGCTTTAGTTTAGTTTTTTTCAGTCTTCTTTTTTATTTTTACATTATTGAACTGCTACTAAGGATTCCAGATTCCTTAGTAGGTGCTCATCAGCACAAGCTAGGGTGAAAACCCTAGCTACAATTTATAGGTTCACATGCACAGCCTCATGATACTGCTACATAGAAGAAGCAATTCTTGATTTACTGCTTAGTTTGAGGGAGGGTATTTTTCCGATGAGGTTTTCCCCGTTTCCTTGGTTATATTAAGCAGTTACTTTATTGTAGTGGGTGACCTATGGTATTTATTTCCGGGGCCCTAGAATTTTTATGCATCTTTATTTTCTAACTCTTCCTGAGTATAGCTTAAGGGGGGGTGTTGGAGACATTTATCACCATACACACTCTTTTTGGTCAAGTTGGCATAGTTAAACCACTATCCTAAGTATAATTGACATTAATTGACATCAGTGGAGCATTAATTTCCATCATCCAGTCACACCCACGCCTACCAACAGTCAAGGAGGCTAACTGGAGCACTTCGGGGGTGATTTGAGTGATATTAATGCACCTAATTTCTAACTGGTGGTTACAATCAGTTCCACTAGTCAATGAAGGTGCCTCCTCTCATTAAATATATTATTTAATGATTATTTATTATTATATAATGATCTGAAGTCAACAAAGCGCCTCCACCTACTTATGATGTTCAGTTCAGCTTCAGTTAACCTCGTCGGGGATCATTGAATTCATGGAGCACTAGCACTTGATGGTTGGCTTGCTATGACATGTGTTTTATCTCCTTCAGTTGAGATTCAGTCATTTATTGCACTCCAACTTTAGTTAGGGTTTGGTGAGTCAATTAGGGTTTTGGTCAAGTGGTTAACTGAGAGTGATTGAATGGCTGATAGTTAGTTAAGCCAGACTCACTCATGATTTCGAATTTCCTCCTTAGGTATTTGAATTTCTCATTGATTCATGCTATTGCTTGACATTGGTATTGTAACCATTCATTGTTTATTAAATATACAGAGAGGAAACCAATTCTGGTTCTGATTAACACCTATTCATAAGTATTTGTTGATTATTCTTTGATGAGATTGCTTCTTTGTTCCTAGATCAATCTGCAATATTAATATGGTATTAGAGCATACAGTGGGATGAAGATCTAGCTCTCAAAAACAAGATTTTTGACAGATTTCTCCATGAAATTTGAGCAATAGCTCAAAAATCTAGCACTGCACCAAAAGCCAAGGCTTACCACTTAATACACCAAGAAAAGAACTTGTTGATCAAGCTTGCTTTATTGACTATGTTGGGTGTGATGAAAGACTAAAATGTGTAGCCTGTCTGACCTTATGGTGCCCCTTTTTTTTTTATTTGAAGGTTTTAATAGGTACAACTTCGAATGGACTCATCAATCCCTCTTGTCACCCCATTCACAAGCTATTCGGAATGGAAGTTGAAGATGATTGCATCTATAAAGAGACAAGGTCTCTATGAGGTGTCTATTGGACTTGGAAAAGAGTCTTATGAGAATCATAATGACTAGCTAAATGATGGTGATAGATCTTTTTGAGCAATATGTTTGGCCCTTTCTCCTAGCTTGTACTACCTTATTGGTTCTGCTGAATACCCAAAGGATCTCTGGACAAAATTGGATAGAACCTTTGGAAAGCACAATGAGGATCATAATAGCACTTTGGATATCACATATAGCACCACAACAGTTCTTTACTCAAAATTCTCAACCTATACTCTCTCTGATGAAGTTGTTCAAGATGAAGATGAAACATAATCTTCTACACATTCAATTTGAATTGAAGAAAGTCTCCATGCAGTGACTCCTTCTCCAGATGCTCCGGAAGTTCATGAGATATGTGATATCTCATCTCCTCATATTGATGAAATAGAATAAGAAATTCAAATCTTTTATATTGAAGAAAAATACTGCTGCACTTCCATGCAAACATTCACTGGTGATTTTCCTTTGAATTCTGTGCAAAATTTACCAGTAATTGCTTCCGAAAGTGAAGAGAAATTTGACTTTTCTCCCTCTAATGTTGATGATAGCATGAAAATATGTAAAAAAATTGGATATTTTGGAAGAAATATCAGATTATAATAGTGGCACATTCACTCCCCATGATCTAGATTTTCCAGCAAAATCCTGCAGGATTGAATGCACGAAAATTCAGAATTGTGAAGAAAAAGACAATTGTGCATCGACCGTCTCGGTTGAACATAATTTTGGATCTGATATGAACCTTATTGGATATGATATGATATTATTTGTATCTGATATGATATTTATTTGTTCAAAATTTCATGTTCATAAACCTTCAATAATGCTTGTAACTGTTCTCATCAACGTTGTCAAGAAACAAGTACCGCGAGTCTCCTTCGAAACTGCTGCTAGGGATTTGATTTCATTTCATAGTTTTGGATATGTTGTGAACTTATTTAGATATGATTTAATTTCTGATATGATATTATTTGGTTCATATTTTAAAATCCAAGAGCTTTCAGTCATTCTTGTAGCTGCTCTCACCAATTCCGGTGTGAAAAATCAAGTACCGTAGTTCTTCTTCAATTTTGCTGATGGGGATTTGGTGTTAGTTTTATCATATGAGGTTGATGATATTTTAATATGTTATTAATTATATATTTTAGAAGGTATATCATATTATGGAGCTCAATCATTGGCTCTCCAGAGTCCCGGGGCTTCTCTACCTTTGGTCACATGCTCATCTCCTCACAGATTTAGTAAAGAGGAAGACATTCTACATCCGCTTGGACACTTGCTCCGAAGAATTGGGGCTGATTTTACCACTCATGGTTTTCTGTTCAAGTATGCAACATATCAGTTTCTTGAGTGTTCATCACATGGTTCAAATCCTCAAGAACCTTTGCTCTCTCTTCAGATGATTTTAGCTACTCTACATGGGTCCAGTTTTCACCGTGCAACTATTTATATTTCTGATTCAGTTGAGTGCATTGTTCTTATTCCAAAGTGGAATATTCCTCTAGACATATTCATTTATTTTGTATTTATAGGTTCATATGCACAGTATCAGGATGCTGCTGCATAGAAGAACCAATTCTTGATTTACTGCTTAGTTTGAGGGGGGGTATTTTTCCCATGAGGTTTTCCCCGTTTCCTTGGTTATATTAAGCAGTTACTTTATTGTACAGGGTGACCTATGGCCTTTTTTTCTAGGGCCCTAGCATTTTTATGCATCTTTTTTTTCTAACTCTTCCTGAATATAGCTTAAGTGGGGGTGTTGAAGACATTTACCACCATACACACTCTTTTGTGGTCAAATTGGCCTAGTTAAACCACTATCCTAAGTATAATTGAAATCAATTAACATCATTGGAGCATTAATTTCCCTCATCTAGTCACACCCACGCCTACCTACAGTCATGGAGGCTAACTGGAGCACTCTGGGGGTGATTTGAGTGATATTAATGCACCTAATTGCTAACTTGTGGTTACAATCAGTTCAACCAGTCAGTTAAGGCACCTCCTCTCATTAAATATACTATTTAATGATTATTTAATGATTATTTATTATTATTTAATGATCTAGAGTCAATAGGGAACATCCACCTACTTTTGATGATCAGTTCAGCTTCAGTTAACCTCATCGGGGTTCAATGAAGTCATGGAGCACTAGCACTTGATGGTTGGCTTGATATGACATGTGTTTTATCTCCTTCAGTTGAGATTCAGTCATTTATTGCACTCCAACATGAGTTAGGGTTTGGTGAATCAATTAGGGTTTTGGTGAAGTGGTTAGCTGAGAGTGATTGAATGGCTAACAACCAGTTAATCCAGACTCACTCATGATTTCAAATTTCCTCCTTAGGTATTCAAATTTATCATTGATTCATGCTATTGCTTAACATTGGTATTGTAAACATTCATTGTTTATTAAATATACAGAGAGGAAACCAATTCCGGTTCCGATTAACACCATTTCATGAGTATTTGTTGATTATTCTTTGTTGATATTGATTCTGTGTTCCTATATCAATGTGCAAGATTAATAGGTATTACTACTATGATCCCATTCCCTTGAGTTAAGTTTCATTTGCTACCTGGTCCACCCTACCATCATACTCTGAAAAAATGAAGTTTGAGTCTCCCACTCCCCCCCTACCCCTATTCAGTTTTTTCCCTTTCCTCCCCTTCCCCCCAATTCAGTGAGTCAGTTTGCAAATTTCTGCACACTTTTTGGTTATCCCTCATAGTCCTGGTCAAGGAAACATCATTACCTTGACTAGGGGTAGGTCTCCCTCTATCGACACCAACACACATATTCTGGAGGATAGACCCAAAGGTCCCTATACCTTGGTTTCATTTACATCATTGATGAGTTCCTTGGACCACTTGAGAGGAGTCCTTAGTGCCTCTTGGGATGGTTGCTTCTCACGTGCTTGACTTCAACTCAATCATCGCACCATTGAGATTCGTACAGGGTTTGTTCCACACAGTACTTGGTCAAAGACCTTGGATGTCACCCATCTCTAGCACATCGGTCAGTCCACTCAAGGGACCTACATAGGTTATGTCCCTTGTGATTTCTAGGTTGCGTTGGAGACAGTGATCTGAAGCCCCAGTAGTGCTTCGATATACCTTTATGATTGATGCAGCATACTTGTACCACAGAGACTCTGACTCTCAATCAGTGAGTCCATATAGCTATGTACCATTCTAGATCCAGCAGACCGTCAGTCATGAAGATGTAGCATTCCATGAGAATGCCATGGATCTAATGTATCATATTAGTATTGTATTTAGCCTCACATGGAGGCAACCATCATTGTAACAACAATTGTATATGATCGGCTCTTGTATTTTAGAGCATAGATCAAATGATTCTTTTGACATTGTCATGAGCATGGGAATGCCCGCCTCGTCCATATACATGTCACACATTTATTGTATCTCACCGAATGATGGGAACCAAATTAATACAAAACCAAAAGCCACCATGCCCCAACCCTGGAAGCACCACATTTCAACGGCAAATCCTATGATGTCTGTCAGTCATACATTGAGCTCCTGCCCTCACACATCAGGGGGAAATCTGTTAACCCAAAAATCCCCCACAGATATTTCAATGGCCTACACCACCCAAGGACACCATCTCACAACACTCATTTCACTCCATAAGACCTTCCATTTGACCCCCACACCTCCAAAAGAGCCCATGGATGAAGAAAATGGCTAAAAAACCCAAAAAAGAGTCCAAAATAGACCCCCATGATCTAAATCCCTAAAAATGGGCTAAAGTTAGAGTGTAATGGGCTAAAGGCCCAAAAAATGGGTTAAAGCCCTGACCAAGGGCTTAAAACCCTAAAACCCCTTAGAAAAACTATATAAGGAGGGTGGGGGGTCACTCTCAAAACACTCCTCCCTTGCATATTGTTATGATACCCATGTATACTTTGAGACCTCTTGCTCTCAAACCACCCACTCTCCCTCTCCTCCATCTCCATTTATCCAAGCCATTTCTTCCCATCGAAGAGAGAGGTGCTCCCATTATCTAGGGCATGGTGGTCCATTTCCACCTAAGTGAGGTATAATCTCTGTTTATGCTTGTTTTATTTATTTTTACTTTCTAACCCTCATCTTCAGTTGTAGGTTTTTCACTAACATTATTTGCAGGTTGTCTCCATGGTAGTATAGGTTTATTTTGTAGGTTTTGGAGGCAGAACCATAACATAATATGTGCAGAGGGGTTCAACAATACTCCATCATCTCCTCTCCTTTATTTTTCTGTCATTAGCTGTAAGATTCAGTTTACTATTGTATCCATTTGCTTAGATTAGATTGGTTTCAATTTGCAGCTCTATTTTTTCCATTTATCATTCCATTTTTTATTGTTTTCTAAGGGTAGGAACCTACCCTTGTGCCCTATAGGCACAAGGGAACCATTCCAACCCCTGTAGTGAGGAGAAATTCTCACTACAACCCTTGCAGCTTCCATAATCATTCTACCTTCCTTTCTGCAACACCATTATGTTTTTTATTATATGGAGTGGTCAACTCCCTATTAATCCCTAAATCTCTACATAATTCTTTGAATTCATTTGATGCAATTTCTCCACCATTGTCCAATCGAAATTTCTTGATTTTATTATTTGTGCAATTCTTGACCAAGACTTTGAACTCTTTGAACTTGTTGGATACTTCATCTTTGTTTTGCATGAAGTATATCCATGTCTTCCTAGAAAAATCATCAATGAAATAAACATAGTATACATACCCTCTTAATGAGTTGGTTGACATCGGACCGCATACATCAGAGTGAATGATTTCCAAGATTCCTTTTTCCATGCTTTATATACTTGGAAATGTCTTCTTTTTGTTCTTTCCTTTTTCATATCCTTTGCAAACTTCTTCATGTTTTTCCTTCATTTCTAGAATTCCTTCAATAGCTTTTATTGCGAGGGGTAGTGCTCTATAGTGCACATGTGCACGCCTTCTATGCCAAAGTTCATTTGGCTCTACTATATCATGGACCAAATCTTGTTCTAGTTGGCCCTTCAGTTTGTAAAGTCCTCCCTCTTGCTCCCCAATCACTACTGCATCATCTATAGTCTTTCCCTTTGGCCACATAAGGGCTTGTCCATCTACAAATGCAACCCTTATGCCTTTTGCATGCAACGAATTTATGGAGAGGAGATTCTTTTTAGTCCTGGTACAAACAATACACCCTTCATGTTCATAGACATTCCAGAGTCTAGATAATATGAGGATTCACCACTACTTTTTATGGGTTATTGGTAGTCATCCCCAAGTTTTACCTTATGGGGTGAATTATGTTCAGATAGTTTCAAAAAATATTCCTTGAATCCTGTCATGTGCTTGGAATCCCCACTGTAAATAGGCCAATATTTTCTTCCATGTGTGATAGTTCCCGTGAGAGCAGAGATCAAAACATATTATTCATAACTTGAAGAGTCTTCACTTTATTGTTTGACTATCTTCCTAGGAGGATCATCATCCTCTGCAGTGTGAGCATGATGTCTTCTTTTGTAGTTCTTCTTCTTTTGAGAACCATTTTTATTTTTAGGACAATTTCTAGAAAAATGTCATCTTTCATCACATGTATAGCATCTGAGTTTGGATAGATCCTTGCTTGATCTTCCAGAGTTATCTTTTTGGTGAGAAAGCTTACCTTGGTGATGATGATTGTCCCTTCTACTTTTCTTAGAGTGTACTATGAGATCTTGATCCTCATTTCCCATATTTTCTTCTCGAGCTACTATTTGAGCTTCTTCTTGTGAGTATTCTTCCCACATCCTACTAAACTTGATTAGCTTCTTTCTGGCACAGATTCCTTGGATGAAAGAATCCCATGACCTAGGGAGACCATTCAAGGTGGTCATCACAATTTCTGCATTCTCTACTTCTTCATCCACTGCTTCAAGTTGTTACTTTATTTGAGAGACCCTTGTAAAGTATGACTGTATGGTCTCTTCGTTTTGTATCTTTACGTTCTTTAACTGGTTCCTCAAAGTCATATTCTAATTAATGTTTTTCCCTTCAAATATCTTGGTCAAGGCATCAAACATTTCTGTAGGTGATCCTTGATTGAATCATCAATATACCTCTTAGCCATGACCAATTTTCTTTTGTGTAAGGCCTTAGCCTCATCTCCCTCTAGAAATAGAACCTCTCCACTGATGTAGGAGTCAATTTCATTTTCTGCAAGAACTAAGGAGATCTTATACTTCCATGCTCAGAAGTTATCATCTCCCTCAATCTTTTCATCAAGATTGGTGTGATAAGACATCTTAACTAATAAAATCAAATGGAAATATAGTGTTGGTTTAACTGAGAAGATGAAAACTAGATCTGACGCTGATCTTCTATAGTGTTGGTCTTTTGGTTCCAGGGAAGATTAGGGTTTCACTTTCCCAGAGTTCTGCCCAACCAAAAAACTCAATTTTTGTCTCTAAACATTGATTTTGAGGAGAGGAGAAATCCTAGCTTGGACTCACTCAAACATTCCTCTTCAGTGAAAATACCTAATTTCCTGATGTAGTGGTAGGTTAAAAACTAAAAGTGCTTAGAATCAGAATCTTCTTCTACAAAAAGATGTGCCCTTCAATGGAGGTTCATCCTAGCCTCCTTTTGCTTATGGATTGTGGAAGGAGACCCAAAAAGTAAGAATCCCTAGCTTCCGCATCTGCACAGTGTCTTCTTTCGAGGTTAGCTCTGATACCATGTTATATTTTTATCAATTAGACAGTATTATCTCAGGATCTTATTTCAGAGAATAACATGCACAAAAATCAATCACAACAGAAAATGGACACAAATATTTTCCTTGGGGAAACCATAAGGATAAAACCCTGCAACTTCCTCAAACATAGAATAAGCACCAATGGCAGTAGTAAAACCCAAAGACAATAAGATGATCTCCAACAATTGTTCTCTCTCTTATCCCAGCTTCTTCTATCTCACTCATGCGCTACAACTAAGTGTGAGTGACTATGTAATAAATAGAGAGGCTCACTCTCTATTTATACTAATTACTGAATTGATAAAAAATTACTAGGGCCAACTTCTTTAGGAGAGTCTAATAGCCCTAGTTCCCCAAAACTGTGGGGACTTTGATCCCTGATCAAATAGGAGGGTTAACCTCTATGACTTTACATGACTTGTTTACATTATTGATTCTCTCGATAGGAATATCAAGGACTAATCAAATACAATATATGAAATATACAAATGAAAACATTCTGAAGTTACAAATACATCAACATTACCATATCCAAGGACTTTCCCCGATCACCCACTTGCAAAATAGTAGGAAATATTAACATAATGAAATGAGTATACACAAGAAAAATACATAACAAAAAAAAATACGTTGCATATTATATTGGTACAATTTTGATGTATTTAAATTGTACAAGTACAATCAGGTTTACCTATTGCACTAAGGTTGTTTTCCTCTAATCACTAGTTGGTTCGCTTCCCTAATGAACACTTTGCATCAAATATATATAACATTATATAAACCAAATGCCATTATACTCATGAAAAAACACCACAACAAAACTTTTTGTACATATTAAATTTGCATAATGGCTTCGATGTATACCTACCGCCTCGAGGTAGGTCTGGTATGATCTAGTGTGAGGGAGATTCCGCTCACAGAACCCTACATCAAAACCATAGAAAAATTAACTTAACAAATAATAAGAAAAAAATTTGAAGTATTTAAGTTGTACAATTACAATCAGGTTTACATGTTTCCCCGAGGTTTCCATTGTCTAATCAACAACTAGGTGGTTTTTGTAACACCCCAGTTTTGACCTCGATGCATTAAATATACATGATATATATATTGTAATTAATCATGGTGTGGAGTTAAAGGAAAAATCTCCACCATCGATTTGGTTTTGTCATGTTTCAGCGATTGGAATCATTGCCGATGGTGTATCGTGAGATACGACACATATTCGTTTTGGTATCATGTAAATATGCATTCTTAATTAAATGATCCCTAACCATATATGTCAATGCAACCATAATGAAAAGGGCATGATTTTCCTAAGGATAAGGATGGGGAAGTGTTAAACCTTGAGCCTATGGGGAAATAACCATGTGTCAACCACCCATTAAATACTGCTGCTGTTAGTTGGGGGTAATTATTGGTGGGTAGTGGTCGGTGGAAAGTTTTCCCACATGCACACTCCACTAGAAGACTCCACCACTTCACATGGGTAGGGATTCTTCAACTCTCCCACTCTCTCCATTGTTTTGTGGGGCCATCTTCACGCAGAGGGATGATTATCTCTTCATTCTTCATGCACAAGATTCTTATTGGTTTTTATTCACGCAGCAAGATGGAAGGGTGGCCTCGGGACATGATCTCTATGGTATAGGTGTTTTCCATACCAATTTTCTGGATTTTGTTGGGTATATCTTTTCTTACTTATTTTGGACTGTGTAATTTCCTGTCACTTCATTGTTGATACTAGTGCTGTGGTTTTCCCCACGTTGTTCAGTTGTTATGGGTGTAACTACCTTTTTTGGTTGATGTTGATATTTTTTGGCCATCCTAGGGAGAAGAACAACTCTGAGTCATCTTGTTTGGCCTGAGATGCATTCACTATTTTTTGGGTTGTCCCCCTATTCTCTTGTGTTTCCTCAGAAAGCTGGGAATTGCTTGTTTTGCTGCATGTATGCAGTGGTTGGTATTTGGACTGTATTGGAGTGGGGATGAGGGATTGGTTTTCTTGACAAACCTGGTGTGTTTAGGAACCACATATATATAGATATAGGGTTGTATTTCTTCACCACAACCTATGAATAGCACTGGAAGGGAGGTCAGGTACTGAGGGACTGTGTAGTAGAGAAGGGGCTAATTTCCTTGTGTTGAGCATGTGTGGGTGTCCTAGAAGTCAGGCTAGTTTTGGTGTAGGTGTCCTTAGCTCTCTAATGGGCTCACCAGCTTACAATTTATCCTTTCCTAGCTCCTTGATGGATTGATAAACCCAATTGTGTTGACTTGGCTGATTTGTTGATGGCCTGATAAACCCAACTGTGTTGGCTTGACTGATTTGTTGATGGCCTGATAAACCCAACTATGTTGGCTTGGCTATGTTTTGTGTATCATTGGCTATTTGTAAGACTATTTGTTCCTTATTCCTTGGGGAATCATTCCCAAGTCAGGGGTGGTAGCGTTGCTGAGAGATTAAGGAGGACGTTGGCCTATGGTTGGGTTGAACGTTGCAGTGACGTAGCTGGTTGCAGGACAAGTTCTTTATAAGATAAGTATTCTTGTCTATTTTACTTCTGCAATCATATTTGATGTTTAATGAATGATGATGAACATGTTGAATGCCTAAATAAATGTATGTTTTCTTCCACTGTGTATGTTAATGATTATGCATCTTAGCATGTTTTATGTTCAAGCATTTCAGTTTTATATATGTTCATGTTCGTGGGGCAGTTTTCTTGGATGGTTAATGGCATGGTAGCATCCTCTTCATCAGTCGAAGGGTCAGGGACATTACATTGTGATATCAGAGCCATCATTGAAGCATTAGGTCTTAGAGGGGCATGAGAAACCAGTTAACAGAGGCCGGTTTCCCTCTACCCTGAAGAAAAATTGAAATGACAAAAAATTTCCAGAAATTTTCGTTGAAAAATTTTCCAAGCACCAAGAGCATTGGATCATCAAAAGTCTAAGTGGGAAGCTCCTCTGATACATCGAAAAGTGTATTCAGAAGGCCACCCGACAGGGATAGGAGGAAAGAATTCATGAAATTTTTCTAAGGGTTTGGCTATCG
Organism: Pseudotsuga menziesii; assembly: GCA_001517045.1. Taxonomy (NCBI): domain Eukaryota; kingdom Viridiplantae; phylum Streptophyta; class Pinopsida; order Pinales; family Pinaceae; genus Pseudotsuga; species Pseudotsuga menziesii. The sequence goes on from LPNX010187429.1 coordinate 290,785, forward strand.
GCTCATTAGAACTTAGACAGATAGACCTCCAATGCAGACCCTCGTGGTGATGAAAATTAGTTGAGTAAGTAGCGGACACAGAGGCAGAGATCTCCGAAAGACCTCAGAAATAATAACGAAGTTTATTTTATGGAACCACCAATGAATACATTGACAAAAATTAGATGAGGAAAACCCCGAAGTGTCGGCTCTGTTTAAGTTAAATATCACCGAAAATTAGATGACGAAAGTGTTGATACGTCGACGGAAGATAAAGGAAGTTTTGGCGAAGGTTAGTTGATGGGATTGATGGAAAATAGACGATGATCTAGCAGCAATGGTGGCAGAAGTTAGATGATAAGGGTGTTGATGCAGAGAAAAGAGAACGAAATTTCTCTAAGTGCTGAGATCATTGGAAAAGTGAGAAGATCCGACCACCGATGCTGTCAGCAAAACTTAGTTTATGGAATAGCTGACATGGCAGTGGAAAATAGAGGAAGTTTCAATAGACTATTGGATAAATTTAGATGATGGGGCCACCAATGCGGTGGCAAACATCGGGGAGAGTGTTTTTTTGAGCCATTGAGACATTGGAGGAAAATAGTGATGAGACAGCCGATACATTAGAAGGAGTTAGTAGTTTGGACCGCCGATGCGTCGGAAGAAGTTAGTTGTCTGGATCACCGACACATAGTGTTTAGTGGTTTGAATCACCAACAAGTTGTATGGTCTGTGGAACCCACAGATGGTTTGTTTCCTGCCATTGCGGATGCCTAAGGAACTATCCACCCGAAGCATGGTGCTTTGGATCATCAATGCCACAGTGGTTAACGGTTTCGATCACCGATATACTGTCATCACTGACAATAGCCATTGGCATCGCCGATATACTGTCATCTCTGATAATAGCCCCTGGCATTGCTGATAATAGTATGGAAGCTTAGACAACTACGGATCTAGCACGTCAGAGAAAAATACATGAATAGAATGCCAACGAGCAGCGGAGAAAACTAGTTGTTTTGACCATCAAAGTGTCTTAAATTTAGTTGGGAAGAGACACAATTTGATGAAGGAAAATTTTTGAGTTTTTCATGTGGGATTTCTCAGTGAGTTTCAGCTGTTATTCAATGAATTTTTTGGTAGATTGTTAGTGGATTACAGGGGTGAAAAGGAAGAAACATTTTGTGCTTGAGAAAAATTGTTATTTTATGATTTTTCTAGGAGAAGAAGGTAAGTAGTTATGATTTATATCAATGTCATGCATCTAACAGTTGTGTTACTAACACGTTTGCAGAATCATAGACACCTTCAAGGGCATTATTCTAGGTGTTGTAGTTTGGTAAATAATTGGTGGTTCAGTTATGAGAACCCATGACAGATATGATGCTTGGGATTCTTAAGAGCGTACGAGAGATGCCATGGGAGAAAATGTCCGTAATGGAAATGATGACATAGAGTGTAATGGAAGGAGATTCCAAGAGACATTGTCAAGTGTTGCAGCCACCATGAGAAGCTTGATTAAATCCCAGGAAGAACAACATTAGTTGAATGTTTCTATGTTGCAGAGCTTGACAGACTTGGAAAGAAAGATAGACTCTGGATAGGGTATAGCAAGACGAGAAGGTAGTAAGAGCAGTACTAAGAGAAGGAGAAACACTTCTAGTAGATCATTTGACTCGGAATAATCCAACATGGATTCAAGATCTTCTTCTTGTAAAATAAGAAGAAGGAGGCACCATAGGGATCGCTCTCAGGATGAATTTAAGAAGGATAAACCTCCTACATTTGATGGTGAAGTAAAGATCGGACAAGAGGCTGAAGCTTGGCTTCTTGGGATAAAGAAGTACTTTCAAGTTGAGTATTATTCGGGAAACATGAAGGCAAGAGTTGCCATATTAAATCTGAATGGAAGGCCATCCATTTGGTCGGAACACTTCAAGAAAGTAAAGAGGATCAGTGGTAGGAGACTAAAGTGGAAACAATTCAATAAGTATTTCAAGCAGAAATACCTCTCTAATAGGTATTATGATGACAAGATTAAGGAGTTCCATGAGCTGAAATTGGGATAGTAAACCATGGAAGAGTATGCAAATACATTTTTGGAGCTTTTGAGGTATGTCAGGTACATCAGAGATGAAAAAGTGAAGGTCCATCATTTCCTGAGTGGATTTCCTTAGTCTTACAAATACATAATTGAGTTTTATGAACCTAGAACTCTTGAAGAAGCAATAAGGAAGACTAAGTATTGCTATGAGAAATGAAAAGGTAAACCTTATTACCATAAGGCATGGAAGGACAAGAAGAATGAGATGTTTGACCAAAGGAATAAATGTTTCAAACTTTCTAGCTTCAGGAATCAGTAGAAGCAGCCATCTCAAGCTACGGGTAAGCCAGTTGGAGTGATAGGAGAAAAGCATGAAAGCCCACAACAAAATGGTGGACCACTCCAATGTTGTAAATGTAAAGGACCCCACATGTGTAGAGATTTTCCACTCAAGAATGAAATTGTAAGACCAGCTTACAACATTCAATAATCAAAACAATGGGTCAAGTAGCAAGGGCAGTCCCTAGGATTTATGCAACACTCGAGGACGGCCATGCAGATCACCAGTCAACTGTGGTTGAAGTTGCATGTAAAATTGTTTAGCAATCTATTTATATTTTGATTGACCCTGGTTCTACTCACAGTTACATTACTCCTATAGTAGTGGATATTTGTGCTTTTAACGAGGTAAAGCATAGGAAATCTTGGTTATTTCAGCTAGCCATTGGAACTAAGAGAAAGGTCAGCGAAGTGGTATAAAAATGTCCATTGGCCATGAATGGGTTGATCACTTGTGTAGATCTAAATGTTCTACCACTCTGCTGATCTAAATGTTCTAGAGACATTGATTTCACAATTGAACTTGTACTAGGATTAGCACCAGTGTCCAAGAAACCCTATAGGATGAGTACATCAGAGATGATAGAATTGAAGATGGAACTACAAGAGTTGTTGGAAAAGAAGTATATCAGGCCGAGTGTGTCTCCTTGGGAGCACCAGTTCAATTTGTAAAGAAGAAATATTATACACTTAGGTTGTGTATTGATTACAGATAGTTGAGCAAGGTTACTATGAAGAATAAATATCCTTTGCCTAGGATTGATGACCTCTTTGATCAAATGAGAGGAGAAAAGGTATTTTCCAAGATTGACTTGAGGTCTGGTTATCATAAGGTGAGAATCAAGGATGAAGACATTCATAAGACAACCTTCAGAACAAGGTATGGACATTATGAGTTTGTAGTGGTACCGTTTGGTCTCACAAATCCACCAGCTACGTTTATGTGCCTTATGAACAGTGTCTTCAACAGGTATTTGGACAAGTTTGTTCTTGTTTTCCTTGATGACATTCTTATTTATTCTAAGAATGAGGAAGAGCATGAAGAGCATTTGAGATTGACATTGCAATTGCTCAGGGAGCATCTGCTGTATGCAAAGCTGAGCAAGTGTGACTTCTATAGAGATATAATTCAGTATTTGGGTCACACTATCTCAGAAGGGGGTATATTGGTGGACCCTAAAAAGATTGAAGCCATTATGAATTGGAATACTCAAAGAAATGCAACAGATGTAAAATATTTTATGGGACTTGCAGGATATTACAACAGATTCATTAAGGGGTTCTCCAAAGTAGCACATGCAATCACTTCTTTGCAAAAGAAGGGGATAAATTTTGAATGGACATCGAGGTGTGAAGAAATATTCCATCATTTGAAGAATCTTCTCATCAGTGCACTAGTATTGAAAGTTGCAGACCCAGAGAAAGATTTTGTGGTGTGTACCGATGCATGCAGACAAGGGCTTGGAGGAGTCCTTATGCAAGGCAACCACATGATATGTTATGAGTCAAGAAAGTTGAAGGTTCATGAGAAGAACTATGCCACTCATTATCTAGAGCTTGCAGCCATAGTACATGCCCTCAATATGTGGAGGCATTACTTTATGGGTAGAAGATCTGAGCTCAGGACAGACCATTGTGGTCTGAAGTGTCTATTTGATCAACCTACTCTGAATGCTAGGCAAGCGAGATGGCTGGAGTTTTTATGTGAGTTTGATTTTGAAATCAAGCACATAAAGGGAAAAGAGAATAAGATAGCTGATGCACTCAACATGAAGGTGCAAGAAAGGCATGTGGCATCTCTTAGTATTTGCCAGTCATATTTGATGCAGCAAATTGTTAATCATACTATTGGAGATAAATTGTACGAGCTAGTAAAAGAGAAATTGCAGCAGCAAAGTCTTGAGAAGATGTATTAGGGATATAAATTGGAAGAAGATGGACTTCTTACTTATAAAGGTAGAAATTATATTCCAAATGTAGCATAGTTGAGGAGAGTTGTTATGGTTGAAATCCATTAGGCTCCGTACTCTAGTCACCCAAGATACTAGAAGAGAATTGCTACATCCAGGAAACAATACTTTTGGCAAGGAATGAAAAAGGACATGGCTGAATACATTTCAAGGTGCATGAAATGTCAAGAGGTAAAGGTTGAGGATCAGCACCTAGTTGGTTTGTTGCAACCTTTGCTAGTTCCAGAATGGAAATGAGAAGTTATTTCCATCGATTTCATTATAGGATTTCCGATGACTTGGAGACAACATGATTCCATCATGGTTGTGGTGGAGAAGTTAAGCAAGGCATCACATTTTATACTGGTGAATTCTACAATAAGACTGATGACATTGCAAAGATATTCATGAAGGATATTTTCAAATTGCATGTATTGCCTAAGGCAATAGTATCTGACCGAGATGTCAAGTTTACTTCCAATTTTTGGAAGGGGTTGTTTGTAGATTTGTGTACAAAGCTAAACTTCAACACTGCATGCCATCCTCAAACAGATGGGTAGATAGAGAGAGTTAATCAGGTACTTGAAGATATGCTTCACATGTACATGATGGACAAACCCACCAAGCGAGAAGATTACTTACACTTGGTAGAGTTTGATTATAACAATGGACAGCAGGCATCCTTGGGGATGAGTCCGTATGAATATTTGTATGGAATAAGGTGTAGGATACCAATAACTTGGGATAATCCAGTTAAAAAGGTTTTGCTTGGTCCAGAATTGCTCAAGGAAATGGAGCAAGAGGTTGTAAAGATTAGGCAAAATTTGAAAGTAGCACAGGACAGATAAAAAAGCTATGCAGATAAGCATAGGGTGAATAGGAAGTTCAGTGTTGGGGATCATGCTTACCTTAGAGTGAGGTCAAGGAATATTTACTTGAAGCTTGGAATTTGTGCCAAGTTGTCACTGAGATATTGTGAGCCATTTGAATTGTTTGAAACAATAGATCCATTTGCATATAGACTTGCATTGCCTACTAGTACTAGAGATCATAATGTTTTTCATTTTTATTTGCTTAAGAGATATGCACATGATCCTAACCATGTGATAAATTGGGATGTGATTCAAGTGGAACCTGAGCAAGAGTTCCGAACCGAGCCAATGTGCATCCTCGACAGGAAGGTTGCAATGCTCTGAATTTGAGCCACAAGGTAGGTAAAGGTGCAATGGGAGCACTATAGACCTGAAGAGGCTACGTGGAAGCTGGAGGATGCGATGTGATTGGCACATCCATTTTTTTCAGTGCTGCGGAACACTGAGGCGATACCAGTGTAGCATTTTGTTCAAATTTTGTAAAGCACTGGGGATAGTGCTATTGAAGGGGGAGGGGAATGTAACACCCCAATTTTGACCCAGATGCATTAAATATACTTGATATATATAATGTAATTAATCATGGTGTGGAGCTAAAGGTAAAATCCTCACCATCGATTTTGTTTTGTTATGTTTCAATGATTGGAATCATTGCCGATGGTGTATCATGAGGTATGGCACACATTAGTTTTGGTATCATGTAAATATGCATTTTTAATTAAATGAGCCCCAACCAGCTATGTCAATTCAACCATAATGAAAAGGGCATGATTTTCCTAAGGATAAGGAGGGGGGAGTGTTAAACCTTGAGCCTATGGGGAAAAAGCCATGTGTCAACCACCCATTAAATACTTATGATGTTAGTTGGGGGTAGTTATTACTAGGTAGTGGTGGGTGGAAGGTTTTCCCACATGCACACTCCACCAGCAGACTCCACCACTTCATGTGGGTAGGGATTCTTTTACTCTCCCACTCTCTCCATCATTTTGGGGGCCCATCTTCACACTGAGGGATGGTTCTCTCTTCATTCTTTAGCACATGATTCTTCTTGGTTTTTCTTCACACAGCAAGCTGGAAGGGTGGCCTCAGGACACGATCTTTCTGGTATAGGTTTTTTCCATACCGATTTAGTGGATTGTGTTGGGTATATGTTTTCTTACTGATTCCAAATTGTGTAATTTCTCGTCACTTCATTGTTGAGACTGGGGATGTGGTTTTCCCCACGTTATTCGGTTAATATGGGTGAAATTACCTTTTTGGGTTGTTGTTGAGTTGTTTTGGCCATGGTAGGGCCAAGGAAAATTCCGAGTCACCTTGCTTGGCCTGAGTTGTGTTCACCATTTTTTGGGTTGTCGCCCTGTTTTCTTTTGTTTCCTCACAAAGATGGGAATCACTTGTTTTGTTGCATGTATGCAGTGGTTGCTCTTTGGACTGTATTGGAGTGGGGATGAGGGCTTGGTTTTCTTGACAAACCTGGTGTTTTTTGGAACCACATAGATAGAGCTAAAGGGATGGATTTCTTCTCCACAACCCCTGAACAGCACTGGAAGGGAGGTCAGGGCCTGAGGGACTGTGTAGCAAAGAAGCGGATGATTTCCTTGTGTTGGGTGTGTGTGGGTGCCCAAGAAGTCAGGATAGTTCTATTGTAGGTGTCCTTAGATCTTTAATGGGCTCACCAACTTAGCATTTATCCTTTCCCAGCTCCTTGATGGCCTGATAAACCCAATTGTGTTGCCTCGGATGATTTGTTGATGGCCTGATAAACCCAATTGTGTTGGATTGGCTATGTTTTATGTATCCTTGGCTATGTGTAATCCTATTTGTTCCTTATTCCTTCAGGAATCATGCCCAGCTCAGGGGTGGTAGCGTTGCTAAGAGATTAAGGAGTACGCTGGCCTATGGTTGGGTGTAATGTTGCAGCAACGTAGCTGGTTGCGGGACAAGTTCTTTATAAAATTAGTATTCTTGTTTATTTTACTTCTGCAGTTATATTTGATGTTTAATGAATGATGATGAACATATTGAATGCCTAAATCAATGTATGTTTGTTTCTGCTGTGTATGTGAATGATTATGCATATTAGTATGTTTAATGTTCAAGCATTTTGGTTTTTTATATGTTCATGTTCATGGGGCGGTTTTTTCAGATGGTTAATGGAATGGTAGCGTCCTCTTCATCGGTCGAAGGGTCGGGGATGTTATAGTTTTTGTGATCAACACTCTACAAAAAGTATACAAATAAATTATATAAACCAAATGAATATACTCATGAAAAAACATAACAAAGAAAAAACTCCTTTTTCAAATTATATTTGTACTATTACAAAGATGTATACATGCTGCCTCGAGGAAGTTGTACTCCTCTAACCAGATGCTGGTGATATGCCCCAATCACTACCCTATGAAGTAAATATAGAAAATTTAAACAAAATTACAACAATTCACTTACAAAAAATACTTAATAGGTTAAATTAATTAATAAGAGCTTGGGTAACTTATTGGATGTACCACTTCCATAAGAACTGTGTTTGTATCTACTTGATTCAAATTGTAATTAATAAGCAACTATTCCCCTCCATCTATTGATTTAATGGCACATACAAATACACTGTTTCCTTAATTCCCCTCAAATATGCAGTTTGTTTGGTTAAGTGTAGACCTTGGTTGTGTACTGCTTATAAACCCCACAATATTCCCAGTTGCCTTTGGCCTTCTATCAATGTACAACATTGCTCCTTTATTTTGATCTTTGTCTTCCAGCTGTAAATTATTTGCTGACAACTCATATCTATGCATACTTTGTGTATATTGGACCAAGCACATCCAATCTTTGTAGTTGTCACAGGTACAACATACTTCATCAATTTTGTACATCTGTCGTAAGTGACCTTTATGCCATCCATGTAAAACAACCCCAAATGATGTAATGATGATGGTGCAATTCGATATATCATCTTGTTGACACAAAAATATGTGTTCAATTGAGAAATATCCCTATATACCCATTTTCTCACTAGATGTTTTTCCATTAAAGGAAACTTGATGTCCCCTATTGTCTCATCATGATAGGCGCAGGCACCCCCTTCAGCGAGAAAAATATCCATGTGTTTATGGAATTTTCTTCTAATCTTCTGACATCTAGATGATATAGCCCTTGTAAACCTCTTGGATCTCCCACTTTCCTATATCCTTCCTAAGATCCCCTCGCTCGAGGAAGACAGGTATGAAAAATACCTATTTCATTTTACCTACACCACGGGAAAAAGATTCAAATATGACCTTGTTGGGTATGCATAGTTCATATTATAAAATTACAAGGAATTAAAGGATGCTTTTTCCACTATCATCATGCATAGTTCACATTTCTCCCCTAGTATTGAAAATGCATATCTTGACCAAGGTGTACAGTAAAGGTGGACAAATAACCCATTTTACCCATAGGGACACTAAGACCAAGACCATATGACCTTTGGTACCCTACTTTAAGTGTACCCAACTTCATGTGTCCATCAAATATCATATCTATAGTTATTTCATGCCAATATACTCCAAGAGTGAAGTTAGGAACACAATATATAAACTTTGCATCTCCTCTATAAAAGTCACTTAGGTAACCCTGGGTTTTAGGGTGGTTACCATAGTAAAACATAAAATAAAGTTGAGTACACTTAATGTAGGGTACCAAAGGTCATGTGGTCACATAATAATAAAATAGTAAAAACAATAAGGTTAAGTAATAATTCAAAAGGTGGTCAAGGTACCACACACAATAAGGGATCTAGGACCAAATAGAATATGAAGGGTGATAAGTCAACAAAAGGGGCCACAACAATATGGTAAGGAAACCCCCATACCCACAAGACCAAGGTGTACCATAAATGTGGACCAACAACCCATTTTTCCCATAGGAAGAACAAGATCAATGACTTTAATATTTTCTCTCTTGCAAGTTATATTGTCACATATATTTTTATCATCATTGTATAAGAAAATGTAAATAATAAAGATAGATCTAGAAAAGTATTGCTGTAATAAACTCATACATAATTTTCATCTCTTTCGACTTTAACACTCCACTTTTCACTGCATTAAAGTTGGTTCTTGAGATGACTTATCAATTCCATTGTACATAACATAAATAGTAAAAAATTACAATACAGTTTAACTAATGAATAGTAATTAAAGAACAATAATAATTCTAGATAGATCTGGTTTGTATATGCCTTACACCCATACATGATTTTGAGTCATCTCTTGTCATTGTAAGGACAGGTAGTCAGAAGACATACCTTCAGAGAGAGAGAGAGAGAGAGAGAGAGAGAGAGAGAGAGAGAGTTATATTATTGATGGTTTAGGTTCACATTTCATGGTTGGAGCTCATAGGTTGGAGATCATCCTTTACGATTCACAACACAATTCTAGAATCCCTCGAAGAGGTACCATATGAATTTTGGTACCCTACTTTAAGTGTACTCAAATTCATGCATCCAACAAATATTAGATCTATACTTCTTTCATGCCAAGATACTCCAATATTGAAGTTAGGATCATAATATATAAACTTGGAATATATTCTAGAATGGTCACTTAGGAAACCCTATGTTTTACGGTGGTTGCCATAATAAAACATAAAATAAAGTTGCATACACTTAGAGTAGGGTACAAAACATAATATAGTCACATAATAATAACAAAATAAAAGTAATAAGGTTAAGTAATCATACCAAAGGTGGTCAAGGTACCACACATAATAAGGGCGCTAGGACCATAAGGACCACAAGATGGTAAGGAAACTCCCAAATTCACAAGAATAAGGTGTACTGTAAAGGTGGACAAACAACCAATTTTACCCATAAGCCCAACAAGACCAATGAATTTAATATTTTCTCTCTCAAGTTATATAAATAACTAGATTCATTGGATTTAGCACTAATCATTAGTTGCATTTTGTCAAAATAGAGTAGAAAAAAACCAATATAGGTTAAATTAATTGCTTTAGACACAATGAAACCAACATCTTTAACTAAATTATCTTTGTTTTATTTATGAATCTTAACATTTATCATTAGATGTTTTTATTGATTGAAAAGAAAGTTCAACTTAGGGATGGCTTTCTCAAAGACACGAGTTTACTAGCAGAGAGACATAGTTGATTAAACTATAGGACATGTCACATCTTTCATGAAACTTATCTTGTACCTTGCTATTTTCCATGAATATATCATGATGATTTATTTTATTCTTTCCCTTGATAGCATTGTAATGGAGTGGTTTGATGATTTGGGAAAAGGAGAAAAATCTTCATTTGTAGGTTTTATTTAGATATTTCTTAAGGATTAGGATCCTAACTATGAATATTCCTTGACGGAACAATTTTATTCATCCAATGAACCACCTTTGCATCATATTTCAAATCTATAAGAAGAGGTATATGAATAAGACATGTCTATCTCCTAGAGAATAATATTTTGTTGATGAAAGCACAGAAGCATCCATTTCATCCTCTCTTTGTCAAGACAAGAGTTTGATTTTGAATCATAGTAGGGACATGGATTGTCGGAAAAGTTGTAAAGACCCTATATATGATACTTGTAGTGATGTGTCTAGTGAAGATATTGTAGATTTTGAATCTTTGGGAAATCTAACATTGAAGAGGTAACTGTAGAAATTTTGTATGTTATTATATAGCCATATACTTCTATTAATAATACAAACTTTGGGTGTTATTGAAGGTGAATCCTACTTATGATATGTTAATCACTATCAACAATTTAACAAGAAGTAATTCTACCAATATAAGCATTAAAATGACCATATTCCTATTTCCCATTCCTATTAATATATTCATAGTGATAAGTATTTCTAATCAATCAAACCAGATTCATTAAAATGCCAATCAGTTCTTAACATTCAACATATATTTTCGTCTACAATACATACTTTTCTTATCATATGGAATCAATATAAGGTCTATGGAACTTGGTAAATGAGAGAAAAATACCATTTAGTTAAGAAAATGTCCAACCAATACCAATATTAAGAAAGAAACTTTAAGAAGTCTCTTTAACTAAATCAAAATCAAGTTCACCAATATAAACCTACCAACAATTTCTTAATATAGTTATGGATTAATTGAATGAGATAGGAAAAGTAAGGACCTCCAAATTAATGACAAATGGATTATTACTATGTCATGAATTCAGGTCTTCCCTTAAATAGTGAACTAAGGGAAAATGTTAAAGGTTTCCAAATGTATGCTAACAAAATACAACTTAATAGAATACACCCAACAATGAGCTAGGATTTGAGGTGATTTCAAGTAAACCAAACCTATTAACAATGAACAAGGGTTTTAGGGAGGCAAGCAGGGGAGGGATTCTTCTTGATCCTGATGATTAGAATGAAATTAATTATTCTTGGGAAATTGAAGAAAATACGAATAATATTGCTGAAGCAGTTTCCCTATGGCAAGGTATTTCTCAAATGCTCATTCATAACATCAAGGAGGAAATGGTTTTCAGGGACTCTTGCCTAATCATCCAGGCCTTGGTTACAAATTACCTCCCATCACAGATGAGGTTGCGTCAGATTGTTAGGAGAATCTAGAGAATGGTAAAATACTATTGAAGAATAGAGTTATACCATATCCTCAGAGGATTGAACGATGATGCCTACAAAGCAGCCACCATAGGGGCCTCTTTAAGAAAATGGACTGTTAATATCAATGATAAAACCTCATGCTTACTTTTTCCATAATTCCAAGGGCTTGTGAACATGTAAGAGGTTGATTCATGTCGTAATATGGGTGTGCATGTTAGGATCACTCATGCGGGCTCATGGATTCCTACATGTGAAGCTATGACCTGTTGACCATAGTACAATTAGGTCGTCACTACAATAGAATGATGATGGAATTGAGAGTAGATAAGCTTCACTCCCTATGCACCGAAGTCCTTCACCTCAACTTTTCATTTATGGCGATTTGTGTGATGAATTTAGTCAGTTTTTTGGGAAATATGGGTAAAATTGGTGAGTTTAATGGTTCACCACATGATTTAAAATTTTTAATGTTTGTCTATTGTTATCTTTTGCACTGTAAATAGTTCATCAGAGGAATTACTACTCTTTTGAACAATAGGATCTCTGACATTTCCATGGAATCTAGTTCTGAATCTGCAACTCCAAAGGTTGTGCCTCCTCCATCGGTTGATGAAATTCAGGACATTCCAAAGGAGAGTAAATCATAGAGGAGGTATATGATGTGTATTGATGAGAAAGGAGGTCACCATTTTGAATTGGTGGATAATGATCTGGTCTGGATCCTCGAAGAGCTAGTTGGCTCCATCTCACTATCAAAATAGACATTGCTGACTCAGTTAGCTGAGCTAGGGATTAAGTTCGAGAAGCTTACACTGCAGTTGGAAAAGTTGGAAATGGATAAGAACAATGGGAATGCAATGTCTCAGGACAAGACTCTTCTAGTTTGGGAAGCTAGTTAACTCAGATATCTCCTGTTTTTTGAATTTGATGAATCTGTAGTCATGCTATGATGGACCCTTATAGTGCTTGGTTAACTTTGTCTATTCTTAATCTGAATTTAGTAGAATTAAAAGCTATTTTACACTTTCAGGAAGCTAGAATTTGGCTCAAAAGTACCAGATGCCATTTTCCCATGCTCTAAGGCATCTATATGGAACTTACTTCTATAATTACCTCATTAGTTATACCACTTTTTTTTTAAATATAATCTATACTCGTTTCTGTTAAAAATAACAACAAACAAGGTTTGAATGTAGTAGAGTTTACACTTAAAATTGTAACAATACAATTGGTGTCTCAAAGAGGTTGAATTTGAATATTATGACAATCTTCAAGAGGGAAAAATGACAGTCAATCTAGGATATTGGAATCCCTTTTGTATGTGAAGTGCAAAATTAGATATGAGTGTCAAATAAATCCACTATCATAACAAATAGAGATGTAAAACTAAATTTGGGTAAGGCACATATTTATTCATCATTCAAAGAAACATATATACGAACTTGAAAACTATGAATTTGGGAGATAGAAACAACACTATGGTGTTAACGATATCAATATTAAACCAAATTATTATTTTCCAAATGCATGAAAGGGAGTGTCTAGAGAAATATAAAAGTAAAAGAAGATGGTCAAATTGGTATCCTTCAATTATTCAACAGTCTGCAATAATATTGCAAACAAGGATCCCTTTTAATGTTTTAAAATCACCAAAGTATATGTATAGTTTCTAGCTCAAATAAATCACCCAAACCATGTTGAATCCATCACTAATATTGGAAAATAGAATTTTTAAACTTACAAGTATTTGCAATATTTCTTGCTCATACCTAAACACATCAAGAAAAGAATGCATCATGTTCATCAATATTTTGTGCTAGAAAGATAACCAAAGTGCCTCTTATTCACATTCTTTAAAACCACCAATTTCAAACATGAGATAAATGATATGGACTGCAATGAAGGGTGCGCTTTCCTAAATTATGGTGAGAAGAGTTCATGCAAGTTTCTCAATGTAATCAACAAATTATAGATTTCCATTAATTTTGTTCCATATCTATATTTGTAGGACTTGATGACGGTGATGTATGGTGCCCCTAATGTTTCAAGGTCTGAAACTATGAAAAACGTTGCATGGCAATGCTCATAATCAGACCATATTTATGCCCAATTGTTATATTTATATTCTATTTTTCCTAACAAACATTGTTATAACTCCACTCTTAGAGGTTAGCTAGGGTAATACCATGTAATGGATGGGGTGATTAGCTGAGTCACATATACTTCTAACTTGTACAATATAATTACCTCTTCTAGTAGAAATAAGTATGTAAACCATTATTGTTGCAAGTGCCCCATGTTCATCCTACCTCCATATGGGAAAAACCATATTCCCTATCATTTAAATGTTATTTGTGCTTGTTAGTACATGCATGAGATGGTGATTTGTATTCGGTTCCTCCTAATCAGTCTCATATCTACAACCCCTCATGTAGTGGCACTCCATGAATTGATAATTCTACATCAGCTGTGGCTCCCTTAGCCCATAATCCTTTGTTTCTTTTCCTATCCCTCCACCATGACATTCAATATCATATGCTCTAATGCCTAAAAAATATAAAAAATATTACATGTGGAACATGAATGAAGTTGAACCATCAATGAATAAGAGGAAGAATAGGAAGAATCAGTTAAGGAATACATATAAGCAATTCCTATATAAATTGTGCCCTCTTCTCGAATAGATATCAGTTTCTTCTATATTCTTGTCCTAAAAAGATTTTAAATATTGAACAGGATAAAAGCATATGAAAAATTATAGTAAATTTGGTTTTCATAATTCTTAACACTTTAATACCTTAATAAAATAAATTGTTTCTTCCCATAAATTTGGAACGATGTCAAAGTAATTTAATATTTCAAAATATATAGATTTACCTAATCATTTAAATATAGTCTCAAAAGTACTATATGGAAAATATTTCATTTAGGTATTAAAATTTATAACCATGATATGAAGTTTTATACTCAATAGTGTACACAAAAATTCACACATACATGTAGATTTGGCAGATCACCCCACCCTCACCTAGGTTATATGAACGATGATGATGAATCTGACAATGATGAAGATGATGAAGATGATGATGAGGAAGAGGGCAATGACGATGATGACGATGATGATGATGTTGATGTTGATGATGATGATGATGATGATGATGATGATGATGATGATGATGATGATAATGGTGGTGATGATGATGATGCCAATGATGGTGATGATGATGGTGATGATAATGATGATAATGATGGTAACACTGATGATGTTGATGATGACAATGATGATGATAATTGTGATGATGATGATGATGATTATGATGACGACGATGATGATGATGGTGATGATAATGATGATGATGATGATAATGATGATGATGATGATGATGATGATGATGAAGATTGTGATGACAATGGTGATGGTGATGATGAATATTTTTATGAGGAAAAGGATGATGACAATGATGATGATGATGACAATGATGATGATGATGATGATGATGATGAATATGTTGATGAGGAAGAGGGCGATGACGACGACGATGATGACGATGACGATGATGATGATGATGATGATGACGATGATGATGGACTTCAATGGACAGGACAATGATGATGATGACGATAATGATGATGATGATGATGATGATGATTGTGATGATGACGATGATGACAATGATGATGATGATGATGATGAAGATGATCATGATCATGATGGTGATTACAATGACGATGATGATGATGATGATGATGATGATGACGACGATGATGACGAAGATGATGATGTAGATGATGTTGATGATGGTGATGACGATGGAAATGATGATGATGATAATGATGATGATGAATATGGTGATGACGATAATGATGATGATGAGGAGGAAGAAGATTTTGATGAGGAAGAGGGTGATGACGATGCAAATGATGATGATGACAATGATGATAATGATGATGACGATGATGATGAAGATGATGATGGTGATGGTGATTATGATGACGAGGATGATGATGAAAATGATGATGATGATTATGATGAATCCGATGATGATGAATATGATGAAAATGTTGATGAGGAAGAAGGTGATGACAATGATGACTATGATGAAGATGTTGATGAGCAAGAGGTTGATAACGGTGATGATGATGATGATGATGAAGATGAAGATGATGATGATGGTGATGACGATGATGAAGATGATGATGAAGATGACGATGACGATGATTATGATGATGATGATGAAAATGATGACGATGATGAAGATGATTATGATGATGAATATGATGAAGATGATGAATATTTTGATGAGGAAGAGGGTGATGACAATGACAACGAAGACGACGACGATCATGATGATAATGTCAATGGTGATGATGTTGGTGATGAAGAAAACAATGATCACAATGATGATGGTGGTGAAGATGATGATGATGGTGATGATGATCGAATTCAATAGAATTTATCATATTCTTTGTCCAAGTCTTCATCCGTATCATCTGATCTAGACTACAAAGTGTAAGGATTGGCCATATCATCATCGTTATCAATGTCATTTATGATCACAATGTCATTAGTGATATCATATTCATGGGAATTATCTATTACATCATCTGATTCAATATCATCTAACTCATGCTGATAATAGTCAACATCTTCTTCTTCTTCGAGACCCTCTTCATTACCTTCTTCTACATTATACTTTACCAGCATTCCCCTTTGATCTTGTCTCACAACAAATGAACAAACCACTTGACCTGGAACCTAAGAGTAAAATACATTTTCACATTGGTTTGGAAGAAAATAGGGCTTCATTTCTCACTTAATATTTGACATGGTAAATCCATTATCATGTTCAATAATAGTTTTATCGGGATCATGTTGAATAAATAGTAACCTATACCATTTGACAATGAACATGACTACCTTGAAGGAATTGAATTCACACCAAAGAATATCTTCCAGATACCCATAGTATCAATTTTCTTAGATTTCTAGATGTATGTCACTTCTAGAGGAAACATTGGTCACCTAAAAGGCTGTAAAATTTTTCTTCATTTCATCCAACTTTTTGATGTGATATATACAACCATTACACGACATAGCCTTATGGTGTTTTACCTACAACAATCCATACATGAAAAGATTACATAATGATCCAATATTTATGATTAAGTGCATGTTTATTCCATAGAGGGAAAAAATCAACATGTACATCAATATGTTTGCAGAAACAAAAATTACTGTGGTTGATTAATATGCTTTCCTTCTTATCTTTTAAATCATATGCTAAATATATTTCCCTTTGTGTAATATTGGTATCTCCATTGCGATGTGTTGCTTTAACCAATGAAGCCACACCTTCAAATGATATTCCATGACTAGATTGTTCACATTGTTCAATCGATAACTTTCTATGAAGTCAATATTGTTTTCTATGTATAAACGAAGTGCATCCCACTCTTGACCAACTGCTTGATGACAATAAAAGTTAAACTTCAATTGAATGAACATTATCTTAACAAAGTAGACACTCTTAACTAATGCAATATATTGAATATAAAAATAGAATATGTATGATATATATACATAAAAATAAATAGTCAAATGTATTATATTAACT
Source organism: Pseudotsuga menziesii (assembly GCA_001517045.1). Taxonomy (NCBI): domain Eukaryota; kingdom Viridiplantae; phylum Streptophyta; class Pinopsida; order Pinales; family Pinaceae; genus Pseudotsuga; species Pseudotsuga menziesii. The sequence continues at coordinate 308,182 of LPNX010187429.1, forward strand.
AATTTCCACGGGCTAATCATTAGCTTTCACCTTCCTCGATCTAGCTTTTCTGTTCAGGTACTTCCCTTCAAAATTTTTCTTTTATTCTCGATCACAAACCCGACATAAATTGAGCTTTCATGCTAAATTAGGAAGATATTCAATAATATACAACATGTTTTCATATACCATATATCCCTCCATCAAATAACCCTCAACATATGTTCGTTTTCTAACCAAACCCTTCATAAATTTCAAGTGCCTCTCAACCATCCACATGGACCTTGAGTGCACAGGTCCACATAGTTCAATTTCCTAAACTTGGTGTATGAGGTAGTGTTCCCATGCATTGAAAAATGTCACAGGTATATTCTTCTGCATTTCACACATGAGATGAGGAATTTATCTTCTCCAATACTTTATATATTATTTATGGAATTCTTTAGATGACAACCCTCTACAAGTGATTCAAACCAATCTTGAGATTTAATGAAAAAAAGTATATTACATAACATGAATTAGTGCAAAAAAACAAATATAAGTTCTAAGATGAATTAAACAAACACGAAGCACATGCAAAAAATCTCTACTTACCTCATGTATTTCCCAAGATTATATATAACTTGTTTGACATTGTTGTTGAAGTTGTCCGGGAGAGAGAGAGAGGTAGAACATACTGTAACACTATACAAATTGTTTCATTTTTTAAACAAAGAGTAGGAAAACAAAGTAACAACAATATGCACTAGAATAAAAAAACAATAATTAAATGGATACCATAATAATTACCTTCATGAAGACATGCCAATCATGCATTTTTACCCCCACAAAATCACATTTCTTTGTTATGATATTCTTCATGTTCGCACAAAATACAGTGGGAAATTTAATTTTTCGCATGACTTATTTTTCAACATTACTTTATTTCTCCATTAACAGCCATTGAAGCGAGTTTATATTAATTTGGTCTCCGTTTCTATGAAATTGAGTGATGTCTTTCATCGCATGGTTTCCTTCTTGAATGTCTTTGAAAATTTTGACAATGCTTTATTTCTCACTCCTTCGATGCAATATTCACTATAATTTTTCAGTCACATTCTTTATGATATGCATTGTATCAAACAAATGAGCAATTGGTAGGTGCTCATAGCAGGGAAACATACTGAATTGTTTAGGATAACTTTTCATTCCTCATGGAAGCCCATTAATGCCTTCATGATCACCATGACCATCATGAATCGTAGTTTATAAAGAAATTATAGAAAACAATGTTAGTTACAGTAAAAAACACACAATAAAAAAATACATAACATTTCATATATGATGATTCATACGTACCTTGACGAGTTCTATTATATTGCAACTTACATAGGTGAGGTGTCATTCTATGTGGTTTTAATGCAGTCTGTTACTTCCCATTGAATATATTGTTTTTGGTAGTTCGATACCTATGATTCTTAAAGAGGAAGTTCCTATACTCGTAAAACACCTCCTTTCCTAATCTTTTTGAATGACGAGATTTGATATCAGGACGACAAACTGGACATGCAAATTTTCCCTTTGTCTGAAGACCTATATAAAAACATGGAATATCTATGTCAATTATAATCATATATAAAATGAATGGAATATTTAAAAAATCATCAATGCATAGTATATTAACTAGTTCATAAAACTAAATGCAGTTAAAGTGGAACTTATAATTACAAACCACAAAAACGGGTTAACCCTAGGGAATCATGTATTTTCCATACAAGCATTGCATGGAATTGAAATTTTATTTGTCGTATTGGTCTAAATTTAGCATACATAGTGATTCCATTCTATAACTTTTGTAGCGCGTCAATAAGAGGTTCGATATATACATTCATATCTTCAACATATAAAATATATAGTTATGAGTACCATTTAGATTTATAAACCATGCACAAGAAAAAAATACGAAATATATATATATATATATATATATATATATATAGATGACATTAGGAAACAAAATACGACAAATGAGATTCCACTAACTAAATAAAAAAAAGTTGTAGAGACAATATACCTGGAATAATCATCGACAACATTATGTGCTCCCTCTTTATTGGCAACCATGGAGGAATTTTATTGTTGATAACAAAAATTTTCCACACCGTGTAAATAGATCTCATCTATGAAAATGGATTGACACCATATGATTCCAAAGAAATCCTAAGATTACGAGGTTCTTCTTTAATGTTAGACCATTTTTCCTCCATATCTCTAAATGCAGAAAGATCTGTAGGAATTCGAATAATGTCATCTTGAATTTTGTTATGTTTTTGCACCTGAGTAGTCATTGTAAACATGGAATCATGTTAATATAATGAATAACCTTGCAAGACAACTTTTTATGTTACTTGATCTGTTCAATATTTACCAATATGACATTCTGTACATTTTGTTGCAAATTCATGCCGATTATAATAGATAACATGGTCATTAGGGCATTCATGAATTGCATCATACTACATTCCAATTTCTTTCATGATGGTAGATAAATCTTGATATGTCCAAGGTAAAATATTTGACTATGGTAAGAAAAATTCAGCTATCATGCTACAACAAATTAAAATAAAAATATCGTTAATATAATATATAAATAATATTAATGAAACAAATTTTATCTTTATTAACTTGACTTATGAATTAGCAATAAAATTGTTAGAGGAACAAAGATAACCTTTATCAGGATCATATATATGTGACGGAATATTTTACATATCTTAAAATTCGTGTGACTTATATGTTTGAAAGACCATCCATAATGCTCAAGTTCATTATCAACATTATTATAGCAGAGTGAATATTTGTGTTTGAGACTTTATAAAGGGGTTTGTATGCCTTCTCAAGAAGAGGTAAACCATGAACATAAGAGGTAAACCATGAACATCATCAAAGTTATCAATATTTTCATGATTATCATCATCATGAAAATAGTGGGTTCTAAACTCATAGTTTCCCTTAAGAACACACCTAGCTGTTGGGAGGACTTATGTGGTTAATTTTTTTTAAGGTGACAACAAGGTTTAGTGATCAAACCTTACTCCATAACTACCAACTATAAATGTTCTCATTGTATGTTTGGAGGTCTAATATAGTTTCTTATAATTTTTTAGTCATTGATCGACATTGGCTATCTACATACCAAGTGTTATCTCAAACAATTGTGTATATGCTTATCATGGTTCCCTTGATTCCGATTTTTGGAGGATAACTTCATTTCTTATGTAGATATGTCTATTTATCATTAAAGATGATTCTAAAAAAATAGAATGTTATTGATCCTTAAACCCCCCCTAACTTGTTTGCATTTAACTATGTAATGCTCATATCTATGCCTAAATACCGAAGGACCTAAAAAGTAAACAAGCGCATGTTCCTCCTTGTCTTCTCCCTACTCTTTAAATCTCTCAAATATTTTGTAAAAACAAAATTGAAACTTGAGTTTTTTTGCATTGAAATGATGTAGCATTATTCTCATGAGCACTATATGATTGATTTTAGTAATGTTATGTTATAAAAGACAATATTTTGTAGTTATCTTGACTGATTGTAGAATTCTCTAAGAAAAATATGTAGAGCACTATTGATAGATTCATTTGTGCTTAACTATAAATATAGTGTTACTATAGTATATAGAGATCTTAATATGGAGAAACATTTTTGTTTTTTTTTTTTTATAAAAGAAAAAAGTGTTGTGCGTGTGAAATCTAACAAAAATACAAGATAAAGATTGAACTTAATTATACTTCAAAATGATCTAAAAAATTGAAATTTTGTTAATTTGTTAGGTGATCATACTTTTTTTTTGTTTTTCCTCCTCTTTGTATGGAAGAATAACAAAATACTCTCTTATTTTCAATTCCATATAGTACCCCTTCACATTTCTTACTGAAAAAAATCCCTTTATAGTACCCTTTCACATTTTTATGGAAAAATGCCCTTGATAGTACCCTTTCCCTTTATAGTAATCTTCCCTTTATAATATATTTTCACATTTCGTAGTGAGAAATTTCCTTTATAGTACCCTTTCATATTTCTTAGGGAAAAATTCCCTTTATAGTACCTTTCACATTTCTTCTAGGAAAATGCCCTTTATAGTAACCTTTCACATTTCTTACTAAAAATACCCTTTAATAAAATATGCTTAAAAGTATTTCTACCTTGAAATTATTTTTGAAACATACATATATATTTAAGAAAAACTAATTCCACATTAATTGTGAGACGTGTCACATAATATATCACAAAAATACCCCAATATACCATAATCTGTTGTTTTCATGAGGAACATAATTTTTTTTAATTTTTTTTTCTATTTTTATTTTAAAAAAATATTCTCCACCAAGATATCAGTGATCAGTAATGATATGAACTATAAATTAGTTTTGTGCCCTTCAAATAAACAGTCAAGTAATCATTTTACTGATGTAACCCAAGGAAAATGTCATATTCCTTCGTCGAGATGTTGCTATTGCATTTGGTCATCATAAATTCATGAGGTATTGCCTCCATTGTAAGTCAGGTCAATAGTACCTTATTGAATAAACTATAATATTTTTTTGCGTCTTCCTAGGTGAATTCGACCTAGTCAGTTTAGTGGGGTTGACTTGTTAGGCTAAAATTCAAGTAACAGAAAGAGTATAAATAAAGGAGTTGTGTTCCTAATTTGAACATAGACACACTCACTTGTGTATAGCACATAGGAGAGAGAGAGACAAAAGGATACCATCAAGGAGGACGATCACAAGTTTTTGGGTTTTATCTTATACATCTATATAGAGGAATTTTTTATAAGCTTTCTTCCCGTTGAGGGTTTCCCATGATAAATATGTGTTTATCTTGTGATTGTGTTCTTTCAGTCATTATTCATATGCTACTATTGTGAATTTTGATTAAACGCTAATGATATCTAGCTAAGCATATGAAATATTCACATGGTATCAAAGCTATCCTGAATAGAACAACTTTCACAAGGTGAAACTCTTTGTCCTCTCCCTCCGACAATAGATTAGGGTTTCTGCAAAATTTGGGATTTTGAATCTCTTCTTGCATAGAAATTTGTGCCTCCCAAGAGCGCATTTATTGATCCCTAGATCATTTTTTTGTGTGGGTGACTATTTGGGAAATCCATACACTAGTTTGGCCCTAGACCAGAAAATTGCAGAAAACCAGAACCAAAAATCTATAGAAACTGAAATATCGTAAGTTTTGAAGGGTGAATATTTGGAATCTCCAAAAACCAAGTCCACTGACCAAATATTCCTAGTCAAGTGCATCTCCTGGTAAGGTCAACTTTTCATTTTGAGAAATTTCAATTTTTAGTGACTTCCTAGATAAGGTGGCCCCAAGCACTAAGCTTGAGGACAAGCTAGAAGGAATAGAAAAATTTTGAGCATGGAATTATAGGATTGATCTCATAATTAGAGAGAATTATCTTGAAAAATACATCAAAGATGAAGTTGCAGAACCAAACAAAGGTGAAGCTAAGGAGAAGCACCGGAAATGACCTAATCAAGGTAATGAGGATCATGGTATTTTTAAGGATTCTAATATTATACTTAAGTATAGTATTCTAGGCTATTATTCTGGATTGAAAAACATGTTTATAGATAGGTAGACGAATATTAAATATGAAACATAAAATTAACACTGAAATGTATAAATTTTGGTGAATATTATGATAAAGAAACTCATTTTATGTAAATATAGGCACTATTAAAGACCAAATAGCGAATTTATTTTTTGAAAAAAACCAAAAAAATAGCCAATTGGTGAATATTCACCACTAAATATTACCCTCATGAAGATCATTGTTGATTCTATCAATTATCACTTGATCCCTCAAGTGTCATCTAAGGATACACCAAAGAAAATGTATGAGTCTCTTTCTAGAATGTGAGAGGGAAAGAACATCAACAGAAAGATGAATTTGAGAGCTCAACTGAAGGGTACCAAGATGAGTAAAGGAGAATCCATTCACTATTACTTCACAAGGGTCTCTCAATTCAAAGAACAACTAGATGCCATTGGAGACTCCCTTAATGAAGATGAAGTAGTTATGATTGGTCTCAATGGTGTTGTTGGAATAATGGACAATACTGAGGGGGGGGGGGTTATCAATATTTATACTTTTTAACAATAGAAATCACTTTTAATTTATTTATTAACACACATGATCAACAAAAAAAACCAGAACACAAATTTATCATGGAATCCCAATTGTGTAAACCTAAATCCATGGATCTTGCAATTGAATGTACATAGACACTTATTTGAAATTTTAAAGCATTGTTTAAATACCCTCAAATGTATCTCTTCATCTAACAGTCACATATCTTCATCGTGATTCTTCACAAAAAAAACTAATTCAAAATTACATATCTCTCTTTTCATTTTTAACCATGTTTAGATTTATCAACTGCAACCTTCCACATTTTCCTTTTTGCAACATCTTTTCCACAACAATATTTCCACAATAGAACTTTCCCCATTTCACCTTTCTGCAATTTGCGAGAACTCATTCCTTCCGTAATTATGGATTGCGGGTTGCAGCCGTGCATTTCGACTTCTCTTGAAATAGATTTCGTAGCTCGTCTTCTGCAAGAACCCTTCCACACTTTACGTATTGTGGGTTTCACATTCCTTCTGCATGCAGATTGCGGATTTTAGGTATGCATTTCGAATTTTCTTCGAAATTTATTTCGCAGTTCATTTTCCACAAATCCTTTGAACCATTGATCACTTTCGCACAATCCTCCTTTTTTTTATTATCAATTATCAGACACAAAAATTTACTTTGGTGCTCCAGAACGTTATTTTCCATGCACATTTCCTTTGGGGATCCTTTTCCTCCCATCAATCTATTCTCTTGATACAATGTGAGTCATCCAACCTCTGGTAAATAAGTTGATTACAACTCTATGACACCACATTGATTAATCAGAGGATCTATTGACCAATCAAGCTCGATCAAACATGATACCCTCGTTGGCTCCCCTCATGTGTCATTCCATCCTTATCACATATGAGATTGCTTTCCCTGCCATTGTGTCATTGATTATAACTTTTTCATTACTGAAATCCTAATGAAATCAATGACAAGTCCATTCAAAATGTCTCACTATACCTTGGGGTTCATTCATACAGACTATGTGTGCAAGAAAAGAAAAAATAAAGTTTGACATTGCATGGGAAGATTGCATCAAAGAGGAAGGTAGAGTATCTAATAGAGAATCTCTACTTAAGGAATATGATCAAGCTCTATCCACCCATACCATAAGAAGAACACAACCAAACTTCAAGAAGGATAGTCACAAGGAGTATAGACCTCCAAATAGGTTTCAAAGGAAAAGAGAAAACAATCAGAAGAAGGACTACTCCAAATATGAAGGTTATAATTGTCATAAGATAGGACCCCTTTCTAGTCCATTGAAGAAGAAGAGCAGAAAAATATATCATTCTCATCTAGATGAATATGAGGATGAATAAGAAGAATAAATACCTTGAAAGAGACAAGCAATAGAAGAACATGTAATATTCTCTACAATCTGTGGGTCTGTAATACCTAGAGAAGATACATGGCTTATTGATAGTGGTGCTTCAACATGACAAGGAAGAAGAAAACTATGTCAAGACTTAAAGATATGAACTCTCCTCAAAAAGTAAAATTAGGAGATGAATATCAATATCCCATCAAAGGAATTGGTGAATCAATGTACAACCTTGACTCTGGAACCTCCACGAAGATGAAGAAAGTAATATATGTACTAGGTTTGAAAAAGAACTTACTTTCAATATCAACATTAGATAATAAAGGATATAGAGTTGATTTTATAGATGGACAAAAACTCATGTGGAACAAAGGAAAGATAATTGAATATGATGTGTTCATTGGTGAAGAAGAAGGAGGATTGTACAAACTCAAGGGCCATCGAGAAAGAACCTTGTTCCATGAGATCACTGAACTATGGCATAGAAGGCTTGCTCAAATAAACAATAAATAATTACCCTATGTGAGTAAGGTGGTAACATGTTTACCATATTTGAATATCAATAATGAAGGTACTCGGAAAGGATGTGAAAGAGGAAAGAACATCAAGAATCCATTTCTAAAGAGTGAAACAAAGACTAAGCGTATGTTGGAATTAATTCATTCTGATGTATGTGGTCATATTCCCTCCACATATTTAAGTGGATATGAATATTATTTTACATTTACTAATTATTGTTCAAAAAATACATGGATATACTTCTTGAAGACAAAGAGTGAAGTGTTTTGGAAATTCAAGGTAATCAAATACTTAATAGAGAACCATTTATAAAGAAGAATCAAGACACTTGAAATAGGTAATGGTGGAGAATATACTTCAAAAGAATTTCAATCCTTATGTAAAGAAGCTAGAATCAAGAGGGAACTAACCACTCCCTACAATACCCAACAAAATGGTGTTGCAGAAGGAAAGAATAGAACCATTATGGAAGCAATGAAGATGATGATTCATGATTAAGAACTTCCCATGCATCTATGAAATGAATCAACAAGAACAACTATGTATGTGAAGAATAGATTATATCATAGTGCTCTTGGATTCAAGACTCCTAGAGAAATGTATACAGTAAAGAAACTTGAAGTGAGCCATCTCAACATATTTGGTTGTCCAGTATATGTTCATATTCCAAAATAAAAGAAAACCAAGTTGGATCCTTCCGGAAAGAAGGGAATATTTGTTGGATACTCTAAAGTCTCCAAAGCCTTCAGGATTCCATCATATATATATTAGTAGGGATGTAACATTTGATGAAGAAACAACTTTTAAGAAATACATAAGGTGTTTGATTGAAGAATTACATAAAGGGGATGTAAATCCTAGAAAGGTATAAGGTGAACCTTCTCTTGAAACAATAGAATCAGAATATCATGATATGCTAGAACCTCAGGAACCCCTTACTATGGATATATATCGAGAGAGAAAACCTACTTAGGTAAGCGAAATCATACAATAAGTGTAGCAGGGATTTCTCCCTTGCTACAGGGAAGGAATAACTCCCTTCCGTCTATCAAACAGAAGGGTAGGTTCCTATATGGAAATGAAAGAAAAATAAATCGATAGAAAGCAAGAAAGAACAGTGAGACAAGAAACGACTGGAAGCCCCTCTGCAAACAATGTTAGGGCTTGGCCTTAACTACCTGCAAACAACTATTGGAAACAAAAACCTGCAAAACAAGTCAAGAAACAAACCTGCAAGCAAATATGGGTTATAAAAAAACTAAGCTACTAAAGCAAATACATGAAAATACAATGGTATACCTTCTCTTTGGTGAAATGGGCCACCATGCCCTGGCTGGAAGAAGCACCTCTCTCTCTTGGCTATGGAAGAGCCATGGCTCAATGGGAGAAATGAATGGAAGAGAAGAGAGGAGGGATGTGGGTGGCTTGAGAGACAAAGGGGTCTCAAGGAATACACTGGTAGCATAAGAATATGAAAGGGAAGAGTTGTGTTGAGAGTGATCCCCACCCCTCCTTTTATAGCATTTTTAGGGTTCTAAGCCCTTGGTCAGGGATTTAGCCTGTTTTTTTGAATTTTAGCCCCTTTCACCCTATATTTAGCTCCTTTTAGGGTTTTAGGCTCCTTTGAGGGGTTTTAGCCCCTTTTTGGAGGATTTATCTCCTAGGAGAGTTATTTAGGCTCCTTTTGGTGGTGTTTAAGCCATTTTACTCATTTTAAAGCCTTTTTGAGGGTGTGGGGGTCTAATGGGGTGATACGAAGGTTGTACATGGGTTTCATTGGGTGGTGTCAGCCATGTAGAGCTTAGTGAGGGAATATTTTGGTTAACAGATTGTCCCTTGATGTGTGAGGGCAGGAGCTCATCATATGGCCGACGGAAATCATAGGATTTGCTGTGGAGAGGTGGTGCTTCCGAGGCTAGGGCATGGTCGCTTTTGGTTTTTGTATTAATATGGTTCTAATCAATGTATAAAATACAAATCATGTGTGACATGTATATGGACGAGGAGGGCATCCCCATGCTCATGACAATGTCAAAAGAATAATGTGATCTATGCTCTAAAATACAAGAGCCGATCATATACAACTGATGATTCAATAATAGTTGCCTCAATTAGAGGCTAAATACAATACTGATCTGAAAAACTACTACATTGGACCCATGGCATGCTCATGGAATGCTATATCTTCATGACTGATGGCCTGTTGGATCCAGAAGGGTGCATAGTTATATGGAATCAATGATGGAAAGTCAAAGTCTCAGTCGTACAAATATGATGCATCAATCATAAATCAATATAGAAGGGCTGCTGGGGCTTTTGGACACTGTCTCCAATGCAACCTGGAAATCATAAGGGACATAACCTGCTTAGGTCCCTCGAATAGACTCATCATTGTGCTAGATTCAGGTGACATCTGGGGTCTTCAACCAAACACTGCACAGACCAATACCCTGTATGAATCTCAATGGTGCAATGATGTAGCTAGAGTCCAGCACATGCGAAACAACCATCCTGAGAGGCACTAAGGACTCCTCTCAAGTGGTCGAAGGAACTCATCAATCAGGTTAATGAAGCCAAGATACAAGGACCTTTAAGTCTATCCTCTGGAATATGTGTGTTGTTGTTGACAGAGGGAGACCAGCCCTTGGTGAAGGCAATGGTGTTTCCTTGACCAAAAGCGCGAGGGAGATAACCGAAAGATGTGATACATTATGCATACTGATCCACTGAATGGGAGGGGGGAAGGGAAATATTTTAACAGGGTTAGGTGATTGTAGTAGACTCAAACTTCCTTTGTTCAGAGTATGACGGCAGGGTGAACCAGGTAGCAAATGAAACTTACTCATGGGAATGGGATCAAGGCTGTAATACCCGGAATGTCACAGCAGATGGGAAATACTTGGGGGAGGTGGACACTTTTGATATTGATGGGATCCAAGGAAGACACATTGCAGAGTACTCTGATGAAAGGAGATCCAAAGGGGGAATGCTGCCAAACAATTTTATGTGGGGTGGTGTTTAGAGACACCGTTTATGGTATGATCTTGTAGATTTTTTGGCAAGCCCGAGAAACTAAATGCTTGTTGGTGCTTTCAATTTTAGAGAGTCTGAAAGAACGAAGAAGACTCCAGTGAGGGCTCTTTTTCATTGGTATTCTCATGTGCCCAAAAAAGGATAGAAGTATACATAGGAGAGTTCGCCAATCCTTTGGGGGATGAGAGACTTCTTTACCATTGGTAGTCCAACCAAGTCGAAAAAGGTTAAACCTATACTGACTAGATGGTCATTCAGATACCTTTATGAGCATGAATGAAACAAAGTTTTCTTAGCAATATTTTCTTGATGAGAAGGATGGAAAAGAGCTTAACGAGAACCCATGGTGAGATTTTTCGTAATGTGCAGCCCCTCTGCCCGAGAAACCACAAAGTATGTACAGGGGAACGATCTTGGCTTGAATATGCCAAGGTGGTCCTTTTCATTGAATGGTATATGTAGTCCACAAAAGGAGATAAACGTGACGATGCATATGCCCTTTCTTATACTTTAATGAGCGGGAAAGGAAGCAGCTGCGGTTGGCCATCTTTTCATTGTTTTTAAGAGTCAAAAAAGAGCTTAAACAAAACTCTAATATGGTCAACCGATTGCAGTGGGACAGGTGGTGCCCCATGTCGAGATGGTGGATAGTGGTCGAAAGGTCATCCATGCAGTATGGATGAAGCATGTGGCTCTCATACATACCAATATATGCATGGGATAGATTGCAGCAGAGCCACATGAGTCGGTGCGACAGAGGCACGCAAACTGAGGTGGCTCTGGACAGAGGTTAGGAGAGTCATGTGTGAATTGTGGTGGACAGACTTGACTACATGTGATGTGAGTGGAAGTGTGAAGGAAATTATATGCTAAATATGTGAAAAATAAACAATCTATTTTCCAGACAATGGTCCGGTGGTCCGCGTAAGGTGCGGTGGACAAAGAAGATATCTATGTGTTAAAATACAAAACAAAAATAAAAGTGGTGTCCCTTAACGGCCGGTGCCCTGAAAACTTGCATGAGTAGTGGTAGGCAAGAGAGATGCAAGTATAGGTCTACAAACACTTGCATCACCATGCTGTGGCTCGTAACTCGAGGTGACTTCCAGGAGATGGTACTGAAATTTGTTTGTTAATCATGAGATGATGATCTCATAAGGAGATGGAAATTTGAGAATGGAGGTGTGAGAGGTGTCTCAAACAGGTTCCAGGTGACTTTGAGTTAGCAGCTAATGGCGCTGCCCCTGAATGGGGGTCTTTGATTTGTGGTAAAAATGTTGCAAAACAAAAAAGGGAAAAAACTACACTATAAGTTGAACTGCCGTCACTCAAAGGGGTGATGTTAGAGGGAAATTCATTTGGACTTTCAGGGGATCAGCGGTCATTCCTTTGTGTGACACAATGAACCCTAGGAGATGGCCCGTTGGGACACAGAAAACACACTTGAAAGGGTTCAAGCAGTTTTCATACTTGCAACATCGTAAGAATACTTGCTGCAAGTCGTCTATTTGTTGTGCGTGCTTCTGCGATCATGCAATGAGGTTGTTGAGACAAACCAACATGATGTGAATGAGGTCGTGGAAGCAGTGTGTCATGGCACGCTGGAAGGTGGATCCAGCATTTTTTAGGCCAAAGGGCATGACTTGATATGTGAATGTGCCCCACAGGGTTGTGAATATTGTCTTATAATGGTCTTCTTTCTAAATCTGGATTTGATTATATCTAGAAAATTCGTCCATGAAGGAAAAGAGTTTGTGTCCGGCGCTTGTATTGATAATATAATAAATGAAGGGTGTTAGGAAGTTGTCTTTGGGACATGCTCCATTGAGATCATGGAATTCTGTGCAAATGCAGATGGTACCCTATTTTTTATTCACTGGAACAGGCCCTTAGAAATCAGAGTGGTATAGGCAATGGGGTAGATGAAGCCGGCTGTGCGGAGCTTCTCTATCTCGACTTTGACCATGACCACTTTGGAAGGATGGATGGGCCATTTCTTTTGGCGTACAGGGGCCACATATAGCCAAGTGTCAATGTGGTGTTCCATGATTGATGGATCCAACCCAAGCATTTCAATGTAAGACCAGGCAAAGATGTCACATAATTATTGGAAGAGAGATTTGTAGGCAGCGACCTCTTCCTGGGAGCAAGATGCCCCCAGCATGATTTCTTCAATAACCTCAGGATTGGTTGAGCTATTGATTTTGATGGTTGGAGAGATGTTGGCCATGTTGCCTTATTCAAAGGCATATGGTGCCGGAATAAGGTTTTTGAAGCAGTCAACTTTCCCATGGAAAACTGGTCAGACTGCGACACAAGTTCTTCGGGGAGGAAGAATGAGTGATGGTGCATGTCATCCCATGGGTATTCTAGGGTGGTTAGGGCTTCAAGTATTTCCTCATCATTGTGGAAGCAACGAAGAGACATGTCTAATGGTCCATCATTGGAGGTGGAGACGTTAGGGTCGGTTGAACTAGACATCATGTAAATGGACATGGTGTCCAAAGAAGGAGGTGGGGGTGAAATTCTTCGATCAGGGTGATCTCAAATTCAAGGGAATGTTGACGAAGGTCAGCTAAAGTGATTCATAATTTGGGCAATTCTTGACAGTGGGTGCATGCATGGTTTGTTCTCAATGCCTTGTTCCTGACTATCGGCACGGTTGGAAGTTCAACCACAGGAAGGTTTTCGATTGTATCCATGGCATCCAAATGCACACAGATTATTGGAATATCAGGGCAATTCTAAGTTGGATGGCTTGGTTTCTCGTAGATGGCACAAGGCAGAACCTGTCAAGGTTTGTGGTACCTTTTGCATTCTTTCCCTTGGCCCTTTTTGGGTGGGGCCGTGCAGGTGCGGGGGTTTGTTTTTGCAAGCCTAGTTGAGGATGAGACTCAACCGCAATGGGTTGTACGGGGGTTAATACCACCCGGGGAATTGGTGGTTGAGCTGGTGGTTCAAGATACCACACAGGAATTCCCAATTTAAAGTTGGGTAGGCTTAGGGTGTCCATTACTAGCTTGCTCATGACACCAGGTGAGGGAAAAAAGAAGGAAACTGTATGGACTGGAGAGGATCCCAGATAACTCCCTGATGGTTGTATGTCAGGGTGAGGCTGTGGTTGCAGTTCTGTGATGTTGTGGCTATAGATGATGTTGTGGTTGCTACTGATGTTTTGGCTGCTGCTAGTGCTATGGCTGCTATTGATGTTGCGGTTGCGGACAGTGTTGTGGTTGCAGTTGGGGCTACAGCTGCGGTTGTTGTTTAGTTGTAGTGTTGCTGGATGAGAGAATGCACAATACTGTAGTCTTGTTTGGTGTCATTGGTGGTGACACTAAGGGGAAATGAGTCATCATGGTGGTATCGACAAACAATCCAGGGCCCACATTCAACAATGGGGAGGCTAGTATGTTTCCAACCATGGTGTTGACCGCAGGGATAACATTCATGTGTGTGGTCATCCCTTGCAGATCAATGGTATTGATCATAGGAATAACGTTGGTGGGTGTCGTTCTCCCTTGTTGATCGTGATAAGTTAGTTGATCAACCATCACAATTTTCCCTTCGTGGGGGAACATCATGAGACGGAAGACAGTTGATGCGATAGCTCTCATGGTGTACATATAACTTCTTATGAGGAGAAGGTTATAGTCTGATTGAGCATTAACAACCTCTATTTCAATTAGAATTGTTTTCCCAGCTAATGTGATGGGGACATGGGGGAGGATACCTTGGGATTTAGTGGGATGGCCATCATAAGCCCACAGAGTTGTGGAGGATGGTTGCAAAATTGGGGATCGAAGTTTTTGCTAGACTAGGGTAGACATAACACATGTAGATTCCCCATCATCCATTATGCACCGGTGCACAACCAGATTCTGGATAGATACCGAGATTTGAAAGGTGATGGTAGATGGCATGCACGGTTCTCCATTCTCCATATCAAATGTGATCAAATTGGAGTTGGAGGGGTTTACGTCCTCAAGGGAGGCTAGTAAGGCTTTTCGCTGCATTGGGCATGTTTTGAGTACCTCAAGAGTGGACATGGAGGGCGCTATTTGGGCAAAATCATCCACAATATCATAGTTAATAGCAGCTCTAGCTATGGAATTATTGGCAACCTAACATATGGAGGGGCTCGGGAAAGGGGGTAACTTAAGAGGTGCATTGAACGATTTAGATGTAGATGTTGTTGATGTGCAAACAGGTTCAGTGGTGGTTCTGTATTGATTTCGTCTGGTTTGTAGGTTGACCTATTCAGTAGTCATAGCTAGCAGGTGGTGGACACCTATTTCAGCTATGGGAGGTTCCCTTAGAGCATTGGGATTGGGTTGGGAAGGGGGTTTGGTTGCTACCAACCCTTGGACTGGTAGTGGGTTTTGGAGCACCATAAGAGGAGGTCCTTGTGGTGTCGGGCTAGGTTGGGCTTGGTCCGTTGTGTTGGTGGCATGTTGAACCTCATTCCAAATGGCCTTCTTAGCACGACCCATGAAGGGACACTCAATCGTGTAGTTCTCATAGACCTCATAGAGTGTGCATGGTTGGTTTGTGCACAACGGGGCGTTGCGTCTTGGTGGATTTGGTTGTGGGGGGTTTTGGGCTAGCTGGTTTTCCATGACATTGTTGGGAGGGTTTGGTTGTTGATCGCCTCCCTAAGGTTGGTTGTTGCCTTGGTTCCAAGGTCGATTATTTCTATATTGCCCTTGTTGATTGTTGGGGGTAGGATGGTTGGGATGGTTTTTTTGTGCAAACACTTGTCCCAACGGAGTGGGTGGAGCGGGGTAGGGGCTTGAACTGCTTGCACTGGTGGTGCATAGTAACTTTGAGTGGGTGGTGGTGCCACAAATGTGGGCATTTGCCTCGTGTACTGCTGTGTTGGCCAAGCCATGGCTTGAGCCTGCTGCAGTGGCACAGGTTGTGCGTAAGACATTGTTGCTCCAGAATGGGACATCATTCTTGTGTAGTCCGAAGTTTGATTTTTGTAGGCAAAACTAGTAGTGTTGCTTAGTTGTGGTGGTATTGCAGGTGGTGTCAAACGGTGTTGTGGCTATTGGTAGACTGAGCCTATGATGTCATATGCAGCATGGGATGCCCTCGATGCATCGTGGAAGGAGGTACCCACACAGGGAGCATCTAGAATGACAGTGTAGAGGTGTCCGGACTATGCATAGATCATATCAAACTGCTGGGCTTTAAGGATGGCCTCCTCTTAAGATTGGGGATGTTCGGATGCTACATCCTTTGCTATAGGTGGGAGCAAGGTCTTGAGGAACCAATCTAGGAAGATCTTGTCATCAAGTTGGATATTACAAAGACTACAATGTCGCCACCACTCATGGATTTGGTTAGTTATATGGGTCGCAGTGTTCTAGCGCCAAGACACCAAGATCTCCACCCCTTCTTCATATTCGACGGGGATTTGGAAATATTGCAAGAAGATGAAAGTAGAGGAGTTAAAATTTGGGTGCTTGGCTTGTGGTAGCTCAATGTACCATTTGGCCACAGTACCTATGAGGGTGTCTTGGAATAGCGTCATCCTGATGGAATCATCTACGATGTTTTTTGATGAGCACCATAGATGGAATGTCATGATGTGGTTTTGGGGGCGCTCCCCTGCCTTGCCTTCAAACATGGGAATGTCTGATGGTAGATTGGATGGCATGAGAGGCCAAAAAGTTTGATGGCAGATGGGGTTGTTTGTCAACTGAGCCAAATCAAGCAAGTTGAGATGAGCCATGAAGGGCAGTTTTGACACCGGGTTAATGTGAGATGGGGTGGCAATGGTGGTGGGGTTTGCAGGTGCATAATGCACCTACATAGCTAGGGGTACTTGTGGTGCCATTGTAGAAGGGCCAGTGCCCCCAAGTGTGGTGGGAGGGACAGTGTGGGTGGAAGGGGTATTTCCCCCATGTATGACAGGAGGGGAAGTGTAGGTGGAAGGACCACTACCCCCATGTGTGACAGGAGGGGCAGTGTATGTGGAAGGGGCACTGCCCCCATGTGTTGCAGGTGGGACAGCTTGAGCGGTCACTATGGGTGATGGTAGTTGACTGATGACAGTTTGGATGACCATGTTGGGGCCACTTGCAAGGTTCTTAGTGATAGTTTGTGGTGTGGACATGAGTCCATTAGCTATGGCTATGTAGGAAAATGGATCCGGGTTGGCACCGGCCATGGGGCTTTATGGTGGAGTGTGTAGGTCTGGTTCAGACTGATATAGGCCTGAATCTAAATCAGAGGCTGTGTGGCCTTCTGTTGGTGTGAGAGGTCATCGAGAATGGTCTCAACGATGTCGGTTCACTGTCCTGAATTGTGGTGGTTTGCCTCTTAGGTGTGAGGAAGAGCGTGAGGGATCAATTGTGTTAGATTTATGTATCAAACTGGTGGGAATGATTTTTTGGACCCTAATTTCAATGGATTCCTATTGGCTGTAGGTGGTCACTTAGCCACCAAGACTGCCAAAAGATAGTGCTTGGCTTTTTCCTCATGGGTAGTCTACTCAATCGATGGGGGTCGTTGCCCGTTTCGCTTGGCAATTCCTCTCAGCAACTAGCTACTTTGGTGTTCCCGTGGTATTCCTCACAATGAGTTTCTGGACAGAGCCAAGTACTTCCCACAGTTAAGGTAGTCAGGGACTTATGTCCTCAAAGACTGTATATTTTTGAAATTAGTGTAAATTTATAAATTTTAGTGGCTCTCTCAGCGTCATGAACTAAGTTGGGTTGAGTTACTTGGTATGGTGTGTATGTCTTTCTGTGTTTCTGTTATTTGGTGGCTGCAAATGGTTTATGAATTCATCATATTTTGGTTGAAAGTAGTAAATGAATATAATTTTTGTAGACAAATACCATTTTACCTTGAATTGTGATAGCCTAACTAGGTGACTACCTTACACCCATATTCTTCTTCAACAAATAGAAGGTACAGGACTCTCAACACAATGGGACTAAACCTGTCTGGAGATCCATAGGTCACCTCCCAGATGCAAGGTAGGTCAATAGAGAGGACACTTAGCACCATGAGAATCCCTCCTTCTCTATCCCCTCTACCTTCCAAGTCATCTATTTTTAATGGTTTTGAACAATATTGGGTGAAGGGCCTATTAGTATACAAGTTGTTCCCTTCATCTTATCCCATAATACCCCAAAGGGTGACGACTGGGTAGAGGAGGAAGGGTAAGCAAGGTTGTTGATTTTATGTGAGTTTTATTTAGGCTATGTTCATTAACCAATTAAATTTTTTTAACTTACACTTAGTTCTGTGAATGAAATTGCAGTAAAATGAAACATAAACATAAATGGAATAATTGAGCTGGATAGAGGTGGCTGAGCTGCACTGACAGACCTTAGTAAATTAAAAACTAACTTCTGAGTGATAGGTCACATGTTTCAAGTTAAATGTGGCAAGGGGGTCGCCAAATTTTTCAAGAAACAGGAGAGGGGGTTGCACAGATTTCACAAACAGAAGTGGTCTATCTTTCTGAAGGAAGTCGCACCTTTCAAGGAAAAAAGGGAAACCTGGTCACACCTGTGAGGCCTGAATGAGAAACCTCGTCCCTTTTTTAGGCCTGATAAGTGAGGCCTTCTCTTAATTTGTTTTTTCTTAATCCTGAGCCAGATCCGACTGACAGTAACCTATACTATGGCCAAATGGACTTGGATTTTCCTTGCAAAGTCTTCGGAAGCAACAAAAACTGAAAATAAACAGGATTTAAACTAGATTTGAAAAGAAATTTTAACCTAGGCCACAAATTGAAATAAAAATTGAAATTTTTAAAAAATTGAACCAAGGATCCTATGGGATCGACCTGGTTCGGTCGCCAGTTCTGTAGCAGGGATTTATCCCTTGCTATAGGGTAGGAATGGGACCCTTCCATCTATAGAATGGAAAGGTACGTTCCTGTATGTAAATGCAAGAAAAATAAAGGGACAGAAAGCAAGAAATAACAATAAGACAAGAAACGACCGGAAGCCCCTCTACAAACAATGTTAGGGCTTGGCTCTAGCTACCTGCAAACAACTGTTGGAAACAAAAACCTACAAAACAAGTCAAGAAACAAACCTGCAAGGAAATATGGATTAGAAAAAAACTAAGCTACTAAATCAAATATTTGAAAATACAATGGTATACCTTCTATTTGGTGCAATGGGCCACCATGCTCTGGCTGGAAGAAGCACCTCTCTCTCTTGGCTATGGAAGATCCATGGCTCAATGGGAGAAATGAATGGAAGAGAAGAGAAGACAGATGTGGGTGGCTTGAGAGACAAATGGGTCACAAGGCATCCACGAGTAGCATGACATTGTGCAAGGGAAGATTTGTGTTGATAGTGACCCCCACCCCTCCTTTTATAGCATTTATAGGGTTCTAAGCCCTTGGTAAAGGATTTAGCCCCTTTTTTGGGATTTTATCCCCTTTTCCCTAAATTTAGCTCCTTTTATGGTTTTCAGCTCCTTTGAGGGGTTTTAGCACCTTTTCAGAGGCTTTAGCCCCTAGGAGAGTTATTTAGGCTCCTTTTTGGGGTTTTTAACCCCTTTTACTCATTTTTAAGCCATTTTGAGGGTGTGGGGTTCTAATGGGGTGATACGAAGGTCGTGCATGGGTGTCCTTGGGTGGTGTAGGCCATGTAGAGCTGAGTGAGGGATTTTTTTGATTAACAAGAAGAACAAAAGTATGAAGCTCTAGAAGGATCCAAAAGAACAAGCAAGATATCAAATCCATTCTCCAACTATGTAGTTTTGATGTGTGATAATGTAGATAAAGAACCTACCAGTTACGAGGAAGTTGTATAGAAGAAATAACGGATAAAACAAATGACATAAGAATACCATTCAATATTGAAGGATGATTTTTGGGATATAGTACCCAAGCCAGAAAGCAAGAGTGTGGTATCTTCCAAGTGGATCTACAAGATAAAACATGTTGTTGATGGAAGTATCAAAAAATACAAGGCAAGATTTGTGGTTAGAGGATTCTCTTGAAAAGAGGGAATTGAGTATGAAGAGACATTTGCGCCAGTAGCAAGGTACACTTCCATCAGAACCATCATGGCACTTTCTTCCATGATGAAGTGGAATCTACACCATATGGATGTAAAGAAATCCTTCCTGAATGGTGTGATTTAGGAAGAAGTATACATGGAAAAACCACAAGAATTTGAAGTTGAAGACAGAGCGACTCACATATGTAAGTTGAAGAAGGCTCGGTATGGAGTGAATCATGCTCCTAGAGCTTGGTATGGAAGAATAAACAAACTCTTGACAAGCTTGGGATTTACCAAAAGTAAATATGAGCATAACCTTTTCTTTAACATTATGGATGATCAACCTATCATATTATTACTATATGTGGATGATCTATTTCTGACAAAAAAAATGACAAACAGATTGCAGAAAGAAAGGAGAAGCTAGATGAAATATCTTGGATTGATTCACAATTTTCTTGGGATAAAAGTGTGGCATAGCCCATAAGGAAAATTTCTGAACCATGGAAATTATGCAGTGGAAATATTAAATAGATTTGATGTGTTGGATTGTAAATCCATGGCCACACCCATGGACACCAGCCTGAAGCTGTTATATGATGAATCATCAAAGTTAGTGGATGCGATTCAGTATAGATAGATTAGTGGGCCATTAATGTATAGGTTGAATACTAGGCCAGATATATGCTTTGTTGTGAACATCCTGAGTCAGTATCTAGTTAAACCTATATGTGTTCACCTAATAGATACAAATCATGTGATGAGGTACTTAAAATGTAGGATAGACTTTGGACTATACTATGATATATATCATGACTATAGATTGTATGGATATATAGATTTAGATTGGGCAAGAAGTGTTGCAGACATAAAGAGCACCTCATGTGGATGTTGTTGTGTGGGATCCACCATGATATCATTGTTTAACAAGAAACATTCCAGTTTTTCTCTCAGCACAGCTAAAGCAGAGTGCATACCATCTTGCTCTGTTAGTTGTAAAGCCATATGGCTTTGGAAGCTAATGTCACACCTATTTGACATGGAGTTGGATACGACATTGATTTTATGTAACAACCATAGTTGTATAAAAATGACAGAGAATCCTTTGTTCCATGATAAATTAAAGAACATATAAATCCAATATTTTTACATAAGGGATATGGTACAAAATGGAGCTATAAAACTCCAGTATGTGAGTACCGATGATAAAGTTGTTGATGTGATGACTAGTCCTCTATCTCAAGTAAAGTTTGAATACTTTTGTGACAAGATTGGTGTAGTCCGAAAAGACTTTCCTACAAATGAGGAACATTGATGTTGATGTTATATACCTTCCTTGAAATAAGGAATGATGATGATATAGAACCTCCTTGAAAAGGGGAAGCAGGTTGATGATACAGACCTCCTTGGAAATGGGGAGTGATGTTGACTGCCATTGATGATGGGATGGAAGTGATGTTCTAGTACGAAAGAGGCCAAGATCGTCTGTAGATGCTGATGAGTTCTAACATTCACTTGTGGATGATAGTATCCTCTTTTTAGGATGGTATTGCAGATAATGACACTCTCTTAATGAGAGTTGTCCTAGCCCTTACTAGCTGAGGAAGGTCTTGCAGACAATACTCTTGCATGGATATTGTTCCTGCATTCACTTGTATATGTCATAGAAAACAAGGCTAGCTTGGGAAGGGGTCCTATATTTAATAATATAAGGATGGAATACGATGATTCCTTCACTCAGCTGCATATGACAGGTCCTACATTCAGTTACAAAAGATACTTTCACATGGAGAGTGTTCCTACATTCACTTGTATATGTCATAGAAAATATCAATCCCTTGAAATTGGTCCGAGGATTAACAAGTTAAGTATGGTCTATGATGAGTCTTGCAATCAGTTGCGGATGACATGTCCTGCATTGATTTGTCGATGAGATTTGCATTCAGTTGGAGATGATACTCTACATGGAAAGTGTTCCTACATTTACTTGTAGATATCAAAGAAAATAAAACTTGCTTGGGAGTGGTCCTAGCTCTAACATGTTGAGGATAGTCTACAATGAGTCCTACATTTAGTTGCGGATGATAGGTCCTGCATTAATTTCTAGACAATATCTACATCTAGTTGTAGACAATGTGGTCCTGCATTCATTTGCAAAAAATCTAGTTAGTCAATGCTATGGACCCTCCTCGTTAAGGGGGATTAGTTTGATGAGGATTGCATCACCCTTGGACCTATGTCCTAAAGTGATAGGGATTGATCATCCTACAAAGAGATCATGTGTACTATAGGTAATGTTGCAGAAAAGGATCAAGAAGATGAAAGTTTTGTTGCAAAGGATCAAGAAGATCGAAGTGCTACTGCAAAGGATAAAGAAGATTGAAGTGCTTCTTGTTACCACCTAAGTTGTACTTAGTGGTTTGTATCAAGAGAGCCTGGTGAACCGGACAGGGTTAACTTGTTCAGACTTCAAAAAGACCTTTGGAAGTACTTCTGGGAAGTGCTTGTTGTATCATATCACATGTTCATACCCCATGGGGGAGTTGTAATAAATGTTCTAGCATGATAGTGTCTGTAAAAGACTTAGTCTCTTAGACTTCATTTGTCAATCCGATTAGCCCAGGGTGTTTTTTCCCTTGGTTATTATTGGTTGTTGAATAAACGACTGATAATTTCTGAGTTTTTCACTCCATACCTCCAAAGTTGGGGTGGTCAGCTTGGCATTTGGGCCTAATGAGGTTATTAGAGTCTATGTGTCAATGTGTAAGCATGCTAGACATCATTTTTGAGTCATATGAACATGTCTAAGTCCCCCTAGGTGTTTTTCAATTTTTCAATTTTTTAGTTTTTCAGGTGTTTTCTATTAAATTTTAATTTTTCCAAAACTTAGGCTATTTTTTAATAGTTTAATTGGAAAAATTGAGTTTGTAATAAAAGTGGGCCAAATAATCAGTTTCAGTCATGTAGGTGCTCATTTTAAAGCTAAGAGCACCATGTAAACCCATGGACCCGATATTTCCTAGTTTTGAGTGATTTTCCATCACTCAGGTCAGAAAGCCCCAAAAATCAATTATTGATTATTTTAATTAATAAATTGATGAATAATGGAGCAAATCCAAAATCAAATAAATCAATGGATTCTCAACCGATTTGACTGAAATCAATCAGATCTAGAGTAGATTGACTGGATTTGACAAATCCTTGACTGAAGGAGGGGATCAAATCAGATCCAGAGTTGATCTACAGTGGTCTTTATGGGGAATTTCGCCCTCCCTCTCTCCTCAACACGTTTTTGGCTCAACTGGATGATTTTTGGTGGATTCTTCAGTGTTTGGGCCGATGTGTCAATGTATGTGTTGATGTGTCAGCCAGATCAGGCCCCCGGTTGACAAGTAGGCTCAGTTCAGCCTCAGTTCTGCATTGATGAACTATCCATCAGCTGATATCACTTGATTCCATGAGTAATTGCGCCCCCCCCCGGGCTGGATGGCCTGTAAATTGTATAAATCAAGGCACAGCCTCCTCTTCCAAGCTAGTTAGAGCTGGACTGAAGGGCTTGCCATTGTAAACTGTGTACTGATCTTATTTTGTTGAATAAAGAAAAGCTTTGGAGGCTCAATTGTGGTGTATCTTTCATGTGTGGATTGTCATTGTCTTGCTGCAATCGAGGTGAAGCTGCTATTTTTCCAATTTTTTGCACTTAATTATTGTCTGCCTGAATGGTTTCTTAAATCATAAGGATAGATCATTGTAAGTAGGATTACTTAATTTCTATTTTCTGCATATGTTTGAATGAGTTAATACCTGTGTGTTAAATAAGGTTATTTGCATACTGTATCATCCCTTTCTCATATGTATCTTCAGATCTGNCTTATCTTCAGATCTGATAGTTCTGTATGCAGGAATTGTGTTATAGCTTACAGGTTTGTCGTAGCTAGAAGATCGATGGTTCAAGTTTGATTCCATTGATTTCCAGCATAGATTTCTGAGATCGTGCCCCTCGGTGCTTCTCTACCAAGGTCCCTCTGCAGATCTGCTTCAACAACAAGCACCTTTCTTCCCCTTTCTCTCCTTTAAAATTTTTAAACNTTCTGAGATCGTGCCCCTCGGTGCTTCTCTACCAAGGTCCCTCTGCAGATCTGCTTCAACAACAAGCACCTTTCTTCCCCTTTCTCTCCTTTAAAATTTTTAAACTTCCTTCAAACTGGTTACTTTAAGGTCTCTTTTTAAATCTGATCTATCTCATAAAGAAAAGAATACATATATCTAATTATCAATATCCCTTCAATTTTCTATATCTTAGTTTCACTGTGCACATAAAGTTCAATTTCAAGAGATCTAGCTAAAATTGCCTTAGTTTCGCAAGTATTTTAGTGAAGAATCAATAGCTTGCTGTTAAGGTAGTTTCATTTGCTGTTCAATAATTTCAATATTCTTCAATATAAGTGCTGTTAATTGGCTGCACAAACAGCAGGCCAAGATCCCAAGGAAAGCTTGCTTTCCTTGGTTCCCTTTCGTCGATTTAGCTAGTTTAATTTCGTTAATTTTTTGAGATAAAGTAGGCTGACCCAAAGGCACTCTTAAAGTGATTTGGGGAATTTGTTATTCTAATTAATTCTGTGTCATTTAGCAGGTCTGACAGAGGAGAAAATAAGCTGCTGTCCAAAGTGGCTTTTGGAGTGCTCAAATCCCCCCAGGGGGCTCTCTTTTGTCACATAATTTGTAATTATTTTGCATAAAATGTAATATCTTGGTTTCATCCTGTATAAGGACCAAGAAAGATCTGTTTTATCAGTGCTTTTATATTGTAATCTCTGTAATAAAATCATCCTTTGAATAGGCTCTTTCGAGCCCATTCCCCATCCCCCCTAGGGGGATTCGCGTCGATGCCTTTTTTGTCTTTTCTGCTTACTTCCTTTTACTAGAATTTATCTGATTGATAGGGTAGTATATTTGATCTTGTTTTTTTTAATTCCATATTCCATATCTCATTTGCAAAAGTAATCATAATACTTACCCCACGATTTCCCGAGTGACCCGCAAGGGGAAAGAGATTCGTGGTAGGATTAATCAGAAAACTGCTTTTGTGTAGTTGTGTTATTTTCTCATCTTTTGTTTATCAGCATCTCAAAATTAACCCCTCCTTGATTCCCCTATTGAGATCCACTTGGATCGAAAGAGGTTCTTGGAGGCTTTTCTTTTTAAGCAAGAACACTCCTTTAAAACTTAT
>LPNX010187429.1:337994-567994 GCA_001517045.1 Pseudotsuga menziesii
TCACTGTCATTTATCAGGTCTGACAGAGGAGAAAATAATCTGCTGTCCAAAGTGGCTTTTGGAGCGCTCAAATCCCCCCAGGGGGCTCTCTTTTGTCACATAATTTGTAATTATTTTGCATAAACTGTAATATCTTGGTTTCATCCTATATAAGGACCAAGAAATATTTGTTTTATCAGTGCTTTGATATTGTAATCTCTGTAATAAAATCATCCTTTGAATAGGCTCTTTCGAGCCCATTCCCCATCCCCCCTAGGGGGATTCGCGTCGGTGCCTTTTTTGTCTTTTCTGCTTACTTCCTTTTACTAGAATTTATCTGATTGATAGAGTAGTATATTTGATCTTGTTTTTTTTAATTCCATATTCCATATCTCATTTGCAAAAGTAATCATAATACTTACCCCACGATTTCCCGAGTGACCCGCAAGGGGAAAGAGATTCGTGGTAGGATTAATCAGAAAACCGCTTTTGTGTAGTTGTGTTATTTTCTCATCTTTTGTTTATCAGCATCTTAAAATTAACCCCTCCTTGATTCCCCGATTGAGATCCACTTGGATCGAAAGAGGTTCTTGGAGGCTTTTCTTTTTAAGCAAGAACACTCCTTTAAAACTTATTAAAATTTACAAGACTCCAGTGTGTATGCTCTGCACTTGGCTGCGGTTCGTCCGATCAGTCAAGTTGTATCAAAATCATTTGGGTGACTAGCATAATTAGGACTCACCTTACCCAATTAACAAACCATCAGGTGAAAATCCAACACCTCGATCAAACCTTTATGGTGGCAAAATACCCAAAGGAAGCGGGAACCTACTGAAAAGTGACCTCGGGGCGCCGATCTCTGCCAAACCCTAACGGGTGCGTTACGAACACAGCCCCAGAGACTCCATTTCAGCCCACATATTCCTTGCGGGTAGCCGTATAGGCTTTGTTTTGGACATACTCCAAGTACTCTCGGGTATATCTGGAGTCCCCCGTAAGCCTAACTTAAACAACTTATACTCCAGTTTTAACTTAAAACGTACCAAGATGCAATCGCAAAACATTTATTCCAGACACATGCAAGCACACTGATCTTTTTTGACTCCATTATTAAGGCACTGGTCTTTTCTGCTTCATATTTATATTGTGTATCAATCTTGTGCTTTCGTGTGTATCTGTGTATCTTGTCATCTTGATTGTTTATAGTTATATTTTTCAAACTCCTAAAATAACTGATTCAATACAACATCATTACACTAAGAAATCATCCTTAGTAACTTAATAGGGTCTACCCCCCTTGGCTTCGTTAGGAGTTGAGCCTAAACGGAGGAGTCAAGAACAAGGTGACAGCCTTGACTCGAGACTTGCCCCCAAGGACACACCGAGTGGCTTGAAGATTTCTGCCACGTGATCCAGGTGTGTGAAAAGGCGGCAACACTTCTACAAAGCATAGATAAGATAGAAGTGTTTCTGCAAAGGATCAAGAAGATCAAAGCATTTCTACAAGGGATCTAAATATTGAAATGATGCTACAAAGGATGAAGTGATCAAGTGCTACAGAAGATGATGTTCCAGTAAATATATTGAATATATTCCAATCTCTTTTCTAGTTGCTAATGAGTGTTGAAAACTTCCTATGATGTATAGATGTATTACCTTGGTATTTCTAAATACATTCTCTCTCGTTACCCCTATAGTTGATGATGTGGTTGTCAGTAGAGTACCCTTTTCATTAAGGGGGAGGGTTGAATTATTGTAACTTTGAAGAATTTTCTAAATGTATTTTACTGATGTAACCCAAGGGAGTTGTATTATTCCTTCGTCGAGATGTTACTATTGCATTTGGTCATCATAGAGTCATGAGGTATAACCTCCATTGTAAGTCAGGTCAATAGTGCCCTATTGAATGTAATATAATAATATGTTGAGTCTTCCTAGGTGAAGTTTTCCTAGTTAGTATAGTGGGGACAACTTGTTAGGGTAAAAGTCAAGTGACAGAAAAAGTATAAATAGAAGATATGTGTTCCTCAATTGAACACACACACACACACACACACACACACACACACTTGTGTATAGTGCATAGGGGAGAGAGAGAGAGAGAGAGCAGCAAGGAGAAGGATCACCTGTTTTGGGGTTTTATCTTATACATATATATAGAGGAATTTTTGTTGGGTTTTCTTCCCCTTGAGGGTTTCCTAGGATAAATTTGTGTCTATCTTGTGATTGTGTTTCTTTCATTGATTCTGCATATGCTACTGTTGTGAATTTGTATTAAATACCAATTCTATCTAGCTAATCCTATGAAATATTAACACATAGGCCCTATGCAATGATGTGGGTTACTATACAAAGAAGATGAGCCCCATACGAAAATGTGACTTGAGCTTTTTTGGCATTGAAATGATTTTAGCATTATTATGATGAGCACTTTATGAATTATTTGAGTAATGTTATTGCACCGAGAGGCGCTCTACTCGGCAAAAAATAATAGTGATAGTGAATACTATGGGAGAGATTTTTTAACACAAAATAAAAAATAATAGCACTTTCGTAATGTTATTTTTATTAATAAAAAATAAATTTACTAATAGCCCAAAATAAATGTTGGCCACAAAAACAATCTAATATTGGGGAGATGTTGTAATCTTCCTACCTAACAAAACAATAAAAAAGTAAAAATTTAAATATTCGTAAAAAAATATGTGGGTCAAGAAAAAAACACAAAATTGAATTATTCGCAAAAAAATGTTGGCCTTGCACATGGTTTTAAAACCATGTGCAAGGAATTCTAAACAACCCATGGTTTTATTGTACATGGTTTAGGAGGCTTTGCACATGGTTTTTAAACCATGTGCAAGGCCTCCTAAACAACCCGTGATGTGTGGGGAAATGATGCAATGTTCTTCCCAAAGAGATAAAAAATAATAAAAAATATTATATGTCGGCCATAAATAATATTAAATATTAATAATAATAAAATTATATGTGGACCTTAAATAAAAATATGTGTCTTTTGGTTTGAATCAAATCAATGGATACCTAAGAAAAGGTTTGCACCTCAATAGATTTGATCCATAGAGCCTAGGATTTGGATATATGTTGGTGTTATAAAAGACAATATTTTCTAGTTATCTTGATTGATTATGGAATTCTCTAAGCAAAATATTTAGAGCACCATTGCTAGATTCATTTGTGGTCAATTGTAAATATAGTGTTACTATAGTATATAGGGATCTTATTATGGAGAAACATTTTTTTATTTGTCTTTGATAGACGTAAAAGAGTTGTGTGTGAAATCTAACAAAAATACAAGATATAGGTTACATAATTATATTTCAAAATGGTGTAAAAAATGCTTCTTACACATCTTGCATCTCTCAAAATTAATTACCAGAACAACCATACATGTGGGTGCATGATTTGGAGACAATCGTTTATCAATTATTATAAAATACATGTTTTCTTCATTTTCTTATTTAAGAGTTATATGCATTTCATTGTTAGTTTTAATTATTTTTGTTTTTCTAGAAGAGATAGTTTGTAAATTTTTAGTTCAAATTTTGGATGCACATGACTTGATAAGGAAGTTGTTGTCCACTTTTGTTAATTTGTGGGATGACTATGGTTGTTGTTTGGTTTTTCCTCCTCTTTCTATGGAAGAATATAAAAAAATTCTCTTATTTGCAATGCCATATAGTACATGTCACATTTTTTACAGGTACCTTTCATGTCTTTTAAGTAAAAATGCCCTTTATAGTACCATTTCAAGTTTTTTAAAGAAAAATACCCTTTATAGTACTCTTTCATGTTTTTTTATGGAAAAACCCTCCTTGTAGTACCCTTTCACATTTTTTACAGAAAATAAATACCCTTTATAGTACTCTTTCATGCTTTTTATGGTAAAATACCCTTTATAGTAAGTACTCTTTAATGTTTTTTATGGAAAAATGCCCCTTGTAGTACCCTTTCACATTTTTTACTGAAAAATACCCTTTATAGTACTCTTTCACGTTTTCTACGGAAAAATACTCTTTATATTACTCTTTCATGTTTTTTACAGAAACCTTAGAATGAAGGGAATAGTTTTGGCTCTGGAGAAAGTATAGTTGATATTGGAGCCTCCATAGAAGATGAGGTGACCAATGAGATCACCATGGTGAGCATAGAGGATGAGTGGGAGATTTTAGAAAATGCAATGAATTATGGCTTGGTATATTTCCTGGGAGATAGTGAGGTTATTACAAGAAAATATTCATTCTCTTTCAAAAGATTCATAATGAACTATGACTCTGACTTTTTGCAAAGGAATTATAGAAAGGGACAACCTACTCTAGAGATTCCACACAAAAATATTTTGCAAGATGGCATGACCTATTATTTCTAAAACCAAATCAGTTTTGAACCTCAATTTATGATATTTTTTTATTTATCTATAATCGTGTTAGTCCCTCTCTATAAGATGGGAATCGAGATTACCCAAATTTGCAATATGAGTAATGTATATTTGGGTTTTCTAGATGATTTCACAGAGTTTTGTATCTAAAATTGTTTCTGTCTTGGTCTGTAAGGTGAGATTGCCTAGATGTATGCACAAAAGAAGTGGATGTTGAAAAGAATAATATAAAACCTAGTTTATTAGAGTTATAATATGATTTTATAACTGATTGCTTGATATGTCTTTACTTCCTTTATAACCATAAAATAATGATATCATACCAATGAATGAGAGATTATTCCTAAATTTTCCTTGGGAATATTCACGAATTTTCTTCCCCCTGGTCAAAAGGGCACCGAATCACAGAATATTGTTGAATTTTCCCATGTTTTTCTCCTCCTGATAGCATGGGCACTGACACACATGGGCCATGGCCACTAGCAAGGTGACCATTTGATATTTTACCCTTACACCAGCAATTTTTGTTATGACAGGAAAAATATCATGTTTATGTTTTAAGTATATTATGTTTATGTTTATTTTTATGTCTATATCATGTTGGGTTGGGTTAATATTTAATATTTAATTTGGGTTAACCCAAACCAACATGATATTATGATATCATATTTATGTTTGGATATATTATGTATGGCTCTGTAATATCATCTTCATTTACTCTACTAGTAAAAATATCATAAATACATGTATGAAAGGCTTGCACTCCCCATGTACTCCCCATGCTCTTGAATAACTAGTTTTCATGGAGTTGGCTTCAATTTTGAAGTGGTTTTATATTAGATTTGTATGAGGAATTTTATATGCGTTTTATGATTTTGGGGAAGCCATATATTATGTAAGACTTTGTACTTTATTCCCATATTATATTCATCTTGAAATCCAAGAAAATACTGTGTGAAAAGCCTGCATTCTTATGCCATTGTATCACTAGTTTTCATGGAATTTGGCTTCAATCTTGAAGTAGTTTTATACCAGATTTGTATGAGGGCTCTTATATTAGTTGGATGATATTGTGAAAAAAATATATAATTTGTTAATATGCAATTTAATGTCCCTATTCTATGTGGTTCTAAATCCAATAAATCCATATGTGAAACTCTTGCATTCCCATGCAATTGAATCACTAGTTTCGTGACTTTGACTTCAATATTGAAGGAGCCTTATACCATATTTGTATGAGGGATATTATATAAGTTTGATGATGTTATGAAAACCATATATGATGTGTTACTATGTAATTTCACATCCCTATGCTATGTGGGTCATGTGGAAATTAAGCCCAAGCTTAGATCAACTAAACTCACAAAATTGCTTGAAAACTATGCAAGAAACATTCAAAAAGAGACTGAATATGTTGAATAACACAAATTGTTGTTGATATTAATTTACATCATCCATAATTAAATATATATATTCTTTTCATAATGTATATACCCCAAGTATTTCTATCTAAAATATGTTATTTCAATCAGTACAAAAGCATTCTTACTAACCTAGTCAAAATCCCCAATAGGTGGATAAAGCACTTTCCAAAACAGTCAAGATGGTCACCAATTTAATGAATAAGTAGGTACATATAATAAGTAAAGGAAATTGTAATTTATTATGCGTTTATATGAGGAAAACAATGGAGGTGATTTGGTGCAAGAAACAAGGAAATCTACCTTAAAACTAGCTTTAGTTTTTCCTTAAAACTACCAAAAAGTTGGAAAATATAGATAAGACATGAATGGGAACTTAGTAAATTGGGAAGCCTATTAGTTGGAGTAATTTTTATATCCAGAATATTTCTGAAGTGCTCCAGGAGGTATTTTTGGCAAGTTTGACCTTAGAAATGGAATTGGGTGCAAACTACCTAGTGTAGGACACAAGAAATTAATAAAAAAATATAATGGAAGCAATTGAGGCGACACTTCATTACCAAGATATCCCAATGCAATTATTGGTAGAAGCAACAATAACAACCATGTATGTACAAAACAAAACACCTCAGCATGTCTTGGAAAACAAGAATCTAGAAGAAGCATTCTCAAGATAGAAACTAGAAGTTAGCCATCTCAGAATATTTGGTTGTCCAATGTGCATACATGTTCGCAAAGAAAAGAGGACAAAGATACAAAATTTAGGGAATAAGAGCATATTTGTTGGGTATAGTGACACATCAAAATAATACAAAATATAATTTCCAATATTCAAGAAGATTGATACCAGCCAAGATGTTACTTTTGAAGAACACTCAACTTACAACAAGTCAAGTCAAATTGATCACACTGAAATACATGAAGAACCTGAAGTCCCCAAAATCAAATATACTATTATGAAAGAGATTTCCCAAGGAGACAATCAATACCATGATATGACAAAGCCACATGAACCTTTAGATTCACCTCATGAGAAGAAACCCTACAACAGAAGACCATCACAGAAATGAAAAGAAATCAAAGATGTAGAGAGGTAAGTGCTCCAGAAGGTTGTTTCAAAGAAAATAATAGACCGAGACCTTACTCAAGTTATGTAGCACTACTTTGTGGCGTCATTAATGAATAACCTTCCAACTATGAGGAAGCAACATAAACTAATGGATGTAAGGATTCCATAATTAAATAATATCATTAATCATCAAGAATGATGTATGGGAGTTGGTCCTGAGACCAAAAGGAAGGTATGTATTGTCTTCTAAATGGATCTACAATATCAAGCATGAAACAGACAAAAGCATTGAAAATAGAAGGAAATATTTGTAGCACATGGCTTCTCCTAGAAAAAAGGCATAGATCATGAGGATACATTTGTACTTGTAGCAAGATATAATTCCATCATATTTATACTTGAATCATCCCCAATAATGACACTATAATTTTTTAATCCAAAATTCGACATCATAGATGTCCAATTTTCCATATCATGCTTTCGACCATCCGACAGTCATCTTCTTTTTTAAACGTCGGTTGCACTACGATGGATATCCGACAGTAAACTGAACATGTCATATTTTTGAATTAGCTCGATTGGATATATGAAGACTAATCTTTTAATACTTTCGTTGAATATTCGACACATTTCACTATATAAGAGGTCAGAAATCTACCAATTTTCACTATATAGGAGGCTGTTATTTGTAAGGGTCTGTCAAATATCGAAACATTTCACTGTATAAGAGGTCATAAATTCAACACATATCACTCTATTAGAAGTCATATTATTTGTAAGGATCCATCAAATATCTAACACATTTCACTGTATAATAGGTTGGAAATCCAAAAACTTTCAATGTATAGAATGTCAAATTATTTATAAGGATATGTTGAATATCCGACACATTTCACTATATAATAGGTTGGAAATCTGACAAATTTCACTGTATAGAAGGTCAGATTATTTGTAAGGAACTGACGAATATCTGACGCCTTTAGTGGTCGGTGGTATAGCGATGTCGTCAGATAGCTGACAATGTTATTCGTTGGTGGTATTCCATGTTAGTATTATTAATCCTCCCTTGTCAAAATTTGGTCATATGTCTAAATCAGGATTCCATCCAGTCTATTTATAGTCATTAGCACCATTGGGTCCACTTGGCCTAATTGGGGCACATGTTTCAGTTACTAAAGTATGGGGAACACTAATTGAGGCTTAATACCACTGATTGCACTTAAATGCATCAGTTTAGAAGCCTCCTAGACCAATCCATACAATTTAGGATCCACTGGGAGTGTTGAAATAAACCAAGGTCAGTTCAGTTCAGTTAATGACTAGTCAAGCTAAGTTAGAAGTCAGTTACATTTAGATCTAGTCCTCTACATTCAGTAAGCGCTAGGTTTACATGACTGCACTCAGGAGGGGTGCATTTCTCACCTACCATAGTTAGTTAGCCTTAGTCAACATTGAATGTAACACTTGAGTTGGTTTAAGAGCTCCGATGAACTCTGGTTATGGTTTGGACAAGGTCAGTTAACTATTGAGTCCTTTGATAATGATTTAGACAAGGTATTAGTTACCTAAAGTCAAGTAGAGTCTATCAATTCAAATTTCCTTATGTGGATTCAAATTTCATGTGGCTATTAAAGTCATTGTACTTCATTCTAATTATTACCTAATTGCGTTTTGATTAATGAAAGCATTCATAGCTGCAAGCCATTTTTGCACTATTTCATTCTTCAATTGCTGAGTAAATTGCGTGATCTATTTTGTGAGTTGTGTGTCTATCCACATATCTAT
This sequence comes from Pseudotsuga menziesii, assembly GCA_001517045.1. Taxonomy (NCBI): domain Eukaryota; kingdom Viridiplantae; phylum Streptophyta; class Pinopsida; order Pinales; family Pinaceae; genus Pseudotsuga; species Pseudotsuga menziesii. The sequence goes on from LPNX010187429.1 coordinate 346,645, forward strand.
GTGCTCAATTTAATATGGTATCAGAGCCTCGGTGGACAAGGCACCTCTCCTCCTTATATCTCCAGCTGGATCATTTTTTAAGCAAATTGCTCCTTCCAGTAAGGCACCAGAAGCAGAGAATTTACCACTTAATATCCCAATCTAGGAAATTGTTGATCAATCTTGCTTGATAAAGTTTGCTGGATGTGAAGGAAATTCCAAAAGTGTATACTATCGACCTTACTTTGTATGTTTGATTGTGTGACAGGTTATCATCTTTTCTTACAGCATTCTCTACAACCACCCCTTTATTCTCACTGCATTCGCTTAAGCAGCTCATTCCTTCTTACTACATTCAAAATGGCTCATCAAGTGGAGCCTCTCACTCCCTTCAACTATACCCAGTGGAAGGAAGACATGGTGGAAATGCTCCGCACCAAGCAGATCTTTAGAATCATAGAAGAAATAGAGGCAGAGCCAACTTCAGATAAAGACAAAGCAAAGTACATGAACAGGATTGATGAATCCCATGGACACTTGCTCTCCTTAATCTCTAGAGATCTTCGATTCCACATCCAAGAACTGAATACTCCCAAGGAGGTTTGGGACAAGATTGCCTCCTTATTTGATAAGCAATATGAGATGAGGATCCATCAGCTAGAAAATGATCTGATCACTCTTAATCCATCCAATTTTGAATCACTGATTGAATTCTTCACAAAGTTCAAGAACCTGATATATCAATTGAAGCAATGCAAAGTGGAGAGGGATGAATATCAGCTCATCCTTTGCATTCTCACAAAGCTCAATGTAGACTACTCAGTATTTGTATCCACCTTTGAAACAGTAAGGCTCACTACTCCAAATTGGAAGCTTCCCACTCTTAATGCCTTCATCTAATCTCTTATTTCTAGGAATGATAAATTTATCCAAATGGGGATCATTCAATCTTCCAAATATCTTGATCTGGTTGCAAGAGGAGATAAGGTAGCGAATGACAAAGGGAAGCAAAAGGATGAGTCTCTTGTGAAGAAAGAGAATTCAAAAGAACCTTCAGGTTTGAAGAGAAGAAAGAAGAAGGAAAAAGGAAAGGTCCTCTGTTCTTACTGTGGAAGGGGATTTCATTCAGAAAGATCCTTTATGAGAAGGAAACTTGATGAAATGGCTCTTCTTTTGAAGAAACATAACATTTTTGTACTTGCTAGTGCAAGGAAGGATGAATCTAAAGAAGAAGAAAATGAAGAATACCTAAGAAAATTCCATGCACTGAAGGCTTGCTGCACATCATCACATGTCTTCCTCATTGATTCTGGAGCTTCCAACTATACGGATGCATCCAAAGAATCATTCTCTTCTTTCCAATCCTTTGATGGTCCTAGTATTCAGATGGGAAATAATAGTAAAGTCAAAACAAAGGGGAAGGGCTCTGTCAAGCTTAAACATGGAAGGTTCAAAGATGTGCTAATTGTTCCCTCCCTATATTCAAACCTATTATCTATCTATTAGATGACCCATACTAAATCTCCAAAGTGAGTGATCTTTGGTCCTGACTTAGTGGAGATTATGGATATCTCTACTCGGAGAATCATAGCAAAGGGTACTGCAAATCATGCTTCAAAAGAATATGAGTTCTCACATTGCATGCCTTCTTCAAAACCAGTACACTCTTAGCAGCCACTTCCAAGGGAAAGTAAAATCATTGCATCTACTTCTTTTACAGCTTCTACTAGTACTGCAGATCCATCTTTATGAGTTTATGAGATTAATATTTAGAGTGACTCAGATCTAGATTCAGTCCCTACTTCCAAACTGGAAGCTAGGAAGATGACTGGAAACTCACCTAACACTCAGAAAGGAAAGACCCTTGCGCTATGCCATGCAATCTTACCTCCTTCAGAGAGATGCAATAGACTCCCTATAAGATGCTATATGGCAAGGGCTCAGTCTCAATACATTCAAAAGAATGGATATGATCATACACCTCTTCATTCAGCAAGAGACAAAGGTTACATTCCTCCTTCCTTCCATCATAATTTTTGAAGAAGAAGGAGAAGTCTACATGCCAGGCCCCAGAATACCTCTACATTGCACACCATGCATGTTGCTTTGCTACCTCACAGAGATGAAGATTGCAGCAACATATTTTTAATTTTTTCAAACTTGAGACCTGATTCTACCTACTTGGATAGAGGGGGTACTTTTTTCCCATGTGGTTTTCACCCCAGCTCCTTGTATTAAGTAGTTACTTTATTTTAATTGATGTAATGGGTGACCTATGGTCTTAGTTACCAGTGTTCACAGATTTTCCAAGTTAGCATTCAAGGGATCTGTTAGGATTATTAATCCTCCCTTGTCCAAATTTGGTCATATGTATAAATCGGGAGTCATGTGTAAATCGGGAGTCCATCCAGTCTATTTATAATCATTAGCACCATTGGGTCCACTTGGCCTAATTGGGGCACATGTTTCAGTTACTAAAGTGTGGGGAACACTAATCGAGGCTTAATGCCACTGATTGCACTTAATTGCATCAATTTAGGAGCCTCCTAAACCAATGCATACAATTTAGGAGCCACTAGGAGTGCCGAAACCATCCAAGGTCAATTCAGTTCAGTTAATGACTAGTCAAGCTAAGTTAGGAGTAAGTTACATTTAGTTCTATTCCTATACATTCAGTTAGCAGAAGGGGCACATTTATCACCTACCATAGTCTGTTAGCCTTATTCAACACTGAATGCAACACTTGATTTGTGTTTTAGAGCTCCGATGAAATCTGGTTATGGTTTATACAAGGTCAGTTAACTATTGAGTCCTCTGATAGTGATTTAGACAAGGTCTTAGTTACCTATAGTCAAGTAGAGTCTATCAATTCAAATTTCCTCATGTGGATTCAAATTTCATGTGGTTATTAAATCCATTGTACTTCATTGTAATTATTATCTGATTACTTTTTTATTAAAGAAATCATTCACAGCTGCAAGCCATTTTTGCACTGTTTCATTCTTCAATTGCTGAGTAAATTATGTGATAAATTTTGTGAGTTGTGTGTTTCTCCATAGATCTATATGCTCAATTTAATATTCCAATGGAGTTGGACTCTATGGAGGTATTTTTTAGATATCTAATGGATTTGTATAGTTTTAAACAAAATACATACATGCCATAGCTACCTATACCCCTATCAGTGCTCAGTTTATGGTATGGTGACACCAAATGAACAATCAACATTTACACATAGTTACAACACAAATGAAGTGCATGCATTACGTAGGGAGAAGCCTTTTCCAACACTAAATAAATCAGAATGAGAAAAATGAAATCCATAACGATATATTTTATATTGATTAACATGTTTATATTATAAACTCTGAATATTTTTCAGTATAAATATGTGAAAAGAGAATCTCAACATCAATGTTCAAAAGTATATGTTTCTTTGTGAAAATTAAGGCCTTACTTAACACCTTCATGCAAATATGTCCCTCTATTGTTCTTGGAATATAGAAAGCAAATATTTCCACACCATATTTAAGGAATTCAACTTCAAGGTTAGAGTAGCAATAAATGTATTTATTTATAATTTAGAATTAGATTCCACAATTGCCATAGGAAACTAAATACAAAGAGTGTGAACAAACAAGTATCTCAATGCCAAAACTTTCAAGTCATGATAGAGTTGGTTCAAGGTATCAAGGAAAGCTTCATAGGATCTTGTCTATGTTTGATCCTAATCATGGAAGAATATAAATCTATACGTATCAAGACGATCAAGGTGTCAAAAGGTGAAGTCATATTCAATATTATGATGAATATAGCTATGAATTTTTTTGTTAGCATTAAAAATTAAAAGCCAAAAAAACCTCAAAGGGTTTTATGAAACAAAAATTTTCTGAAACTTGTATTTGTAGGACTAAAACTGAATACAAAGATTAAATATTATGAAATATTAAGTAATTCATGATAATTCTTTTAATTTAAAGATTTATACCTGCCAATGACCACAAATTATTTTTAACCACAATGTTGATGTATTTGTAACTTCGGAATGTTTCCACTCATATATATTATGTATTGTAACCCAATGTTTATTTCAGGATGTTTCTATAATATATTTGAGTCATGTCATGCCCCGATGTTCCTATCGGGAGTTTCTATAATGTAACAAGTCATGTCAAGTCATTGTGGGTAACCCTCCTATTGGTCAAGTGTTGAAGTCCTCACAGTTGTGGGGCCCTAGGGTTATTAGACTATCCTAGAGAAGTTGACCCTAGGTGAGTCATTGTAAGTCAAGGCAATATTCCCCACCATTGTGTTAAGGATCAACCTCCTTGTTGGTCAAAGGAGGCAAAGTCCCCACAAGTAAGGGGGCACTAGGGTTATTAGACACTCTAGATATGTCGACTCTAGTAAGTAATTGTTAAGTGAGGCCAACATGTTGGAGTGGGTTTTAGGTGAACAAAAGAATATAAATAGAGAGTGAGCTTCTCTATTTATCACACACACAATCACTCACTGGGGTGCATGAGTGAGAGGAGAAGTTGCTGGGATAAGAGAGAGACTATTGCTGTCGGGAGATCATCCTTATGTTTTTGGGTTTTTATTTTGGTGTTGATTCTAACTCTGAGGTAGTTGTGGGGTTTTATCCTTTATGGTTTCCCTGAGGAAAATTCTTTGTGTCTCTTGTCTCTTATGTTTTTTTGTAGTACATGTTATTCTCTCATTTAAAGATCCTAAGATCATAATGCTAGCTTGAATGATAAAAATTGAACATGGTATCAGAGCTAACCTGACAATAAGACATTGTGAAGATGTAGAATATAGGTATTATTACTTTTTGGGTCTCTCTCCACAATCCATCAGCAAAATTATGCTAGGCTGACTCTCCATTGAAGGGCACATCTTTCTGTTGAAGCGGAATTTGATTCCGAGCATTTTCAATTTTGGTGTGGGAAATTAGGGCATCTTACAGAAGAGGATTTTTTGAGTGATCCCAGAATGGGATTGATATCCTCATAAAAATTGAAGTTTAGAGACCTGGATCAATATTTTTGGTTGGGTGAAACTCCATGAAAGTCAAACCCTTGTTTGACCCCGAGCTGGAAAAACCCTAAAATACTAAAACTGCTACGTTTTCGTACATTCTCTATATCTCAGGAATGGGAAAGTTTCAGGAACTAAAAATGGAAGAGACCAAATCCAATATCCTGATTTACACTGTGTCCACCATTTAGCCTTGGATTCATTATATTCTAGGAGATATGATCCCTCCAAGTTAGGGTTCCAGCCTCTTCTAGAATTCATCCCTAAACAAGACACCTGGGGATAATTTCTATACCTTGGGATACAAAGGTCCAAAAGAAATTCCTAAAAATGTTCTAGAAAGGGAATGGATTTTCCTTTATATGGACTGAGTTTTAGACCCAGAATATGAAATAGTGACACATGGCAGTCCATACAACTTCACTATTCTGAACAGTCTTGTAATAGATCACCTTGGGAAAGGGATCATAAGGCCCAATTTGTGAAACCAATTAGGATGAAAACTGTGGTTTTGGAACAGGGACATGGAATTTTACCTTAGTGATAATTTTCAAACACGGAGGAGTATTAATTTCAGAGATATCACAGAAATAGTAACATACATTTCTACAGAAGAAATTGAAAAACTAGGGCTTCCTGTTTTGGGAGCTTCCCTCCACCATTTTCAGAAAATGAGTACATTGGAAAGATGAATTTGAAGAGATCTATATTTCTATCCAATTACATCTAAAAGATTCCATGTTTTGAAAATTATGGTTCCTTTGACAAGCCCTAGATCAGCCAGTTACGAAACCGGGACGGACACCTCAAATCGGTAAGATCTAATATTTTGCTATTTTCATTTGAGGTTCTTATTTCAAAGTGATCTATCACATCAGCTTGATGATAAGCTTGGTGAAGTTGAAAAATTCCAAGCATGGAAGTATATGATCTCTTTGAAGAAAATGAATTGGACACCTACATGAGTAGAGAGGTTCTTGTTCTAGAGGGAGATGAGGCTAGAAGCATTACACAAGAAGAACTTGGTCAAGGTCAATAAGATCGTTGTTGATTCAATCACAGATCAACTTGTACTGCAAGTTTCCTCCCTAAAGACATCGAAGATGTTTGATTCCTTGACCAAGCTATTTGAAGGGAAGAACATAAATCAGAATATGACCTTAAGAAACCAGTTGAAGAATGTGAAGATCTAGAATGTAGAGACCATGCAGTCATACTTTACAAGGGTCTCTCAAATCAAAGAACAACTTGAAGTGGTAAAAGAAGAAGTGAAGAATGCAGAAGTGGTGATAGCCACCTTGAATGGCCTCCTAGGATCATGGGATTCATTCATTCAAGGAATGTGTGCTAGAATGAAATGATTACTATCAGCTGACTCTACAAAGAAGAAGATGCTCGGCTCATAATAAGAGAATAGAAGATGGGAGAAACTGAATACCAAGCTCTCACCATCCCAAGAAGATCCCTCAAGCGATGAGGAATATGAAGAACTCAAATCTTGAAGAACCTCTTATCCATATTAGCATTTGGATAAGAAATGATGAAGTCATGAATGAAGAAGATGATGAAATGAAAGGATCAAGAAGGAATCTACCCATGAAACAAATAAAGATAAGTATTCAATTGTCATTTCATGATTTTTTTTTGTTATGCATTTGTTTATATTCAATTGATGTATTATGCATGATAGACCGTTTGCATTAACAACAGTATACTACTAATATGCATGAGATGGGTAAGTAGCTCATGGTTCTATACAACTCTCCATTGCTACTTATCTAGAATGAAACCTCTTTGCTGACATATTCGATTAGTGCACAATCTCAATTTTGTCCTGGTAGAGATGGAAGGCATCTAGAAAAGTTTCTGTGAGATATCGATGAATGTTGTATTGGATAAAGTAGTTGCATGATCATATATTTATGCATAAGAATTTTCCAGTATGAATATTCCTTATGAAATGTTTCTAATCATACAAATGCATTTGACTTGTAGAAATATCGCATACATAATCGCCTACAAGAAAAGAAGGATGAGACTTGTTCCGAAGAACAAGTAACGACAGTTCAAGATGAAAAATAATATGATGAATGCAGCAACATCATTGATGCAGAACCTTCCAAAAAGAAAGGGAAGACCAGTCCAATAAGAATGATGTCTAGGATGCAGTATCGACACATGAAGGGAAGTTGGTAGCTCCATCATGAAGTAGTTGGAAACATCGTAGGATACAAGGCAAGATTCATAACACAAGGCTTCTCACGAAAATAAGGCATAGATTATGAAGAGACATTTGCAGCCAATGGGAGTTGAGACACATGACAAGCATAATCATGTGTGCAAATGAAAGAAGACCTTGTATGAGCTTAGAAGACACCCATGGGATAACACATATAGGAGGAGCTTGATGAAGATCTTAACCTTTTCTACAAGTTTGAAGATGAAAGCCTATAGAGGATGACAAGCCTATAAGAAGAATTTTTTTTTGAAAAGGTTCAAGATAGAGGATCTTAGTATCTAGTGATCCTAGATGAATACATAGAATATTAGTAGCATAGGAAGCTACTTGTCACTCCAGTGCATAGAGTGCGAAAGACAGATGGAGTATGATGCTCCGCTTCAGAGGGAGTGACTGGAGAGGATCCTAAGGATCGACATGGTACGACAAGATGGATAGTTTACTAATGACTCTAGTATTTACTAAGAGTAAAGAGGATTTCAACCTTTGATTCAAGGTTAAATGGGGAAGACCAGTGATGCTCCTTTTATGTGTCGATGCACTACATTCTAGGCATGGAGGTGTAGACAAGGGAAGTATGCAACAGAGATCCTGAATAGGTTCAGGATGATGGAATGCATGACCACACCTATGGCATCGAACCTGAGGCTATTGATTGATGCTTCATCAGAGATAATTGATGCCATGATGTATCATCAGATGATTGGGTCCTTGATGTACCTGATGGATGCAAGACCTGATATTTTCTTTGTTGTAAACACATTGAGACATGTTCACTTGATGGTTGCAAAGGGTACAGTTGAATATGGGCTCAACTATGATACGAATCAAAATATTAACCTAGAGGGTTGTGTTGATTCAGATTGGGTAGGCAGTGCCATCGATAGGAAGAGCACTTCAGGGTGTTGCTTCAGTATGGGATTAGATGTGATATCTTGGTTTATCAGGAATCAATCCTGTGTGGCACTGAGCACAGCTGAGGAAGAGTATTTCATAGCTTGTTCAACTAGTTATGAGGCAGTATGGCTGAGGAAGCTACTATTTGATTTATTTGATCTCTAGATGAATTCTAATTGTATACATTGTGACAACCAAAGTTGCATGAAATCATCAGAGAATCTAGTGTTCCATGACAAGTCGAAGCATATTGAGATCAAGTATCACTATATCAGGGATATGGTGCAGAGGGGAGTAGTGAAGCTCTAGTATGTTGCAATGGAGGAACTGATAGCTGATGTATTGACCAAGACATTGGCTAGGGTGAAGTTCAAGTACTTCAGGGAGAATCTTGGTGTTCTCCAGATTGAGGTTTCCTCCAAGGGGAAATGGTGAGACCTAGAGCCATTTTTACATGGTGAGAGGATTAAGTTCCTTCCATGGTCAAATGTAAGGGCTGAGCCATTCTGTCATGGTGAGAGGATTGGTTCCTTCCATGTTAGATATGAGTGTTGATCCATTCTAATATGACTATAGGATTGGTTCCTACATGATCAGATATAAGGGTTGTTTCCATTCTTGGAATGGAGGTTCTTGGTCAGTTACCAGGAATACTTGGTCTGGGACCGAGGGCCTTTCTGAAATGATTGTAAGATGTAGTCTTACATGATAAGATGTGAGTGCATGGACATTTTGATGTTATTGAGGGATTGGTTCCCACTTGATTAGATATAAGGGCTAATGTAATTCTCTGGGAGAATGGAGGCACCTGGTCAGCTACATGGTAGCTTAGTCTGGGACTGGGGGCCATTCTAATGTGACTGTAGGATTGGTTCCTACAAGATCAGATGTGAGTGCACGCCATTCTGATGAGTAGGTTAGATATAAGTGCTGGTCCATTCTAAAGAGTAGGTTAGATATAAGTGCTAGGCCATTCTAACGAGTAGGTCAGATATAAGTGCTGGGCTATTCTGACGAGTAGGTCAAATTTAAGGGTTGGGCCATTCTAAAATGGGAGAGGATGAGGTTCCTTCCATGGTCAAATGTAAGGGCTGGGCCATTCTAACGAGTAGGTCATATATAAGTGATGGGCTATTCTGACGAGTAGGTCAAATTTAAGGGCTGGGCCATTCTGAAATGGGAGAGGATGAGGTTCCTTCCATGGTCAGATGTAAGGGATGGGCTATTCCGGCATGGTGAGGGGATTAAGTTCCTCTCATGGTCAGATGTGAGTGTTGGGCATGTCTTTCTGATTATTCAAGGTCAGATGTAAGTGCTGGATGGTCCATTCTAACTTACAATTAGATATAAGTGTTGAGAAAGACATGCATGGAGGCTAGGCCTACACCTAGCATGAAAAAAGGGTTGGCTCTGTAGAACTTCCTGTGACGAGAAGAATCATGAGATAGCACTAGTGATGATGATCCAACAATGATGATCCAGATCATGTGATGATATAGATCTAGTGATGATGTCCAGTGATTATCCAGATCGAGTAATGATCCAGATCCAGTGATGATGATCTAGATCCAGTGATGATCCAAATCTAGTGATGATGTCTAGTGATTATCCAGATCAAGTGATGATATAGATCTAGTGATGATGATATAGATCTAGTGATGATACAAATCCAATGATGATGATCCATATCAAGTGATGATCCAGATCCAGTGATGATGATCCATATCTAGTGATGATACAGATCTAGTGATGATGATCCAAAAAGTGTGATGATATAGATCCAATGATGATGATCTAGATCGAGTGATGATCCAGATCCGATGATGAAGATGACTTGAATATGACAAGGAATTGATGATGACCCAGATGATATAGAGAAGAAGAATTGTGCTGATAAATTGTGTCGAGAGAATACCTTCCTAGTTAAGAGGGAGTGTTGATGTATTTGTAACTTTGGAATGTATTCAGTCGTATATCTTATGTACTGTAACCTGATGTTCATTCCAAGATGTGTATGTAATGTATTTGAGTCATGGCATGCCCCAATGTTCCTATCTGGAGTTTCTATAATGTAACAAGTCCTGTCGAGTCATTATGGGTAACCCTCCTATTGGTCAAGGGTTAAAGTCCCCACAATTGTGGGGCACTAGGGTTATTAGAATATCCTAGAGAATTTGACCCTAGGTGAGTCATTTTAAGTCGAGGCATATTCCCCACCATTGTGTTAAGGATAAACCTCCTTGTTGGTTGGAGGAGGCAAAGTCCCCACAAGTTGTGGGGCACTAGGGTTATTAGACACTCTTAGAGATGTCGGCTCTAGTAAGTAATTGTTAAGTGAGGACGACATGTTGGAGTGGGTTTTAAGTGAATGAAAGATTATAAATAGAGAGTGTTCCTCTCTATTTATCACACACACACACACACTCATTGGGGTGCATGAGTGAGAGGAGAAGTTTCTGGGACAAGAGAGAGACTGCTGCTATTGGGAGATCGTCTTTATGTTTTTGGGTTTTTATTTTGGTGTTGATTCCATCTCTGAGGAAGTTGCAGGGTTTTATCCTTTATGATTTCCCTAAGGAAAATTCTTTTTGTTTCTTGTCTCTTTCCTTTTATTACTGTGCATGTTATTCTCTCAGTTAAAGATCCTAAGATCATAATGCTAGCTTGAATGATCAAAATCTAACACACAACACTGTCGAGAAAAGAAACATAAAAACTTCCCTATTTTTTTCATATAATAAATGTAGAGACCCAAGGAAGTTTCAAATAATCATAGAAACGAATAGAGGAAAATTCTAAGACATCTCATAAAACTGAATTGAAATACTAAGGATACTAAAGAAATACTATTGCAGAAAAGTCATTTTTCCATGTTCCTTATGTTCTTAAACCATTAATGATCTCAAAAAGAACTATATAGGATATTAGATACATAAAGTGCATTGTATTTTGCATCTTCCATTAATATTTTTTATTATAAGTATTTGTCTCACTCCCCATAATCCCTGGAGGTTTTAGGCGCTACGTTTCCATTGGTATAATCTATACCAAATGTAATAGAATGTTGATCCATGGTTATTCAAGGACATAAAATATACAAGGACCTTGATATTTTAAGTTAAGAACCTACAAGTGAGGAAAATTGCATTAAAAAGTTGGGAATTTTCGTAGAGGTGTTAAAACATTTATCAACGAAAATTTATTGATGACTTAGGCCATCTGCTCCTAAATGAAGACAAATTAAAACAAGGGGAAGAGAGAACATGAATATATTAGAGATGACACATATTGTAAACTTGATATTCCATTCAAGTCCCAAATTAGTTATTACTTGTATAAAAATGACTCAGAAGAGGTTCATAAACCTAAACACAAGGAAATTCCATCGAAAAATATAGATGTAAACCCATGAAAATTATCCTTGTCAAATATTCGACTCCATATCCTTGTTGTAAGGAAAATTATCCTATTAATTTGGTAAGGTAATCCACATACTATTTTTGTGGAAATTGAACCCAAGAGATAGAACAATTACATTAACAAAATTGTTGATCAAACATGCAAAATTAACACCAAAGGAGACTGAAATTGGAGCATAACACTAATCTGTATTGAGTAAGTGTACAATATACAAACTTGTGAAGTAATAGGCTGCTGAAATATATAATTACATGAGATATTTGAATGCATAAGTATACCATTCAAAAAGGTCAAAAAGCAGGCTTACTAAATCTAGTCAAATCCCCCATAGGTGCATAAAGCAGTTTCCAAATCCACCAAGATGATCGTGAATTGGCTAAGTCAAGTAGGAAAGATTATGATGGATGGAAATACAACTCATACATTCTTTTATTAGGATAAAAGGATGGAGGATGATGTGGGAAAAAAACAAGTCAACTACACCTAGTCTAGCTTTTCCTTTTGCCTTAAATCTCAATAAAACATGCAACTTTTCAGAAAAAGTAGATATGTGATTTGGAGGATCTGGAATAAAGAAGACATGCTAAAATGGGTTTCCAAGATGTTTACCAAGCACTCCATGGCTCATTTTTTCCATGTGTTAACTTATAGGACATGTAGAAGGTAGCTAGCATAGAGTGGAATCTAGGAAACTAGGTAATAAGGCAAAAACAATTTAATTAATGTCTAAGCTAGGTAACTATGGGTTTATTATTCTAAAACCCCCACATAATACTAAATTTATGGGTAAATATAAAAAATCTATAGGGCCTAGCAACAAGGATTAGTCACCCTTTACATACTACTTGTCCATACAACCGAGGAAAAAGGCAAAAAACCAGTGGAAAAATCCTCCCTTAAACATAGACAGAAAAAAAAAAATTGGAAATATTGTCATCAATAATGCTTCATAGCATGATCATCAATCCCTAGCAGTGATTTGATATTGCTTAATTTATTCTCACAAAAAAATTGGTGAATATGTGTGCTACTTGTTCTGAAGATGCACAAAAAAGTAGATGAATGGTACCATCATGCACAAGCTGTCTGATGTAGTGCATATGGATCTCAATGTTCTTGGTTCACTGTCTCTCAACTGGATCATTGAAAATTTGAATGGTACTCTCATTATCACAGTAGATAATAGTTGAAAACTTTTATTTGAAGCCACATTCTCCAAGTATTCCGTGTACCACAAACATTGAGTTGCTACATTTACAACTCCTCTATACTGTGCTTCTGTAGATGAGAGTGCTATGGCACTCTTCTTATGCTTCTTGCTTGACCAGATGATTGTTCCTTTTTTAAGCATGAACACATATCATGATATTTACTTTCGATCTATGTTGTCACCTTCCCAATCACTGTCAGTAAACCCAATCAAATCAAGATCAGATTTTGCTTTGTAGAAGATCCCAGGAGTTCTTGTTCCTTGAAAAAAGTTTAGGATAATTTCGGATTCTCTCCAATGGATCTCATGAGGCTGATCCATTTATATTGATTCCACACTAACTACATAATATATATCAGTTCAAGTGTGTGCAAGATAAAGAAAACACCCAATCAACTGCATATACCGTGTATTATTTACCATAAGAGAAGAATATGCTTCTTCAAGCTTAACTCCTGAAAGGAAGGGAGTCTTTCTTGGCTTGCAATATTTCATGTTTAACTCATTCAGAACATCTAAGTCATACTTCAACTGATCTAATTTGATTTCATGTTTGGATTGAGCAATTTTGAGACCCAAGAATTGGCTCAACAATCCCAAATCTGTCATAGAAAATGCATGGTTCATTGCATCCTTCAAGGAGGAAATCTCTTTCTTNTAGAATTTCATCCACATACAAAATAATAATCATCAAAGAACCATGAATCAACTTCAAATAGACATTAGGATCAGACTTGCATCAAACAAAATTCAATGACAATAGAAAGCCATCAATCTTGGCATACCAAGCCCTGAGGGCTTTCTTGAGACCATACAATGATTTCTTTAACCTGCACACTAAGATGGATTAAGGTTGATGCATGTAAATCTCTTAAGTTAGATCTCCATTTATGAAAACACACTTCACATCCATGTGATGTACCTCCCACTGCTTCGAAGTTGCAATGGCTAAAGCTACCCTTATGGAGTCCATATTTGCCACTGGTGAGAAAGTTTCATTGTAGTCAATACCATGTAATTGTGAGTATCCCTTGGCTACCAATATTTCATTATATTTCAAAGGTGAACCATCAGCAGCAAACTTAGCCTTGAAAACCCACTTACATTGAACTAGCTTCCTCCCTGGGGGAAGATCAACCAGTTCCGAAGTGTTGTTCTTCTGGAGCGAGATAAATTCTTATTTCATGGCCGTTTTCCATATTGGATAATGTGCTGAATCTTCATATGTAGGTAGATCTGATTCAACCATCAGATATTACTTCTAATCAAATAGAGGATCTTTCACACAAAGGGCACTCTCAAACTGAGATCTTGTCCTCCTAGTGTCACTAGGATTTCCAACTAGTTCCCCATCTACATGAATGGTATTTTCTGCCGATTTTGTTCTTTTAGGACTATTAGGATCTGCAATCAAATAATAATTATCAGAAATATCAGAATCAGCAAACTCATTAGTCTCTTCACTTACAATCAATGGATCTGGTGGTGAAGAAGACTCTCCAACTTCAACTACTACTAAAGGCTCTTCTTGGAACTAAACACTTCTTTCAATGAAAGATTTGTTAGTTCTCAATTTTATCAGCTTGTACTCTTTTGAATATTCATAATACCTAACAAATAGGCACTCTTGTATTTGGAACTGCAAATCCTTTCTCTTCAGTTGGAATTCTAGCCCAAGTCTTTGAGCCAAAAATCTCGAAATGGGTCACATTTGGCTTGTTCCCACTCCAAGCTTCAAAAGGAGTCATACCATCAAGCCTATTAAGAGGCACCCTATTCTGGATATAGGATGTGCATTTTATAGCCTCAACCCAAAACTTTGGTGGCAAAGTCTTAGCCTCCATCATGTAGGTTTCCATCTCCTTCAGTGATCTGTTCGTTCTCTCAGCAACACCATTTTGTTGTGGTGTGTAAGGGATCGAATGTTGCATCTGAATACCTCCATATTTACAATATTGAATGAAATCATACTTGACATGCTCACAAACATTGTCAGATCTGAGGATCTTTAGTTTCCTCCCATACTGGTTTTCAACCAAGGCTTTAAAGACTTTGAAAAGGTAAAAAGCTTCAGACTTATGCTTTAGGAAGTGAACCCAACAATAATTGGAAACATCATATATGAAGGTTAGTGCATATCTGGATCGGTTCATGGACATATGAGGAAATGGACCATCAATGTCACTATGGATCAACTCAAGAGGTGCAGAGGTTCTCTCATGACTAACTCTCTCGTATTTGTACTCTGGGTGTTTACCTATAATACAACCTTGATAGACTCCCTTAGAAAACTTGATCTTTGGTAACCCTATGACTATATCATTTTCACTCAAATAAGAAAGATACTTGTAGTTAAGATGGCCAAATATTTCATGCCAAAGCTTTCTTCCCTCATTAGCATGAATCAGAAGAGGAGAGGGGTTTGAGTAGGGTAGAAAATGGGAAAACATGTATACCTTCGAAGTGTGATCAACAAAACCTTTTTATATGACTTTACCATTCAAAATATTAGTGATTTCAACATCATTAGGGGAGAATATGACCTTCTTTGGAGACCCAATGTGATTCATATGATACACTGACAAGAGATTAGATGCAAGACCTGGAACATACAACACATTGTTTAACTTACCATGGTTAAGATCAATCCTTCTCTTCCCTGAACTGTCAGTGAGAGAGTCATCTCCAGAAAATATTGATGGACCTTTCAACATGTCCAGAGAGGATAATTCCTCTTTTTTCAAAACCATATGTATAGAAGCTCCAGAGTCTATGATGAAGCTAGGTGAGCTTGATGTGCCAGCAACCAAGGCATGTACTCTCTCTCTGTCCTCTAAATTTGATCCTCCTTCCCTCTTATTTGAGAAATTAGGAAGGGAGATTTTATTATTCTTTAGTAGTTGGGTCAACATGTCAATTTGCTTCTTTGTACAAGGGCTCTCAAGATGATAGCCCTTACTGTAGTATGTGCACTTGCTCATTTCTCCTTTGTTCTTCTTGGAACCTTCAGGCTCCTCTTGATACTTATTCTTGTCTCTCTTTTACTCAGGTGGATTTTTAGATTTTTTCTTGCTTTTTGAATCCACCATTTAATCTATAGAAACCAAATATTGGTCTTTGGAAGGTTTGATGGTGCCCATCATCACCACCTTATCTTGTTCCTATGTGAGGGATTCCATGAAATCTACAACATTAGCAATCTTCCAGGCTCGAGCTGTCAACTTGGTGGCATGGAAGGTCGAAACAAATACTGAATAGTCATGTCCAGGATTTGAGAGTATGGCCAGAACTATTTTCTCTTCCTTCTTTTCGATCCCACACCGTTTTAGCTACAAAACAAGGGCTTTAAACTTGGAAACGTAGAGTTGCAAGGATTCAAATCTACTAGAACTCAAGGAGATCATCTCATTCTCAGTTTGATGTCCTATCATCTCATCTATCTTTCCAAATATATCTACAATATTCTCCCACACTTCATTATGTTATGTCAATCCATCAATATGGAAGAGGAGGTCTCTTGAAATTCTCAGACACAAAAGACCATAGGCCTCATCCCTCTTGTTGTGCCATTTGATTTTCTTCGTAGATACATTAGAATATCCTTATGTTGAAATAGTCACCTTGTATAGAACTTTTTTTCTCAACAATATCTCCATCTCAGCTTTCCACTCAAAAAAATTGAATGGAGTCAAGATGATCTTGTGAGATTCGACCATAGCTCAGAAACTGTGCTCTTCAGTTAGCAGAATATGCTCCCAGTGAATATGTAAAACCTGAAATATCAATATGGAAGGACATAAATCAATATACAAGGGCTCTTATATGATGTTTAAATTGAACCCAAGAGATAGAACAATTACACTCACAAAATTGCTAATCAAACATGCAAAATTAACACCAAAGGAGACTAAAATTGGAGCATAACACTAATCTATATAGAGTAAGTGTACAATATCCAACTTTGTGAAGTAATAGGCTTATAAAATATATAATTACATTAGATATTATAATTCATAAGGATTCGATTCGAAAAGGTCAAAAAGGAGGCTTACTAAATCTAGTTAAATCCCTCATAGGTGCATAAAATAGTTTCCAAGTCCACCAAAATGCTCATGAACTGGCTAATTCAAGTAGGAAAGATAATGAGGGATGGAAAGAAAAATCATACATTCTTTTAGTAGGAGAAAAGGATGGAGTATTATGTGTGAAAAAAACAACTCAACTACGCCTAGTCTAGCTTTTCCTTTCGCCTTAAATCTCAATAAAACGGGCATCTTTCCAAAAAAAGTAGATATGCAATTTGGAGGATCTTGAATAAAGAAAACATGATAAAATGGTTTTCTAGGATGTTTCCCAAGTGCTCCATGACTCATTTTTGGCATGTGTTGACTTCTAAGACATGTAGAAGGAAACTAGCATAGAGTGGAATCTAGGAAACTAGGTAATAAGACAAAAATGATTTAATTAATGTCTAATTTAAGTAAGTATGGGTTGATTATTATAACATAATTTAAATAAAATATACATCCAAAGCCATGCAAACATCAAGATATAGTTTGGATATAATGAAAGTAGGACTTGGAAATCAAAATTATGTACCCCCTTATGTAGGTTTATCCAAGATTTGAGTAACTATTCAACTTTGGATTCCAAACCTTCAACTCCTTCACTTGAATATTTGCAAAATAGAAACACTAATTTCCTGAAAATATTATGGATATAGTAAAATAACTATGACTTGAGACAAAGATATAATCTCTCATTTAACCATACATTTGACACCTACAAATTTGATGTGTTTACTTTTTAAAGAGTGCTTCAGAATTGCATATGTAATAGAAAGCATGAAATTTTTTCTTAACAATAGTTAAAGGTGCAAATGATGGCAAAGAAATCGTAATAAAGTTCATATTGAAAGAAGCAATATGAGAGTAAAATATCTTATGTTTCTAATAGTTCTAGCAATAAAAACGAAAGATGAAAACATGCAAATTCGCATTGATACATCATCCCTCTTGATGTCCTTTCTATTGTGTTTGAGATTTGGGGGAACATGGAAGCATGACATCATATGAAATAAGATAATTTAGTAATGTTTGGGAATGACCAAATAATAAGTTGTTGTGGATAGAAAATATACTCATTAGACACCTCAAAGTGGGAGTGTCAATATCACTCCCAAACATTAATCAAATATACAAATCAAGAGAAAAAGAGAAATACATGAGAAATGGAAAACTTGAAGCTAAAATACTAAACCTTGGAAAGAAAAGAGACACTATTGAATATCAAAGATACAAGTATAATAAGATGGAGGTTAGGTATCCTTGTCATCATCAATTGTTTTGATGGATCCCATGCAAATTCAAATAAGATATTCTAATGAATTCTCATGCTGAGAGACCCTGTCTAGGAGAACTTGGAAGGAAAAAGGAATATCATGTCAAAAAATCCTAACATCGAAGGCTAAAGGGAAGAAACTAGTGATGGGTGCCTAGCCACCTGACTTAGGTGGGGGGTGGGACATCAAGTCAAGATGGAAAAACAGGACATCCAAAATACCTCCTTTACCATTGAATGGAGTTAATTTGCTTACAATGTGATGCTTTTCAGAGTCAATAATTCACTAGTTGTCTTCTCTATAATTGTGGACAAAAAATGCCAATAGTTTTGAAAGAACTATGAAAATGGATGGCTATAAATAAAAATGTTTTAAAGCAACTACAATTTAAAATTATTTCATGATATTGCATCATTGTAATTACCCTTGTCCTATAAATATGCATATGTTGTCGATACGTATAATTTATTGGAACAACTTCCCTTGATTTGTGGAGCTTAACAATGTCTACATTTGCTTTACCTTTTAAAACATATTTCAACATACTACAAATACTTTCTTGTTGCAATAATTTCATGTTAGGAGCCCTCAAATAAATATTTGCTTGTTTATCAAAATAGCAAAATGAAGCTAAGAAAATACAGTCTCAGAAGTCTATCTTGATGAAGAAAAACAACATTAACAATGAACATTTTAATTTAATATGTAAATTAAAATAATATTCAAGTAAAATAATGGGTAATAAGAGTTCACCTGAGGAAACATGGAGAACACCAAAACAAAGTATATAAGACCATAGATCACACCAAAACACCAATTTTTCTTATGAAGTTTCAAAATGTTTCCAAAGGCTATCGACAACAAGTTCCAAGGGATGAGTGAAATAACCATAGTAAAATTTCAACACTACAATTATACAGCAGAATAAATTTTTTAAGTCATGGGATACATGCTATGACAATAATGCTTTAAATGCATAACTATGGGAAATTGATAGTTCCTTACCATTTATGAGAATTTTCATAGCAATTTAATATTCTCTACTAAACAAATCCAACCGCATGAAGGTGGAAGCTCTTATGGGCACTGCCCCCCTCACATCACTCTCCATACCCCATAAAAGATAACAATCATTAAACCATTCATTCATTCAGTTAAGACATGCATTCAATAAAATCTAACATTCATTAAACCATTCACTCATTCAATCAACACATTCATATAATAAAAATTAAAATTAATTAAACCATTCATTCATTTAGTAGGAAAAAAGCCATGCATGACATTATATTATAAAAAATAATTACACAATATTTCTTCAGCTATTTCTTTCTATTTTTTCTTCTCTTTACAAAATCAACAAGAATTGCATCTTATGGAATTTATCATTCATTTCTTGGTGCTTCATCAACTTGCCATGATGTCTTCCTAGTAGAGTGCTCGCGACATGGATTTTGCGGCAAGAGGATGCAATAATGTGAAAATGTTGAATACATATATTTTGTTATTATAATTACAAGTATTTCATTAGAAAAAACATTACAAAGGTGTTGTTTTCACCTTTTTGTGGCCACACAATGTTCTTCATATTCCTGTCTAGGCTGAGCCTCTACAGTGTGACCCTCTACATGCTCTACAGTTGAAATATGGAGAAGTACAATTAATGTTCACCATCTAAAATTCTATATATAAAAATGTAGGATATGAATAAGTTCATTATAAGTATTTGAAGCATTATCATTGATTGATTAATGTCCATCATCGACATTAATGGGATCATTGCTTTCTTGCTCAAAACAAAATCAATATTCTATATCAATTATTTATAAGAATAGATTGTAGAAGTAAAAATATACATCAAACTATATAGATTTTATATACCTGTGCACCAGATGGATCACCAAATTACCATAATTACCCACAAAATGTTTTTTACCATTCAACAACAACTTTGAAGTTGTGCTCGAAGCCAAGATTCAATTCTTCCTCAATGGTAACTTCTTTGAATTGACCAACTTGCATATTTGCATAACATCATTAATTTTACATTTTGTGGTGCAATAAAATGAAAATAATTTGTAATTTATTATTTGGATGCATTATCAGTTTTTTTATGCTTATAATTTGTGTCCCCAAATTCGAATAACCACTGGGACAAATCTTGTGCTGACCATTTTTTTCTAGTCTTTCCTTTGTGGCCTTTGATGTGTCTGATAGCCTATGGAAATGTTTAAATACGTTATATGTCCCAAATTTGATATAAAAATTAATAATAATAAGGGTTAGCATTACAATGTCGAAATAATTGCATACCTTCTTGTGCCTAGTGGTAGATTTCCTTCTTTTCTCAGATCCCTCTCATTTCCATATTCCACTTGGGATTTCCACTCTCTAGCTGGGATCATCGAAGGGAGTGCGTACCTAGGATTCCTTTCTAGGTGAACCATATATTTATCTTAGACAATATTCATATGTTATCCAACCTTCTTTAGGACCATGGCTTGATCAAAGGTCTCGTTTTCAAACAAGCCAAACAACCAATTAGTCAGATCATCCTTTAAATTTATTTTTTCTCTATCCCACCTTATGTAGATGGTGGGCCCGAAGACAAATCATTTAGAATTTAAAAAAAAAACATCATTTTCTTCAAAACGATCATGCCATCATTAGTTGAAAAAAATAATTTATCAGTATATTACAATCAAATTATAAACAATAACTTGAACAATGTATAATTACCTGTTATATTCTCTATCTTTATTGGAATGATATATTTGTCCACCAATTTTTTTTTGTATTGTACCTGTGCTATTGAAACATGAAGATCCAGGAAATGTTGCTTCAACATTAGCAATACACATCCACCACATCTTCTGTACGATCTGGTGTGCATCAGTCACTATTGTGTGGAGTCTCTCCTAGCCTCAGGGGTGTCGCACAATGTGATATTGATTGTTCAGTCAAAAACAATGGAAAATGAGTCGATGTGCACAGAGTCATTTTCTCATGTGATGATTGATCTCCACGAGCATCAATGGGCCCAAAAATACCTTGAATACTAGTGTGTGGTTGTGGAAAATCATGTAAATACAAACCATATTTTCTAATTTCAGTATCATATAAAAGTAAATGTTATAAAGTTTGAAATGAATTTATATTATGATTCAAGATTTTGTAACTTACCTGAAAGGCATGCAATCTCTTAACCAACACTTCAACATTTTTTTTAATCTCATTTATATGTGGAATAATGAATAACAGATGAAAGATACCCTCATTAATGTTTTTCAAGGTCTTCTCTACCACCTTAACCCGGTCTAGAGAAGAACCAATGTTAGCATCGTGCAACAACTCATGCACATCAAAAGATATTGATTTTTTGGATGCTGTTTCATACACTAAATCATTTCTCTACAATAAAAATATACAAAACATTACTGACATGAAAGCAATAGACTGCAGAAAAAAAAAACATATCTTTCATGATAGATTCCTAAAATTACAACTAGGTTTACCTATTAGATTTTTATCAATTAGACATTATTATCTTAGGATCTTATCTCAAAGAATAACATGCAAAGCAATCAATCACAAGAGACAATGGACACAAATATTTTCCTTGGGGAAACCATAAGGGAGAAAACCCCGCAACATCCTTAGAGGTAGAATAAGCACCAATGGCAGCACTAAAACCCAAGACACTAAGATGATCTCCAATAGTTGTTCTCTCTCTTATTCCAGCTTCTTCTCTCTCACTCATGCTCTACAAATGAGTGTGAGTGACTGTGTGATAAATATAGAGGATCGCTCTCTATTTATACTAATCTTTGACTTGAAAATAACTTACCAGGGCCGACTTCTCGAGGAGAGTCTAATAACACTAGTGCCCCAAAAATGTGGGGACTTTGACCCATGATAAACTAGGAGGGTTAACCTCTATGAATTTACATGAGTTGTTCACATTACTTATTATCCTGATAGGAACATCAGGGACTAATAAAATATGATATATGAAATATAGAAGTGAATATATTTCGAAGTTACATCAACACTCCCTCTTGAATAGGAAGGTATTCTCTTGACACGATACATTAGCACAAGTCTTCTTCTTTGGATCATCACTGGATCATCATCATCATAATCTCTACTTCCTCCATCTCGATCAACTAGTGTTATCTCTCAATTCTACTTGTCACATGAATTTCTATAGAGACGTTCCTTTTCATGATGTTTGCAGGCATAGCCTCCATGTAGGTCTTCATGTTATTCAACACTTATATTTGACCATGGGAGGATCACATCCAACATCCATGTCAAAAAGGCTTGCCCAACACTTACATCTAAACTTCAAAGGAACACATTCAACATCCATGTTAAAAAGGCACACCCATAACTCACATTTAACCATGGGAGGAACCCATCCTGCATCCATGTTAGAAAGGCCCAGCACTCAAATATGACCACGAGAGGAAAACATCCAACATTCACATCAAAAAGGATGTACACTTACATATGACCATGAGAGGAACCAATACAACATTCATGTCAAAAGGGATCTACACTTATATCTTAACATGGGAAGAACCAATCCTACATCCATGTCAGAAGGGATCTGCACTTATATCTGACCATGAGAGGAACACATCTAGTATTCATGTCAGAAAGGATCTGCAATTACATCTGACCATGAGAGGAACACATCCAACATTCATGTCAGAAGGGATCTACACTTACATCTGACCATGAGAGGAACACATCCAACATTCATGTCAGAAGGGATCTGCACGTACATTTGACAATGAGAGGAACACATCCAACATTCATGTCAGAAGGACTCTACACTTACATCCGACCATGGAAGGATCCAATCATGCATCCATGTCAGAAGGGCTCTTGGACTCATCACTTCCCTTCAGAGGGAACCTTGATCTAGAGAACAACAATATTATCCCTAAAGTACTCAAACTTCACTCTGGCTAATGTCTTGGTCAACACATCAACTATTTGTTTGTTCGTCACAACATATTGGAGTTGCACTACTCCTCTCTAAACCATATCCTTGATATAGTGAGTTTTGATCTCGATATGCTTCTACTTATCATGGTGTTTATGCCAGAAATTGTTCCCAGACTACAAGAGAACAAGCCAACACAATCTCAATAATCTCAATAAAACAAAATAGGGTTTTTAAGGTTTTCAAGGTTTTTTGGTTGAGAAGTTTGATGACAAGAGGGAATGCATTCATAAATTGAAATAAACACTAAATCATAAGAATATAAATCCTAAGATGCATAACATAATATACATAATCCAATAGAAAACAACACTAAGGTTCATCCACAGATCGCAAGCATTCCAAGTAAAAAAAATTTGAACCAGCAATGAAATTACCAACTGAGTAACTAAAACAAGTTATAAATGAAACCAGATAACAAATTGAAGGGTAAATAGAGAATATATTTCATAATCAGTCTTTCAAATACACATAAGAGTCATTTACTTAGCTTATGAACAATTCTGAATACCTCCTCTTTCAATCCAAAAAATCAAACAATATGTCCTCTTTGTGACTTACAGTAATACTATCCTCCAAAATTGGTTAAGGAACTGAACCCTAACTACTTTTTAGTCTACCCATCGAAATAGTTTCATCTAAATAATATTTACAAAAATAAAGTAACTTTCAAACCTAACTAATAATTGATTATATTAACAAACTTTATAGATCCTTAGCTGCTTCAGCTAACAAGGCTATCCCTTCCAGGGCTTGAGATTTTCTTCTTTCCTTGAGTTGATCTGTTTCCATATCTATAATAGTTCTATTTATTTCTTCGTTTTATTGCTGCAGATCCTCGATGGTTTGCTTCAAAATTGTGAATTAACCTTCTGTATTCCTCTTCCTTTTCAATGCTTCTCTTGAAAATGCAATCAACTCCTGATAATGGCTATTCACCTCCTCCAAATCCTCTCTGAGCCTTTTGTTTTCCATGACCAAGCCATCATTCATCTCCTGCATGTACTGAACCTGATACTTATATTTTTTTACACTTCTTTGTAAATTCTCTTTTTCTGAATCAAAGGTTTTATTTCCTACTATGGTTTGCATCTCATTTGGAAGCAATATTCAATCTCTTATAAATTTCTTCATCTTCTGGAAACAATTCTATAGGAGTTTTAGGAAAACCTAGGTGTTCTTCACTCTTAGCTTTACATGGAACCTTTTCCTCAACCATCACATTCTTTTCTGAGTAAGAACCCTTTATCTCACCTTTTTGTTGTTCCTACAACATCTGACTTCGTACATCTATAAATATATCGTATATTTTAGTATCAGTCAGGAAAGACTCTCTTTCTTATTCCATTGGCCTTTTACCCTTACTGTCACCCTTATCATCATTCAATTTTTCCTCAGATGAAGAATCATCTATCATTGTTACTCTTTCTTTGTTCAATTTAGGATTCAACAACTTATTCATATTAAGTCTGAGTTTATTTCTAGGTCTGGTTTTTGGTCTCCACATAGGAGAAAACTCCCCCAACATTTTGAGAGTCTTACCTTGATGGGTAACTGAGGCAAACTCAACTACTTTTATTTTCTTTCTTTTTGGTAATGCTACCTCATCACCATGGCTGTGAAATTCCTTCTCAGTACAAACCCTAGTTGCATAAGTGACAGGGACTTTATCATCATCAAATAGGCATTTCTCATCTTCTAACAGAACTGTGATAGGACTTTGTCTTTGAACTTCAATATTCTCTTTCTCATCTAAAATTTTCTTTGTAGGTAGAACATTTTCAGCAAAAATTGTCTCTACAGGTACAGCATTTTCAACAAGCTCGGCTTCCTTAATATCTAATTGTAAATTTTCGCTCTCATTGTCATTAAGGTGTTGTTTAGATTCAAAGTATTCATTTGCATGATCTAAAACTTCCTCTAATTTAACCTTGTCTTCATATTTGACCTTTACCCTCTACCTAAGCTTTTTGATAAAAGTCTGCCCTTTATGAGCTTGTCTTCTGTGAGACTGTACTTCTTGACCATTTTGAAAACCTGACCAAAAAATGAAATACTCCCAAGTCTTTTCCCTACTCTGCAAAATAGTGTTTATGATGAGTTTGATAAGTCCATGATGGAAAATAGACTACTTAGTATGATTTTGGTGCTCCTTAACTCTGCATGACATCTTTTGCAGACTCTTTAGAAAGAAAAAGGGTAAGTTCATCTTGGATTCATTACTAAGATGCTGAAGAAATCTGAAGTTGTATTTGAAAACAAGGGCATATCTACCCTCACATGTACTATAACTCTGTAAAACTTTAATGGGAACTATCCATTCAAGTTTGAAGTTATGAATTGGTACACCTTTACCCCAGTCTGCAATTACACTAGGAAGTAAGTACTTGTGTGCATTGAAGGTGAATGGAACCTTCTTAAACCATAATTCTCCCTCGTTCAAGATCCATGTTGCCTCAGCTACCAACTCCTTAGTCATTTTGAATTGTAAAGTATCAAGAGACACAATATCTTTATCATAGCACTGAGCAAATTTATGAGACACATCTGCATGATATCCATCAATATTTTTGAAAAATGTCAACCATCCTGCATTTGAAAATAACTCTCCACATTCTGGAAAATTGTCTACCTAGCTTAGGTCAGTGGGCCCAGCTTTATTTGTTTTTCCACTTTTCTTCATATTCACTATGGTTTAATAGCACGTGTCGATATCCCACAATCTAACTATCTTCAAATCATAATAGTCTGTCCTAACACAGTTCAAAAATCTTTTGTGCCAAATTGCAAGAGTCTGACCTAATCAGAAAGTTCAGGGAAATCCAACAATATTCCTTTGAATTTTACTATTTTAAATGATGAATACTTGGATATATTTTTAATAATTCATCATTCACAGTGTATTAGGTGAACAACTCATATTCCTCCTTTCAATTTTAACATTAAGAATTTCATCAGAAAAATCCCAAATTAAGCAAACCCTAGCAATGACACGTGGGATACCTACTCAGAAGACCAATACGAGTGCTAAAATGGAATCACTTCAATGGTTAAGTGTCTAATTTCAAGTTCCACCTGTCTCTAACTATCCAGACTACTTCAAACAGTCGCTGTTGAAAAGCCCTAATTCCTCATTTAGTTGAAAAAATCCCGATTTCTCAGCAGTTTCTTCCCACCACAACCTTCCATATCCTTCATGTCCTTCAGATAAGGAACATAATCCCGAATAAACTCTACCTCATTCTACTCGCTGTCATCATTCGCCCTGCGCTACATGCAATCACCACGATCTACCTCTTATGATGATCATCCACCTGTTTCAATGATAAACTATGCAGGACACATATCAAATGCATCAAATATTGTGATTAACACCTTATATTCAAGACACCTAAAAAATTGGACTAAAAAAATGATGATTTTAGCATTCGCGACTTTCTTGTAGCGCTCTAGTGTATTAATTTTTCTCTTGTGCTACAAGAAAGCCCAATCATATAATTTCACATCATTAGGCCACTAATAAAGTTTAAAACTTGATTTATGTGCTTAATCTCAACCTTAGTGTCATTTATAAAACCATTTAATCCATATATTCCTTGTAAAAGCCTTCAATAATGAAATCAAAGAAATTTTTTTATAAAAGCGAGCTTAAAAAATCAAAATCATGAAAATTAAAAGTTTGAACTCTAATTATCTTTATAAAAAAAATTCCTAGAAAACAAAAAAGTACTAGAAAGGTTCAAAAACATAAATAAAAGCATAAAACTAAGGAAGACAAAATCAGGACGTAACACATGGAACACCAGGTTCTCTGACAAATTCACACAAATATGGTTGTCGCAATATATACAAGTAGCATCGAAATGGAGATCAAACAAATCATATAGTAGTTTTCTTATCCAAATTTCTCCACAACTCACCAAACAAGATACGAAATACTCTGCTTCGACTGTACTCAGCGCCATGCAGGATTTCTTCCTGCTAAACCAAGAGATTACACCCAATCCCATACTGAAGCAGCACACCGAAGTGCTCTTCCTATCAGTAGCACTATGTTGCAGCTGCAACTCTTTCCCCAAATTTTTTTAATTTTTGGTCCCCCCTTTTTATTTGTTTCTCTTCAAATTGGCCTAGGATTATTTTATTATTGCCAAATTTTCCCTGAGTTCAGAAAATTATCTTAAAAAACATGGTCTTTTTACTTTTCTGCATCGGACGATTAGTCAACTATTCTTCTGATATTGGAAGTGTAGTGGACTATCCTTCCGATATTGTGTAAGTAGATTCATCTAGCTTGTTGAGTGCCTTTGGAAGCTTTCACCGATGCATTGGAGTTAATTTGCTTATCCTTGGACCTTGTTTGCCGAAGTTCTGGTTCCTTAGTACCAGATGTATCCGGTGAATCAGATGTTCCTTCACCTTTTCGTTTCCGATATCCAATTTTTTTTTCTTCGCTATCGAGTTGGTTGACTAGAACAAGTCGGAGTTGTAACGTTTATCCCACCCAACATTGTGAAAGGATAGTATTAAATTAATCTGAAATATTTACCTTTTCTTTGTCGATTCCAAAGAGTTTAACTTTGGCGGTAGCCGATACTCGTTTCTGAAAGTAATCATTGGGGTAGTAGAGTAGTAGAGCAGTATAACACTGTCCAAGTCATCCACATCGACATTACCAGGTAGGTTACCCGTGATTCTCTTTTTTGTGTGGTGTTTTCTTACTGATTGAACTGTTAGTGGGTGGACATTAGTTTTTTGCATGGAGGTTAGGTTTTCTACATGGGGGGTTAGGGTTTCACTTCCTTGAGCTTTTCTTGTAAATTGTTTACATCCTTAAGGGCATAGCATGTTGCTTGATCTTCATTTCATGGGAGGTTGAGGTTGTATACCATCAAGCATTATTTATGCGCCTGCGCTTCTTGTGCAGGGTTGTAGGGTAGGGTGCATAAAGGTGTTTCGCCATCTGCAACACCCTATTCCTTGTTATTTTTTCAACATTTAAGCTAGCATTATGTTAGGATCTTTACTGATAGAATAACAAGTACAACAATCAAACACAAGAGACAATGAACACAATGTTTTTGATCGAGGAAAGCATAAATGGAAAAAACCATGCAAATTCCTCTAAGATAGAATCACCACAAGATGTAAGACCCCAAAACAGTAAGATGCACTCCCGACAGCAGTAGTCTTCTTCTTCTGTCTAGTCCCAGTATTTCCTTCCTCACTAATGTGCCACACTTGAGTGAGTGAGTGATGTGTAGTAAAAGTGATAAATAGAGAGGCTCTCACTCTCTATTTATATTCTTCCATTCACTTGAAGTGCACTCAATCATGTCGGCCTAACTTAACAATTACTTACTAGAGCCTACATCTCAATGAGTGTATAATAACCCTAGTGCTTTGAAAGTGGGGGGGACTTTAATAATGACTTGACATGACATGTTTACATTATTGATCCTCCCAATCGAAACATCGGGGCAAGACAACATGACTCAAATACATAATAGAAACATCCCAAAATAAACATTGGGTTACAATACATAAGATATATAGATTAATACATTCCGAACTTACATATACATCAACACTCCCTCTTGACTAGGAAGGTATTCTTTCGACACAATTTCCAGCACTGGTCTTCTTCTCTGTATCAGCTGGATCATCTCATCTTCAATTCATCTTCACCTTCAATTCATATTCATCTTCAATTCATCTGCACTGAATATGGATCACCTCTCGATCTGGATTGTCATCACTAGATCATACTCGATCTGGAACATCACAGGATATGGATCTGGATCATCACTTCATCACTCAATCTGGATCATCACTGCTCGATCTAGATCATCACTTGATCTGGATATATTGAAGTCATCATAACTGGATCTGGATCATAGCTCGATTTGGATCTCACCTGGTCATCATCATGTGTTGTTGGGGCGCGCACCCTAACGGTCCTTAAGTTGGGTAACTCCGTGGTTTTTGTGGGATTTTGTAAGTGGAATTATGACTCAAAATAGTCTTAGGGGTGTCAGGGTTGATTCAGATCCCTCTTTTTGTAATAAACCCATGGTTTAATTCTAGGGTTTAGGGTTCGGGGCGCCCATGGTTTAAGCCTGTGGTTTTGTAATAAGTGCACTGTATAAATAAGCACTCTTGTAAAGAAGTAAGGTTAGGCTTTTGATGTAATATGAATTGATGCGAAGCTCAGGCTAGTTTTGTAAGAAAGGTTAAGTCCCAACTGTGTGTGGATGACCTCTGTAGCTGTGTGCACAGAGAACTGTAGCTAAGTGCGCAGCTTGAGGACTTGAAGGGATCTGCAGCTGAGTGCGCAGATCAGAACTGTTGTTTTTGTAAAGAGTTGAATAAAACACAGTTCTGTGGACGTAGCCCCTACATTGGGGGTGAACCACGTTAAATATTGTGTTGTGGTTCTTTGTGATTGTTTTTGTTAAGTTCTTTTATGCATTAATAAGTAAATAACTGATAAGTAAGATCACTGCGAAATACTAACTTCGCTGTGAATTCCCAGTAAAGGGTTAAGCAAGTCACTGTTTCTTTATCTAACCGCGAAGTTATATATGTGAATGTCGAAGCTCTGTGTTGTATGATTATAAGTTATTAAAGGCTAAAGGTACAGTAATATCCCTCTTATGCTTGCAGAAACCTAGTTCTGCGGCACCCCATAGCTGTTTCGGGTGAGACTGTAACCTGTTCGCAGGTTGTTGCTTAAAGGGCCAACACTGTGGGTCTTTTGTTGGTGCGAAGACAAAAGTATATAACCCGGGTTTTCCCATAGCCCAACAAATTGGTTCCATTGCTGAGTGAACTCAGTATCTACTTAAGAGGGATCCACGTCATACCTGGAGGGCTATGTTTTGGAGGCCCTCAGTGCAAGAAATCGGTGATTTGGATTGAAGAGACTTATCTGACCTCTATTGAACAAGAGATCAAAGATCTGTGTCGTAGCGCAAATGAATTTTTACAAAGGTACGTTTTTTCTGATGTTTACAAAATTTTCTTTGGTAGTATCCACATAGAGTTGCACCAGTGGTTATCTAGGTTAACAGAGAGAAGGACGAACTTCCAAGAAGGTCAGTTTCCTGCTCAGACCCCCGCAAGAATTAATATATTGAAAAGGGTGAACAACGAGATATCCCAAGCTATTGATTTCTGGACAACGCGAACCCTTGAAACATTTGTGACGGTGTTCGCCATCGACACGAGTACTTCATTTAGCAAAGCCGAGCGATAGTTTTTCAGAGGACCAAGGGGTAAGTACTTGAATTCATTTAGTTTGAGAATTAAAATGCTATTGGTTGAAAAAGGTATATTGCTCATTGAATCAGACTATTAGATTTAGTATTACTAACCTATGTTTGCAAGCGAAAGTGCCTTCGACAAGAAAATTGGTTTGTTACAAAGTGGAAAAAGGTACAAGAGATATTTTGGATCCTATTCCCTAGGTCAGAATACTAAGTATTCCCCTATAATTCCTGCAGACTTAGAACCCAAAGAAACCCTTTCTGTTGGAAACCCTCCGGTAACCCTACAGCGAAGACCTGTTATCCTTGAGAACCTGTCGCAGTCTGAAAGTAACCCTAGCCCAAGTATTCCTGTCGCAGGTTAGTCTACCCCAGTAAGTTCCCCCTAGCCTACCACCAGTCCCCCCCCAAACACCCCCCCCNATGGCCCACATGAATGATGATATTAAGCTCCCTTTGTTCAAAGAAACTAGATCAAAGGATCCAGAACAGTTCTGGTTCTTATGTGAAGCAGTGTGGACTGCTAAGAACATTACGGATCAAGATATAAGAAGAGTGCAGCTCGTTACTTCTTTTAGAGACTGAGCTTTGACCTGGTTCATGAATTTTTCTAGTACTCAGAACCATGTCTTGGCTGATATCAAAGTAGCAATTATCAAATAGTTTAAGAAACCTAAATTAGAGTCACAGTGTATAACTGAACGGAAAGAGATTCAGGAGAGGCGAGGAGAATCAGTTTGGGACTTTGATCAGAGGTTGAAAGTTCTGCTCGATTAAGTTAACTTCACTATTGGACCAGCGCAACATAAGGAATGGTTCATTGCAGCATTGTTACCACATATAAGGATGCCCCTCATGCAACAGAAGGTTGCTAATCAGCAAGAGGCTTTGGATATTGCTATGAAGCTTGAGACAGCTCCTGTCTCAGATAATTCTGGTATAGCTCAAATTCAAGCGCAGTTGGCAGCGATGGATTTGGAGCTTCACGATACGAAGAAAGGGAAATACAGTTGAGAGAAGCTTTGGTGTACACGATGTCGGATAGAAGGTCACGACAAGGAACAATGTCCTGCGGTAAAAAATTACCTGAATACTTGTGCGCCAAACCCGTTTAACCGTCAAGTTCTATATTGTGAGATCTGTCAGAAAACTGGTCAGCATCAACCTAAAGACTGCTATCTGCTACAGAAGTATGTGCAAGTACCTAAGAACCCCTATTGCAAGTTCTGTAAGTCAGCTGGACACAATGAAGAAGAATGTCGTAGTTTTGACCTCATGAGAGAATGAACCTATGATGCCTATCGGGTACAAAATGAGGGACAGACCAATGATGGCTATGGTTACCATGGTAGTACATCAGGTAGAGGTACTTTTGGAGGTCATGGTCATGGTGGTATGGCTAGAAGAGGATGAGGTCAGGTTGTGTGTTATAACTGTAATCAGTCCGGACATCTGGCTAGAGACTGTCGGAACCCAACTACGACATGTTGATATTGCAGAGCAGTTGATCATGTCATTGAGCAGTGCCCACAGGTGATCGCTAAGATTCAAGAAAGAAATAGTGATCCTACCCAGAATATTTAGATGATTGCTGTAGAGAAAAGACCAGTCCTAGCTATTAATGTTGTTACAAGGAGTGGGGCTATGACGCAAGTGCAGAACAAGGAGAAATAGCCTGATAAGGCTTGGGTCCGTAAGGCCCCAGAGAAAATTCCAACCTTCGATGTGGGAAGAGAAAAAGAGACCTTTATGGAAGCAAAAAAATACTTTGTTGATCCGAGCACGTTAGTAGCACTTGCACAACAGCATCCATAACAGGCACAGTCTCAAGAAGCTTCGACGGATAAAGTAAGTACACTGTCCTCATTTTTACAAAGTTGTATGAAGCTTTTACGAAATCAGAATGCTTTAAATGAGTTGAAGAAAGTTATTGCTTCTTGCGAACCTCAACGAAACTCTGGTAAGGAAAAAAATATTAATAGAGTAAGAAGAACAGGCAGAGAAATGAGATTGCATGCTCAGATAGGAGAATATGACATGACTGATTTGATCTTGGACCTAGGATCAGAAGTAAATGTCTTATCTAAGTAGACCTGGGAACAAATGGGAAAACCTACCCTTGAATGGTCCCCTATACAGTTGAGATTAGTCAATCAGCAGAAGATTGTGCCCCTAGGAAGATTCCAGAGTGTCCTAGTAGATATTGATTGAGTCAGTACCATAGCAGACTTTGAAGTCATTGAGATAATTAATGACAACAACCCTTATCCAGCCTTGCTAGGTATTGAGTGGGCACTAGACAATGATGCAGTCATTAACCTTAAGAAGAGACAGATGACTTTCGAAGGGAAATGTTTGAGAGTCATAGTACCACTGGACCCCTCTCAAGGAGAAAGGTACACATAACCACTCAGAGATGAAGATCAGGATGTTCTGGATCACATCTACAACATCAGAGCTAGGGAAGAAGATTATGTTGATCCTACTACCGAAGGTATCATGGATTGGAAGTGTGACAGCTCCTGCATGACGGATTCAGATGATGGGTTAGAAAACTGGCAGAACAGACTTTATGAACTACATGGACATCGGTGTGCACGAATTACCAAATCTCTCAGATGGCTTGGTGCACAGGTAAGAGTCCTACCTATTTTTGATGGCTTGTCAGACCCAAAAAAGTTTATTGTACAATTCTCAGCACAAGTACCAGATTCACAGAAAATGGAGACTCTAGATTCTGTATTTAGAGCCATAGCTTCCAGATGGTGGAATGGCCATAAGAAGTACCTTCCTAGTTGGGAAGATTGTCAAAAGTCCCTTCGCCTGAGATTTATGGATCAGTCCCAGGAGGTGCAAAGTAGGTTTAATGGAAAGACCAGCCCTCAGGAACATTTGGCACAGTTCTACGAAGCATGGAAGCATGTACCTCAGGAAGAATGGGTACATAGGTTTGTGCATACTCTGGAACCGATAGAAAAGAATTGGTATGCGGAGGCTGAGCTTCGCCAGAATACTGTAAGTTGGGATTGTCTTGTTGATAGTTTTGTGCTTACATTTTCTATTAATGAAGTTTGTCCAGCTTTAGATGTAGCTATAAGGTTGATCCATACTAAGGTATTTGATGATCAAGAACTATTAGAATACCGACCTGATTGGAAAGAACAAGAATCTCATGTAGTAGAATTTTATAGCCTCGCAATTGACGAGGATGATGATTTGTGCAACATTGATATTCTTGAGTCAGAAGGACACTGCGAAGTACACGGACCAGCAGTCAAAGCACCTGAAGTGACTCATCCCCTAAAGTCGCAGATAGTCAACATTGGATCAGAAGAAAAACCTAAGTATGATACCATTGGAGATTATTGGGATGAAGAAATGGTAAGAAAAGTGACCCAACTTCTCCATGAATATCAGGACATGTTTCCAACAAAGTTCTCAGAGATGAAAGGTGTCCTTGGTGATATAGGAGTGATAAATATCCCTCTGAAACCTGATGTGAAGCCTATGAAACAATGCCCTTATAGGCTGAACCCTAAGTATAAAGAAAAAATTAGAATGGAGCTAGATAAGATGCTTGCTACTAGAATCATTGAGCCTATTGAAGAATATGAGTGGGTCAGTCCTATGGTGGTGCAAGAAAAGAAGACTAAGGGAGAAATCAGAATCTATGTTGATCTGAGGAAGTTAAATGATGCTTGTCTGCATGATCATTTCCCTACTCCCTTTACAGATGAAGTTTTAGATAATGTCGGAGGACAAGAAATGTACTCTTTTACTGATTGATTTTCAGGTTACCATCAGATCATAACTACTCTAGAGGATCAACATAAGACAACCTTCACTACAAAAATGGGATCCTTTCAGTATGCAGTTATGCCCTTTGGATTGAAGAATGCACCTGCTATGTTTTCTAGAGTAGTCATCTCTGCATTTAAGGAATTTATACATAAATTATTAGAAGTTTATTTTGATAATTGGACTATCTTTGGGCTACTAAAAGACCATATAGCTAGTTTAAGACTTATGCTGGACAAGTGTAGACAGCATCAGATTTCCTTGAACTTGAAAAAGTGTATCTTTTGTGCACCTTTTGGAATTTTGCTAGGTCACATTGTATGTAAGCAAGGATTGATGATTGATCCTACGAAGATAGCTATTATTGTGAACCTACCACCTCCGAAGTCCGTTAAACAACTTTGCACTACACTTGGTCACACTGGATATTACAGGAAATTCATCAAAGGATATGCTCAGATTACAGCTCCTATGGAAAAGCAGTTGAAGAAATATATTAAGTTCAAATGGACACCCGAGTGTCAAGCAAGCTTGGATATTTTGAAGGAAAAGATGGTCACTGCCCCTATCTTAGTATTCCCTGACTGGAATAAGGAGTTTCATGTGCATGTCGATGCATCCTCCATTACTCTGGGTATAGTATTGGCTCAGTCAGGTGAGGGTAATATCGATCACCCTATTTCTTTTGCAAGTAGAAAATTATCCACAATAGAGAAAAATTATACTACGACAAAATGAGAAGGTCTCGCTATAG
This sequence comes from Pseudotsuga menziesii, assembly GCA_001517045.1. Classification (NCBI taxonomy): domain Eukaryota; kingdom Viridiplantae; phylum Streptophyta; class Pinopsida; order Pinales; family Pinaceae; genus Pseudotsuga; species Pseudotsuga menziesii. The sequence continues at coordinate 381,605 of LPNX010187429.1, forward strand.
TGTATGCATTGCAAAAGTTTCGACATTATTTGTTAGGATCTCATTTTAAGATCTTCACTAACCACTCTGCTTTGAAGTATTTGGTTAACAAGCCTGTGCTAGGTGGAAGGATATGTAGATGGCTAATTTTGTTTTAGGAATATGAATTTGAGATCATAGTTAAGCCTGGAGGACTTAACCTAGGACCTGACCACTTGTCGTTGCTCGAGTCAGGAGAAGATCCCACTAGTTTGGATGAAAGTCTTCCTGATGCCCAGTTGTTTTCCATCCAGATGGTTGACAACTATTTTCAGGATATTGTTCAGTATTTGTCTATAGTTTTTGCACCCACTGAGATGACAACACAATAGAAGAAGCAGCTGGTGGTTAGAGCAGCTGACTTTACCTTAATAGCAAAACAACTATATAAGATGGGACCAGATGAAATACTACGTAGATGTGTCCTAGAGCACGAAAAGCCATTGATATTGGCTGAGGCACATTCTGGAGCAGCAGGAGGTCATTATGTAGGAAAATCTACAGCACAGAATATTTTGACAGCTAGATTGTGGTGGCCCACAATTCATAATGATGCAAGAGAATATTGCCACAGCTACGACATTTGTCAAGGACAAGCAAACCATCCAAGAGGGATGAGATGCCTCTAGTTCCGCAGGTAAATTTACAAGCATTTTACAAGTGGACTATTGATTTTGTTGGCCCTATCAATCCACCTGCAAAGAAATCAGGAGCAAGATACATTATTACAGTAACTGACTACCTTACCCGTTGGGCCGAAGCTCAACCAGTCAAGAACTGTAGCGCTGCTACAGCTGCAAAGTTCATCTTCGATAACATCTTGTTAAGATTTGGGTGTCCTAGAATTCTTATGAGTGATCAAGGATCACATTTTCTAAATAATACTATTGAAGTATTGACTAAAGAAGTTCAAGTATATAATCAGAAGAGTACTGCCTATCATCCTCAAGCAAATGGAACTGTCGAAGCCTTTAACAAGATCCTTGAACATGCTTTGACGAAGTTTTGCAATGTTAATAGAAATGATTGGGATCTTAGAATTCCAGCATTACTATGGGCTTATAGAACCACCTGCAAGAAGTTGACAGGCCATACACCTTTTAGGTTGGTCTATGGACAAGAAGCAATCATGCTCATGGAGTACATTGTTCCTAGCCTCAGAATATCTGCTTTCACAGAGATGGATGACCCAACTATAATGAAAGAAAGGATGGAAACGATACTAGAACTTGAAGAGGACAAATTTATTGCAGGGTTCCAGCAGCAAGTGTAGAAAGCTCGAGAAAAAGCATGGCATGATAGACACATCAAGAAGAAGCAGTTCCAACAGGGTGATCTTGTGCTCTTATATGACAGTAGATTCATGAAATTTCCATGAAAGTTCAAGACACATTGGAAGGGACCATACATAGTGCAGAAAGTTACTAATGGTGGCGCAGTCTAGTTAGCTAAATTGAATGGGGAACTTTTACCTTCTATGGTGAATGGAAGTAGATTAAAGAAGCACACGGACAAGTCCGAACCCCCTAATCAGAAGTAATGGAAAAAGGGAGAGTCTAAGTACCAAAAACAGTTGAAATTGGGTACTAGACTATAATAAAGTTGTTCTCAAAAGCTACGAAGTGTGACGATTGTCAAAGTTCAAAGGTTGAAGTGTGGTTGCTGCGTGGGTCAGGATGGGTCGAAGGTCAATATTGTGTCGAAGGTGCTCATTAAAGTGAAGCTGAAGTTAGTGGTTATGTTGAAGATCAAAGGTGTGTCACAGCCTAAAATGTGACTAATGGGACAAACTAGACTCGGCGGCACTAGCACATGAACTGCCTTAACTTCCTATAATGATGAGATCTTGGGAAATCTAGCACCGTGTGGATAGGATTTCCGTCACTCCATCAGATTCTGCGTCATTAATGCACCATCATGACAGATTTTGTTGTGGAATTCTATAAGAAGCTAAACCGGCCTATGACTCCTACATTTTGTATTGCTTTGAGTTTACAGTTAGCACCATGTCAAATGATCGCGAATTCCAGGAATTGTTAGGAGAGTTCAGGGAGAGAGGTATGAAGAACCTTCTGAGCAATCCACCATGTAAGGAGATGTTCCCAGCGCCAAAGTAGCCAATGCAAACATGATCAACCAGAGATAAATTTAAGGTAGAAGTTCGCTCTAAGCAAAATGAAGAAAGGCACAAGCCCTCAGGAAAGACTCAGGAGGATCCTAAGACGTATCCTCCTAGCTCAGCAGAATGGAGGCATGCTATTTGTCTTATGCAAAATCACATTAGCATGCAATCCCAGGGGTACTACCTGTTAAGGACCCAAAGTTGTGGATGGTCAAATGTTCGATAGGACATGAAAGGGAGGCAGTTCACAGGATGGGGTCACTGACATATTTACAAGGCCGAATGAGTCCCATGACCATCATAAATAGTCAGAGATGCAGACGGATACAGAGCCTGACAGAGTGCGAAGGGAGACCATAAAGAAGGAGAAAGGATCCGATGATAGCATGTATGGCTTTAGCAAGCAGTGCATACCAACAGAAAAGCAGTAGAGTGTCCTTGGATGGGACACTGGTGAGTCTTAGGGGCCTATTTGGACGTGCACCCTAACGGTCCTTAAGTTGGGTAACTCCACGGTTTTTGTGGGATTTTATAAGCGGAGTTACGACTCAAAATAGTCTTAGGGGTGTCGGGGTTGAGTCAAAGCCCTCTTTTTGTAATAAACCCATGGTTTAAGTCCAGGGTTTAGGGTTCAGGGTGCCCATGGTTTAAGCCCATGGTTTTGTAATAAGTGCACTGTATAAATAAGCACTCTTCTAAAGAAGTCAGGTTAGGCTTTTGATGTAAGATGAATTGATGCAAAGCTAAGGCTAGTTTTGTAAGAAAGGTTAAGTCCCAGCTATGTGCGTGGACGACCTCTACAGCTGTGTGCGCGGAGGGTTTTTAGGTGATTAAGAAGATTTGTAGCTATGTGCACAGAGAACTGCAGCTAAGTGCGTAGCTTGAGGACTTGAAGGGATCTGCAGCTGAGTGCACAGATCAGAACTGTGGTTTTTGTAAAGAGTTGAATAAAACGCAGTTCTGTGGACGTAGCCCCTACACTGGGGGTGAACCACATTAAATCTTGTGTTGTGGTTCTTTGTGATTATTTCTGTTAAGTTCTTTTATGCATTAATAAGTAAATAACTGATAAGTAAGATCACTGCTAAATACTAACTTCGCTGTGAATTCCCAGTAAAGGGTTAAGCAAGTCACTATTTGTTTATCTAACCGAGAAGTTATATATGTGAATTTCAAGGCTCTATGTTGTATGATTATAAGGTATTAAAGGCTAAAGGTATAGTAATATCCCTCTTATGCTTGCAGAAACCTGGTTCTGCGGCACCCCATAGCTATTTCGGGTGAGACTGCAACCTGTTCGTAGGTTGTTGCCAAAAGGTCCAACACTGTGGGTCTTTTGTTGGTGCGAAGACAAAAGTATAGAACCCGAGTCTGCCCATATCCCCACATGTGTGTACTATCTCATCATAGGAATTTATATAGAGCCAGCCTTCTTTCACGCTAGTTGTAGGCCTAGCCCACAGGTAGGTCTTCGCCTAGCACTTATATCTGACCTACTCGTCAGAAAGGCACACCCAGCACTTACATCTAACCTACTCGTCAGAAAGGCATGCCCGACACTCACATCTGATCATGTAGTAAACTACAATCACATCAGAAAGGCCCCGCACTCACATCTATCATGGAATGAACTGAATCCTCTCACCAAGATAGAATGGCCTGCCCTTACATCTGACATGGAAGGAACTTAATCCTCTCACCATGAAAGAATGTCCCACACTCACATCAGCCATGGAAGGAACTTAATCCTCTCACCATGACAGAATGGACCGCACTTACATCGGCCATGGAAGGAACTTAATCCTCTCACCATGACAGAATGGCATGCACTCACATCTGACCTGGAAGGAACCAAATCCTCCACCCTCGCCTGAAAGGCCCCCGGTCCCAGATTGAGCTACCTGGTAACTGACTAGGCACCTCCACTCTCCCAGGGAGTGGCAGTTGCCCTTACATCTGTCCTACTCGACAGAATGGCCAACACTCACATCTGACATGGGAGGAACCTAATCATTTAGCCATGAAAGAATGGTTCATCCCTTACATATGACCTGCTCGTCAGAATGGCTATGCATCTCAGCACACATATCTGACATGGAAGGAATTGAATCCTCTCACCATGACAGAATGGCTCAACCCTTATATCTGACCTACTCATCAGAATGGCTATGGATCTCTAGCACTCATATCTGACATGGAAGGAACTGAATCCTCTCACCATGACAGAATGGCTCAACCCTTACATATTTCCTGCTCGTCAGGATGGCTATGGGACTCATCACTTTCCCTTGGAGGAAACCTCGATCTGGAGAACACCAAGCTTCTCCCTGAAGTACTTGAACTTCACTCTGGTTGATGGCTTCGTCAACACATCAGCTATCTGTTCCTCCGTTGCAACATACTAGAGCTTCACTGCTCCTCTCTGCACCATATCCCTGATATAGTGATACTTGATCTCGATGTGCTTTGAATTGTCATGAAACATTGGATTCTCTGAAAACTTCATGCAACTCTGGTTGTCACAATGTATATAAGTAGCATCCAACTGGAGATCAAATATATTAGACAGTGGATTCCGCATCCATACTGCCTCACAACTAGCTGAACAAGCTGCGACATACTCTACTTCAGCTGTACTCAGTGCCACACAGGATTGCTTCCTGCTAAACCAAGAGATCACACCTGATCCCATAATGAAGCAACACCCTGAAGCACTTCCTGTCAATGGAACTGCCTGCCCAATTTGAATCAACATAACCCTCCACGTTAATATTCTGATTCGCATCATACTTGAGCCCATAATCAATTGTACCCTTCAAGTACCTCAGAATATGCTTTGTAGCTGTCAAGTGAACACTTCTCGAATCTGTCAAGTACTGGCTCAATGTGTTCACAACAAAGCAAATGTCTGGTCTCGTGTTTGTCAGGTACATCAATGACCCAATCATCTGATGATACATTGTAGCATCAACCGACTATGATGAAGCATCACTCAATAGCTTCAGGTTCGATGCCATAGGTGTGGCCATAGCCTTACAGTCCATCATCCCAAACCTTTTCAAGATCTCTACTGCATACTTCCCTTGTCCAAGGAAGATCCCATTTGTACTCTGCCACACCTCCATACCTAGAAAGTAATGCATCATCCCCAAGTCCTTCATTTCAAACTCAACAGCAAGATTTCTCTTCGTATCAGCAATCAACCCATTTGTACCTGTCAAAAATAGATCATCTACATACAGTAGGAGCATTACTGGGTTTCCATCTTCAACCTTGTAGTAAAGGTTGGAATCTTCTTTACTTTTGGTAAAGCCCAAACTGGAGAGAAAGCTATTAATTTTGCCATACCAGGTCTTGGGTGCCTGTTTCAAACCATACAGGGCTTTCTTCAATCTGCATACATGAGACTCTCTGTCATGTGTCTCAAAGCCGAGTGGCTATTCTACATACACTTCCTCTTCTACTACACCATTCAAGAAGGCAGTCTTGACATCCATTTGGTGTATCTTCCATTTCATTACTACAGCTAGAGCAAGTACTGATATGATGGAAGTCTATCTGGCTAAAAGTGCAAAGCTCTCTTCATAGTCTTCTCCCTCTTTCTGAGAGAATCCTCGAGCTACAAATCTTGCCTTATACTTTTCAATGCTACTGCCTACAGCATGCTTGATCTTGTAGATCCATTTGGAAGTGACAACTGACTTCCCTTTTGGTCTTGGGAAAACATCCCAAACATCATTCTTCATGATCTATTGATATTCTTTAATCATAGCATCCTTCCATTCTTTCTGTTCTGCCGCTTTTACATAACTGGAAGGTTCTTTATCAATGAAATCACATAGTAAAGCTACATACCCAGAATTGGATCTAGTCCTCTTTCTTTCTCTGTGATTCTCTTCTAGAGCCCCATATCTTTCTGCACCTTGGATAAGTTCACGTACCCAAGTAGGTTTCCTCTTATGAGGATTCTTCTCCATAGGTGGATCTATGGGTCTTTGTGGTTCCTAAAACTCTCAATCTTCTTCTTGAGCTTCTTCGTTCATGATTGTATCATGAATTCTGGGTACTTATGCTTTTGCTTCTTCAGCAAGTCTCTTTCTGGATTTGTTGTAAGCTGTGCCTTCATCAAATGTCACATCCTTGCTGATGTCAATCTTCTTGTATCCTAGGAAGTAGATTCTGTAAGCCTTCAAGCTTTCAGAGTATCCCACAAATATGCCCTTCCTTCCTGAAGGATCTAATTTTTTTCTCTTCTCTTTTGGAATGTGTATGTATACGGGACAGCTGAATATTCTAAGATGGATGACTTCTGGTTTCTTTCCAAAGAATACTTCTTCGGGAGTCTTGTTCTCGAGTACTCTATGTGGAGTACAGTTCTGTACATACACCGCTATTCTGGCAGCTTCAGCCCAAATATGCATAGGTATATCTTGACCATGAAGGATAGCTCTTGCAGCTTCCATCATAGTTCTGTTCTTTTGTTCTATAACCCCATTCTGTTGTGGATTATAAGGAGTGGACAACTCCCTCTTAATCCCTGATTCTTTGCATAGCTTTTTGAATTCATTTGAAGTGAATTCACCACCATTATCTGAACGAATGGTCTTGATCTTGTTTTCAGTATGGCTCTCGATCAAGGCTTTGAATTCCTTGAACTTGCTGAATACTTCATCTTTGTTTTTCATAAAGTAAATCCTTGTCTTTCTAGAAAAATCACTAATAAAAGAAACATAGTATGCATACCCACTAAGTGAGTTTGATTACATAGGACCGCATACATCAGAGTGGATGATTTCTAGAATGCTTTTGGCCTTGCTTTCGCTGCTGGGAAATGTCTTCTTTGTATTTTTTCCTTTCGCACATCCTTTGCAAAATCCATCATGTTTTGCTTGGAATTCTGGAAGACCTTCAACAGCTTTGCTTGCAACAAGTAGTGCTCTGTAATGCACATGTACAAGCCTTCTATGCCAAAGATCATTTGGCTCTATTGATTCATGGATCAAGGCTTGTTCTGGATGACCCTTCAATTTGTACAAGCCTCCTTCTTGTTCTCCAATCACTACCACATCATTGATAGTATTTCCTTTTGGCCACATAATGACTTGACCATCTATGAATGCAACCCGCATTCCTTTTGCATCCAATGCTGGAATGGAGAGAAGGTTCTTCTTGAGTCTTGGCACAAACAATACTTCTTTAATTGTTAGAGACTTACCAGATTCTAGCTTGTATTAAGATTCCCCACTACCTTTTATTGGATATTGGTAGTCATCTCCTAGTTTCACCTTGTGAGGTGATTCATGTTCTGACAGTCTTACAAAGGATTCCTTGAATCCTGTCATATGTTTGGAAGCCCCGCTGTCTATAAGCCAATCATCACTTCCATGAGTAATGTTACTTGTGAGAGCTGATATCAGAACATATTCATCCTCGCTTGAAGAATCTTCACTCTCATATCTGGATCTCTTTCTGGATGGTTCATCATCATCTGTAGCATGAGCATGATGTCTTCTTTTGCTGCTCTTCTTTACTATCTTATGTTTGTTAGGAAAATTCCTTTCATAGTGTCCTACATCATCAAAAGTATAGCATATGATCCTAGGTACATCTCTTCTAGTATTATCTTTGTGAGAGTGCTTACCTATAGAGCCGTGAGGTCTCCTTTTTCTTGACTTGGAGTGAGACTTGAAGCGAATTGTAAGAGCTTGGTCTTCACTTCCCATATTCTCTTCTCGAGCTACTATCTGAGCTTCTTCTTGAGAGCACTCTTTCCATAGTCTGCTTAACTTGACTAACTTCTTTCTCACACAAATTCCTTGAATGAAAGTATCCCATGACCTAGGGAGGCCATTCAAAGTAGTCATGACAATCTTTGCATTTTCCACTTCTTCATCAACAACTTCTAATTGTTCTTTTATTTGAGAGACCCTTTTGAAGTAAGCCTGAATAGTTTCTGCATTCTGAATCTTCAAATTCTTCAATTGGTTCCTCAAGGTCATCTTCTGATTGATGTTCTTTCCTTCAAACAATTTGGTTAGGGCATCAAACATAGCTTTAGGTGTCTTGAGAGAGGACACCTGTGGGATAAGGTGATCCTTAATAGAATCAGCAACGATACTCTTTGCCATAACCATCTTCTTCTTATGTAAGGCCTTTGCCTCATCTCCCTCTAGAACTGGAACCTCCTCATGAATGTAGGAGTCTAATTCATTCTCTTCCAGGACCAGGGAGATCCTATACTTCCAAGCTCGGAATTTATCAGCTCCCTCAATATTTTCATCAAGATTGGTATGATCAGACATCTTTAAATGAGAAACTCAAATGGAAATACAAAATATTTTAGATCTTACCAGGTTCAAGATGTCGGATCTGAAACTTGAGCTGAAATCCTGCAGAGCTGGTTCAGGAGCAAACTAGGGTTTTTCTTTTTTGAAGTTCTGTCCACCCAAATGCCTTGAAATTTGTTCCTAACTTTGATTTTGGGGAGGATATCAATCCAGGCCTGGGATCACTGAAAAATTCTTCTTCTGTAAAAATCCCTAATTTTCGACCCTAGTGACAGGTCCAAAATTAAAAAACCTCAGAATTGGATTTTGTTTTGACAGAAAGATGCGCCCTAAGGAGGAGAGTTGTTCCACCTTAATTTTGCTGAAAATATGTGGAGGAATATCCACAAACTAGGAAGCCCTAGTTCCCGCAGTTGCACAGTGTCTTCTTCTCAGGTTAACTCGGATACCATGTTAGTTTTTCAACATTTAAGCTAGCATTATGTTAGGATCTTTACTGAGAGAATAACAAGTACAGCAATCAAACACAATAGACAATGAACACAATGTTTTTGATCGGGGAAACCATAAATGGAAAAAAACCCTACAACTTCCTCTAAGATAGAATCACCACAAGATGTAAGACCCAAAATTAGTAAGATGCACTCCCGACAGCAGTAGTCTTCTTCTTCTGTCTAGTCCCAGTATTTCCTTCCTCACTAATGCACCACACTTGAGTGAGTGAGTGATGTGTAGTACAAGTGATAAATAGAGCGGCTCTCACTCTCTATTTATATTCTTCCGTTCACTTGATGTGCACTCAATCATGTTGGCCTAACTTAACAATTACTTACTAGAGCCTACATCTCAATGAGTGTATAATAACCCTAGTGCCCCGAAACTGGGGGGGACTTTAATAATGACTTGACATGACTTGTTTACATTATTGATCCTCCCAATCGGAACATTAGGGAAAGACAACATGACTCAAATACATAATAGAAACATCCTGGAATAAACATCGGGCTACAATACATAAGATACATAGATGAATACATTCCGAACTTACATATACATCAAAATTCCTGGAAATTTTATGGTTGGGTGGAGGTTAAGAATTTGTATTCCATACAACCACAATTTCTCGTGGGGTTTAGGAGGGCATTCAATCGACTAGGGTTGCTTGAGAGAGGATTTTGCACGTTGGTTTAAGAAGTACAGTGAAACTGAGTAATCTTGAGAGTTTGTTGAGATTTAGCGATGGAATAAGCTTAATGAGAATCAAAATGCCTAAATGATATGAAGAAGAATTTCAGTCCATTAGGGTTTCTGAGAGAGTGAAGCTTGGGTGGGATTAGGAGGAAACATTGATATAGGGTTTTCTATTTTAAATCACTCATTTGAAAGACTATGTTTAGCCTAATTTACCAGCATGCATGTCGAAGAGGTGAATAGATCTGTATATTTTCTTATTAATCACTATATTAATTGCTAGAGTTAGTTAGACTAAAACATGTTGCATGACTGTTACAGGTCGATTGCCATTACAAGAACATGCCAAAAAGATAGAAGAAGAAATCCCATGTGGCTGAAGAAGAATTTGAGGTAGAAGTAATAACCAGGCTAGAAATCATCTATGAGGACACTAAAGCCACTACTAGAGTAGAACTAGATTAAAAATGGGGAGAAATTTTCAAAATGATCTCAAACCAGAATGTCCTTGATGCTGGCTTTGAAGAAATGACAATTTATGCTAACATTCAAAATTCAGCTTTGATGAACATGGCTACTATGCCTGAATTATTTCCGTGCTCAGAAGTAATAGGTTGGATTCTTCCCAGCATAGATGTGACGAGAATGATCTTAGCAAATATTGCAAAGGAAGGCTACGTCGCATACAGCCCTGCTTATGTGTCTATGGCATACCATCTACCCTCACCACATTCCTATCTAACAGAAATTTTATTAAAGGAGGTATCCCTGGACATGGTAGAGACGGTAAAGAGGATGATGATCACAGGGAATCATTTCAGAACTAGACCTTTGAGAGAATATGATACCTCAACTCTCCATTCTCCTTACAGATTTATTGCTTTGATGCTTAACAGGATTTTTGGTAGAGAAAATGGAAAAAGTTTCAAGATTGGTTAGATACCAGACATCTTTTTTGTTGCCACACAAGGAACTATCTTCAATTGGGCCAGTATAGTGTCAAACAGTCTTTCAGCATGTATAAGTGCAACCTTGGGAGGAGTATCCTAGAAGAAATCTGAATTACATGAGTTCTATTATACTTGATTGCATATTGTGCACTTAGGCTTTTCCTACCCTAAAGTGCAATTGGGAGAAGGACAGAACCCCAGTATACATAGCTTATAATTTTTTTTGGGTGCATAAGTATTACAGTTATTATAGGGAGATTTGTGAGCATTTCATTATGCCCCTATATACTCTAATTTTCCTAACAGAATGTAATTGCATGTCCGAGCAAGAATTTAAGGTTATACAATCATTCTAGAGTTATTATCTGACGGAGGATGGATTATATGTGAGGATGTATGGTGGTTCCAGAGCTCCTTCTCTACTCCCAAAATATGCTACAGATTATGTACTCCATAAGGAGACCCTCATATAGTTGTACATTGATGGAGTAGGAAATTTTTTGTTTAAACATAAAAAGGCAATGTATTCTGTAGTACCCTTCTTCATTGGAAGCAATAAGTTTTCAAGGGTAAAGTAGGGAGTAGAGTTTGTTAAGAAAGTAGAATATTTTCACTTCGGAGAAATGAACTTTCATAGAAATGATTCCCAGAACAAGGTAGCTGATTATTGTAAAGAAGAAGGATTTCATTTTGAGTACATTGAATTTTGGGACAAAGATGAGGAAAAGTTCCGCAATGATAAAAACATAACTACCCTTAAGAAAAGGTTCAAACAAAATATAACAACTATGGGCGAAAAGGGAAAGTTCGCAGAGAAAGCTAAGAAGCTAGAAGAGGAAGAGGCCAAGAAAAGAGAAGAATATGCTATCATATTGATACAAGAAGCACACAATTGGTTGAGGATTGAAGAAGAAGAAAAGAAACGAGCCATTAAAGAAGCAACGAAGAAGGAAGAATAAGAATGGAAAATAAAGGAAGAAGTTGAGATAAAGAAGAAACATGAAAAAAGTGAGGGCTTCAAGTTAACAGAACCAAAAAAGGAAAAGCAACCAATAGAGCAAGCTAATGTACAAGAAGGACAAGATCCTATAGATAAATAATGAGGACAGTCCGATCTTGATCCCTTGGAGCCTACTGTTCCTTCTCGAAGTATGTTAGGAGAAGTTTCAATTTCTAAATTTGATTTGATTCCTTTCATGCTTACCGAAGGGGAGGAGATACCTGATTTTAATACTATATGCTATGACAAAGAAAATAAGAGGATTGTTAAGAGGACCGAGAAAAAGGTAGATATTGGAGGAAAGCTAGGGAAGATGGTTATGGAAAAGACAATAGTAGATGGTACTCATAACGATCCACGGTTAGTAGCAAGGGTTGGGGTATCTTTAACCTTAGCAAATGAAGACAACATCGACAGGATCATGACTGATCTAGAGCAGTCATGGAAGAATGTAGCTCAGCTGAAGGAAACCTTTAAGAAAGAGTGGGATGAAAGCTAGAATATAAAAATAGAATATGAGAACATGATAGGTGAAGTCAAGGTTTCAAGGATGGCATTCCAAACTCTGTAAGAAAATAAGGATTCTTTAGCAACATCTACAGAAAATACAGAGAATAATTATCAAGTTACGTTCAGAGAGTTACAATATATACAGTTGGAGCATCAGAGTTTAAAGGCTAAGAAAGATAATGTTTAGCTATCATTTGGAAAATTAAATAAGGAAAAGAACAAGCTGGAAAGCAAATTTACTGAGCTGGTAATAGAGACAGCTACTGTAGAAGATAAGGAGAAGCAATATCAGACATAGATAGCAGCTTTAGAAGAACATAAGAATTCATTGACAACATTGCTAAAGAGTGCTATGGAGTAGAAAGATGATATCTGACCCTTAAAGGAGCATGCTCTAATCTTAGGAAAAAGATCCATCATATACAACTATAGATAGAAGATGAAAGATGTAAAGTTCAGAAGATAGACACCATGCTGGAAAAGATTGTAAGTACCACTTCATATTTTTTGGATAGGACTCAGGATATATTGGAAATTCTAAAGGGAATAATGGTTTGGGTAGAAATCAATAAACAATATCCCATAGACCTATCCATCAAATATCAGCAAACACTGAAGCAAGAATATGAGTTAATGGAATTCGGTAGTGATATCACAGAAGAATTTAAGAAAACAGTGAAGAAGACAAAGACAACTTTTGATGAATTCTACAGGAGAGTGCTCTTCACATATAATCAGTGTCAGACTTCTGCTGAGAGGATATTAGAGGTGCTACCTGAACATGAAATATTATTAAATCATTTATAGGAGATATACAATGAGGATGAAGAAGCAATCCAGCAGGTCAAGGATTTGGATGAATGGATATTAAAAAATGAAGTAGCACATGCAGCTATGAGCATACACTTATTGGAGGAATAGATGCACCTGATTCTTGCTAGAATAGAGGGTGTGAAGAACCAAGCTGCCAAGTATGGGATTAACATTCGATTCCTTGAGCCTTTTGGGTATGAAAGCATAGCAGTAGATGCTAACGCATGAAAAAAGTTCACAAACGAGCAAGCTGGGCCTTCCATGTGAAATTTTTTGGGAATATTGATTAATAATGTAAATATATTATATTAATTTTTGTGCATAAGCTATAGGACAAATTTTTGTAAAGGAATGGTTGGGGAATATCAAAATGCAATGAGGGGCAGCCCAAGAGTTTTTTGCTTTTTGTTTAAGTATAGGAGAGTTTTAAATAGTAAAGGACCTTTTTTCAGACTATCTTAAGGAATTTTATTGTAAGAAGAACTAATTCATATTATACTAAAGAGTTATATGTTTTCAGCTGGAGAAATTTTTGTGGAGTTTCAAATGTTTTCCATGGGTTGGTTGGATGTGAACTATTTCTTTTTCAACTTGTTTCCATGAATTGTGAGATCGTTCTAACCTATTGAATTCTTTGATGTTATGAATGTACTCCTGTTTATTTTTGTGAAACTTTCACATTTCTGATTGAGTAATGAATGTTTTAATTAAAAATAAGCTATCTTGTTGTTCATCTTTCTATTGATATTCATGTGTTCAGGAATGTTAATAGCTATCTGTGATTTTCTTTATGCATGCAATACAATACAGTACTCACCATTAATTACAGTTTTTATCGCTAGGGATAGGTTAGTGATTCTTAGTTAGTTTCTCTTTGTTTTGTGATTTATAAGCGAGAGAGGTAAGACGATAGGTAAGAACGTGTGTATCACGTTGTGACCCTCCTTGTTATCTCTATCGCCTGCATTTAGTTAGGCATTTTCACATCATACTTAAATATTAAAAAACTAAAAAAAATTATACACAATGGACCGGGCCTTAACTAGTAAAACACTTTAATCGTTACTTGACCTACTATAGCCGGATCATAAACCAGACGGATTCCCCATACCAAACAATAACAAGCTAATTGGGAATGTTTTTTGGGGAGAATCCCTACTGTTGTTACCTATGATTTTCCAGGCACCAACAGTTTTCACTCTAGAAGGAGGTCCACCAATGCATGGATGGCCGAGGAAGCTCGCTTTCTTGAAATTACTCCAGTGATGACAGTTCTGAAAAATAGTTTGCTTCACAAACCCACTCCTAAAGAAAAATAAACATGGTATCTTTATCCTGTTGATAACGAAGTGGTTTACGATTTAAGGATAATTACAAGGGCATATGCGAAAAATATTGGAGGATTACCTATTATCTTTGTCCTTCCTAGAAGAGAGTATCAGAAGAAGGATTTCCCTCAATTCGAAGACTCAATGTTGGTAGAAGATCTTGAAGAATTGGTAGAGGCACCCTTATAGGAATTTGACCAACATTTAGATCAATTGGAACTATATTCCCCTTACTATTCACCTTTCCAAACCCCTGTTCAGTCCCAACCTCATACTCCACTCAGAATCATGGCCAATGTAAATGCTAATAAGCCACCTCCACAACCTTCTTAGAGGGATAGGTATCCTTTAAATATGACACCTCCCTTGCATGATTTGCATCAGGATTTTGACAAGATGTTACCCAAGTTTCAACCAAGTGAAGGAATTCTTGTAGATGATCACTTGCAATGTTTTTACTTGCATTTAGAGGGGCTACGAGCTGGAGAGCATGAAGATGTGGTATGTAGATTGTTTCCTCACACCCTGAAAGGAAAAGAAGCCTCATGGTATTTTTTTCCTACCTACAAAATCAATCACAAATTAGAATACTTTTGAGAGATTGTTTAGAAGCAAATACGCAGTCCAAAAAACTCATGCAGCTTTAATGAAAAGGTTATGTGCGCTAAAGAAGGAAATGAAGGAAAGAGTGCATAAATTCACTCAAAGGTTTGCTGTTTACATAAACAATTTCAATGAAACTAGAAAAACATCTGAAAATGCCCTAATTCAATACTATAACTCAGCTTTCGGGCCTGATCTAGCCATGTTTTCCAAGAGATTGGTTAGACCCACATTAGTAGAAACCTATGAAGAATCTGAGAAGGTAGAGGCAGAGATGGAGGGTATAGAAAATTACCCTGTGCAATCAAAAGAGAAGACTTTTGGAAACAAGAAACCTTTATTGCTGACTAAGCCTACGGATGAGTTATCGCAGGATTTCGAAGGAATGGTGAAAATGATGCATAAATTATCAAATAGGGTGATGGATTTAGAAAAGGAAAAAGAGGCTCATAAACCATATAATCCTTATTATAAAAAAGGGGAAGACAACAAAAAACCTAAACCTCCTCGACACAGTCCTTCAGTAATGAATTTAACCGGTGTAGGCATGGACAATTTTTGTACCTTTCATTAGTAGCCTCATTCTAAGAAGAATTTCCCATAATGGATTAATTCTATGACATTAGTAATGAATCAATTATTGGAATCCAAATTGAAAGAAACTGGTGAGGAGAAAGGAAAAGATCATGAACCAATGGAAAAACAAGAGGAAGATACCTTAGTTTTATGGGACTGTGTTTCTATGCTTAATATGGAAGATGAAGACTTTCTAATGCAAGAAGAAACACCAGAAACTAATGTAACAACAAGAAGTCAGAATCCATTAAAAGAAGATAATTCAATGCTTCAAAATATTAAGAAAATTCAAGAAAACATGAAGAAGATAAAGAACAATGCTTCGATTGTTAAAATACTTGAATTTGTCATTTCAATTCAGGATCCTAAGAAATTCAACACACCTTTAAAGCCTACTAAAAGTAAAAATGCCAATGTCAAGAAGAATCTCAAAGAACATGAGATGGGATATGATATTGTGGAAGACATTAAAAAGGCTAAAGCAAATATCTTATTGTTTGAAATGTGNCAATTTACCTCAGTAAAAGGAGAATCTTTTAAAAGCACTTGAGATACCAAAGGAGGAGCCTCCCAGTGACAACCAACCTGAGGAAGAGACTAGTGAGGCATGTTTAGGAGAAAAATATAGGTATAAAACTCCAACATTTCTCCTAACCTTTGAAATTTTCAACTATAATGTGCATAATTGTTTAGTGGACTCATGAACATTAGTAAATGTTATGCCACTTTTTGTCTATGTTGGACACGGTGGGGCAGACCCGGGTTTACTGTAATTGTACCAACAAAACCCCTAGCTCACTGGCCCTTTCAGCGACAGACCGTAGAACGGCCTGAAGTCTCACCCGAAGTAATCTTGGATGGGTTGGCTAAAGACTCAAGTCTCCTCAACCAGGTTCTATAGCATCCTAGTGCTTCTTGTCTCTTCTTATCCAGTACGACCTCTTTCTGCGAGGCTGTTTCTCTCTTACTCACTGGCTCTAATGGGGAAGTGACCCTTATTGCATCGCAAATTCTAGGACGATGCGCAAACTATCCCTTCTACTCAACTCAAATACTGCGATATCTCACACCGCAGCTCCTCCGATAGCATGAAGTCGCCCTTCTACGCCGTGATACCTCCTATGGAAGTACTTAATATGCTCAAAAACTCGCAAGGTCTAAGGGTTTTCTCTCCCTATATAATAGCTCAGTTGTCTTTCATTAAGGTGTTTAAACAACTTCTCGCTAGCTTCTACAGTCCAACACACTTAACATCACTTATGCTCAACTTGCTGAACTAAATACATAGGAATCACTTAACACAGTAACTATTAACTATCATGAATCAAGCACTGATAACTCATATACATGACACTTGATACATTCAACATGCACTTACCCTTTTATGCTGCTGTAAATGGGAAGATAGCATACCTACATTTACTAACTAATATACAACATTCATGTAATAGATAACAGATGGTACATAAGTAAAGCACAATCACATGAAACAGTCGCACAACACACGGATTTTACGTGGTTCACTTCCAGGGAGGAAGCTATGTCCATGGGAACTTGTTTATATATTATATCTTGGGAGAGTAAACACAGTTTCGCTGCAACCTACTATGCAGCTTGAGATCTTCTGGGAAACTCCACGCACACAGCTGCAAGCCCTTCTCTCTTAGATCTCTTCTCTCTTATATTGCTTCTTCTTACAATATACTCTTCCTCTCTCTCTCTCTCTCTCTCTCTCTCTCTCTCTCTCTCTCAGTCCCTGCGGATTGTTACATTAATGCTCAAGGAGCCAGCTACTAGTTACAGTAAGATAACTACAGACTAAATAACCGAACTAGAGCTTGACTCTTACAATACAACTGACTATGAGCTAACAGACCAACTGGCTACCTGACTAGCTAATTGCCTATCTGAAAGTCTTTCTAGATAACCTTTCATAATACAAAATACATGCTTTTATAGGTGGCCCAAAGGTCTCACCATTACAACACTGTGGGCCTTTCCCAACAATAACCCAAAAACCCTAACTTATGACAGTTAGCGTATCTGTACTTTGAACTGCTGCTTTCCATCACACAACAGCTTTCTGCAGTCTTCCACACTTCCCGTCGCTGATCATGGGTACATGCAACGCTTCCTCAGTCGCTCCCCTTCTGTCCTTTGTCTTCAATACCTCAGCTCGTTGCTCCCTTTTCCATTTATGAGGGTAGTTGAGCCCTCCTATATTCGTTGTTGCCTTAAGTGCAGTGGTTGAGCTCTCTCTTCTCAGCTGGTGCCTTTAGTGCAGTGGGTGAGCTCTCTCTTCTCAGCCGCTGCCTTTGGTGCAGTGGGTGAGCTCTCTCTTCTCGGCCACTACCTTAAGTGCAGTGGGTGAGTTCTCTCTTCTCGGCCGCTCAGGTACTCTTTCCTTTGACTTTCTTGTCCCGATATAGCAGCTTTTCCTGTAGCTGCGGGGCCTTGCTCCAATAGTCCCCTAAGAATTACTTGTGGCTCATCCCTGAGACACTAACAACTAGTTTCTCTTGCTGTAGATTCTCCTTGGCTACCTGCAAAGTCCTTGTAAATATCTCTCGAAGTCCTGTGACTTCTTTGTCCATAGCTTCGACACACTCTTGTGCCCTTTTTTTTTCTAAAATAGTGTCAACAGTTTCCTTAAGTGAAGCTCCGGGGTAAATGGCGGACCATTTATAGGTTGCTAAATTTGTTTCAATGACGTTACTTCCAATTCTACTGGAACGCTTGTCCGAACAGGTTCATCCAAGACATCCTCATTCTGAATATAGGGAAAGTGGTAAGACTTCCATGAGGAGACATGTGCTTTTCCGGCTTTAATGTAACTACCTTCTTGGACATTTTCTGTATCTCTCTCATTTTCAACATCTCTTCTTCATTCCTTTCCCATTTCATTTTTTTTTTCTGAGTCTCGGATGCCTGTCTCTTGGTCCTTTTTTCTTTCTGTGAGATCTTCTGGGAAACTCCACGCACACAGCCGGGAGTCCTTTTCTTTCTTTTTCTCACGTTTCTTCTCTGTTTTCTTATCTTCCGTGACTTTCTCATCTTTCTTCTTTCCTGCTCTGGGTTGGACTCTTCTACTATCTGAGCTTGACTCCTCATCCTTAGCATTTGTTTGACCTATGATGTACCTAATTTCAATACCTTGGGAGACATCGTCATAGCAGACACAAGGCCACCACGCTGAAATCGTCGCAAAATGTCTTCCAAAGGTTCATCCTTGGACATACACCACTCGGTGTAATACTATGGATGGTCATGGCTATGAAATTGGGGAAAAATAGCACTCTGTAACTGGAATATCTATGCACAGGGAAAACTCTTCAAATTGCTCTATAGCTCTCAAAAATCGCAAAAGTAACCCTTTTGTGTGAATGATCTGTGTATTTATAATGAAAGCGATAATCTATGAAGCAACGGACATCTAGGCTAGACCCGTCGATAGTATTAATTGCATAAATAAGACAACACCCGTCATCCCGATCCTCATTAATTCCTGAAATCCAATTAAATTTTCCTCGAAAGTGGTGTGTAGATGCCAATAATCTCGACCAAGATTTACCAAATCTGGTAAAATTATTGGACTGTTTCCAAATCTAGGGTAATGTATATCGGTCATATTTTCATTAACTGCTTGTCAGAAGGTGAAGTGACTGGCCCTCTGTCCCTTTTCAAAATCGTCGACATGGCACGGTGAGCATCGCCTTGCTGTGATGTCACACTGCATCATCTGAACCAAAATACTGGCGTGAACCTCCTCAACGTTCAAAAACTCACAAGTGTCCTATGACTTACACGAAATAAACTTTTCTGACTTTTTTTTTGTGTGTGTAGACTCGTTAGGGGTGCGATGCCTCCTTGCAACTACATTGGACATCTGTACTTGGTGCGATGCCTCCTTTCAACTACACTGGACATCTGCATTTGGTGCGATGCCTCCTTTCAACTACACTCGACATCTACACTCGGATAAACTGTCTGATTTAGGGCTGGGAGGTGGAGTGGCTATCGCTATAAAGCTTAAGCCTACTGCCATTAATCAAGGTAGGAACAAGCTCCCCATTCAATTTACTGAGCTGAATGACACCTCCTTCTGTAACATGCTGGATCTGATATGGCCCCAACCAATGTGTCTTGAACTTCCCTGGAAACTTAACAAACTTGCTATCATAAAGGAGCACTAGGTCTCCTATATGAAAACTCCTGCTCTTGATGTGCCTGTCTGTTAGGAACCCATGTCAATCCTTCTCTTTACTATGTTAGTATATTGTTGTTGGGAGAATATGCTTTGTAAGCCGCCTGTAGTATTTGTTGATCCATATTTTATATTGGCCCATGGTTTTGACCCATAGTATTGGCGCCTATTTTTAGTATATAAGTGTGTGTTGAGGCCAAGGAAGGACGGTGAAGTCATTTTGTATTGAGCTTGCTCAAAGGAGGTTGCCCCCTTGAAGTGGCTTGTGATTAATATAAAAGTGATTTTGAGTTCTGCTGCTATATCATGTATTTTGATTACTTTTTTGCTGCAGGGTCCTCACATCTAGTATCAGAGCGCTTTCTTGGGCTCGTTGGATGAAATTTCTGCACAATTTTTTTTTGCGCTTCTGTTGCAGGTTCAAATCTGGGAATAATCCCTATCCGATTAACTGTGGGAAGTACTTGGGCATAAGCCCTAAAACGCATTGTGAGGAGTACCACAGGAACCCTGAAGTAGCTAGCCCATTGAGAGGACCTGCCAGCGAAAAGGGCAACGACCCCTACCTGATTGACTAGTTCCCACTCGTGAGGTAAACCAAGAGTTGTCGTTTGTGGCCAAGCAGTTATCAGTTTTACCTGAGCCATGGAGTGAGGGGTACTGCCCCAATACACAAGCTGTCAGATAGCATTGGTGGCCGAGTGAATCCCTTGAACCGATAGGAAGCCGCACATACTTGGGGTCCATATCTATTTTCAGTTGCACAATCACAGATTTCTTCTGTCCAGAACTGTTGTCGGTCAGTTCCGCGCCATTGTAGATCCATCTGTTTTCGATCACTTCCACACCATTGCAGATCCATCTGTTGCTGATCACTTCCGCGCCGTTGCAGATTCCACTGTTTCCGATCACTTTCACATCGTTGCAGATCCCTTCCTGGGAAAAAAAAAAAAAAAAACACCTCTGTTTTTCGGCCATATCTCCTTGGTTTCAACTCTGTTTTCCCTGAAATTTCACTGACACCTCTGCAATTCCATTCTGCATATTTCATTCCTAAAGACCCTATCCCAAATTCCACTTCCCAAAACCCGAAATCCCACATTTGTCTATGTTTAGGGTTTGCGATAACTCCTTCGATTTTCACCCAAACGCCTTCAAATTTTTCCACTGTATTCCTTTCCTCATTCTACTTCTTTGTCCCTCTCTACCAAATTTTCTCATTTTTTTACCCCGCTCCTAAAATCCCCACTTTTTACTTCCCTATCCTTTCGACAGTCTCCAAAACTTACTCAAACCCAAATTACCCTTCCGATTTTTTCCCAAATCCAGATTTTCCTCTACTGAAACAGTTTCTGTTTTTGTTTTTCTACCCACTTCCCCCCCGCAAAAAAAAGAAAAAACTCCTGGTTATGGTTGTCACCCGCACAGGAGCAAAAACCATGGAGGAAGCACTTGCAGCCATCCAAGCCAAACTCCAGGAACTGGATGAAAAATTTCTCGGCCTCCATCTTGAGCATTCAGCTATGAACACCAGACGATAGTCCGAGTCTTCATCAACCAATGGGTTCTCTTCTTCCAGCAATTTTCGCGGTCCGAAGCTAGATTTTCCTCGCTTCAATGGTACTGATCCGACTGGATGGATCTATCGTGCAGAACAGTATTTCATCCTTCATAATACTTTTGATTTCCACCAAGTTCCACTTGCCTCCTTTCATTTGGAACAGGAAGCTCTTCAGTGGTATCGTTGGTACATCAAAGCTCATGAAGAGAAAAAATGGCCTGATTTTTGCCAGCTCCTTTTGCACCGATTTGGTCCTAGTGCTTTTGATGACTTCACAGGAGCTCTCACTAAACTTCGCCAAATTGACACTGTGAAAGAGTATCAAACTGAATTTGAGAAACTAGCTAATCACACTGAAGGATTACCTGATGACTTCTACCGGAGTTGTTTTATCATTGTTCTAAAGGATGCAATTCACTCTGAGGTCAAAATGTTCAGTCCCAACACAATGATGGAAGCCCTGGGGTTGGCTAAGTTGGCAGAAGACAAGATGGCAGCCCAACAGTGCTCCAAATCCTCTTTTGTTCCCTTCTAAAATATGGGTTCTCAACGACCTCCCATTCCGCCAGCTCCTCGCTCACCTCCAATCAAGCATTTGTCTGAAACAGAGATGTAGGCACATAGAGAAAAAGGGCTTTGTTATAATTGTGATGAGAAATTCAGTCGGGGACATCGATGTGTTCAACAAAAGCTCTATCTCTTGGATGTGGATTCTCCACCTGCCTCTGAAATTGGTGAAGAATTTTCCAATACAATGGATGCTCCGGTTGACACTCAGGAGCCGCCTACTGACCCTCCATCTCAGGATGACCAGCCTAAGATATCCCTCCATGCTTTAGCTAGAGTCACTGCCCCCCAAACAATGCGGGTACGTGGTTACTTCAAGAAGCTTCCTCTTATAATACTCATTGATTCTGGCAGCACTCATAATTTCATTGACCCTCAGATCGCCAAACAAGCTGATTGTTTTATCCATCCTTGCTCCAACTTTGAAGTCATGGTTGCCAATGGGGGCACCTTACCTTGCAAAGGGAAGTCTCGTAATGTGCGTATCTCTATGGGATATTATAACCTCCGCTCTGACATGTTTGCCTTGACCTTAGGCGGATGTGATGTGGTTTTGGGCACTCAATGGCTGTGCACACTTGGCCCCATATTATGGGATTTAGCTGAACTTTGGATGCAGTTCTCCCCCGATGGACACAAACATACATTGAAAGGATTAAAACCAGGGTCTCTCAGCATCATCAGTTCACATCGCATGGAAAAACTCCTTAAGAAGAGTTCCCATGGTGTCATCGCTCAGCTCCATTCCATTCAAATGCAACTCTCAGCGGCCCCCACTACTCCTTTGGATCTCCAAAAAATTCTAGATCGATCTACAGGTATTTTTGGTGAACTAGTGGGACTTCCACCTTCAGGACCAGAGGACCATCATATTCAGCTCCTTCCTGTTAGCATTCCTCCCAACATCAGGCCCTATTGCTACCCATTTCACCAAAAAATAGATATTGAAATCCTCGTTAGGGACTTACTGAAGCAAGGTATTATTCGTGCAAGAACAAGTTCCTTTTCTTCACCAGTTCTTCTTGTCCATAAAAAATATGGGTCATGGCACCTCTGCATTGACTTTCGAGCACTTAATCACCTCACCATCAAGGATAAGTTTCCAATTCCTGTTGTTGATGAGCTTCTTGATGAGCTTCATGGTGCTCAATTTTTCTCCAAGTTGGATCTTCGCTCTAGGTGTCATCAAATTGGGGTTGATGAGGATGATATCCCTAAAATAGCTTTCCGCACACATGATGGCCACTATGAGTTTTTGGTCATGCCCTTTGGTCTCACTAATGCTCCTTCCACATTCCAGGCCTTGATGAATAAAATATTCCGACCCTATTTGCAGAAATTCATTCTGGTATTTTTTGATGATATCTGTTATCACCCAAAAAGGGTTCACTACCTCATCTATCCCATTACATGGCTCATTTGTCCATTTTCCCACCATATTTCCATCAAAAACCCATAAAACCATGAAAAAAGCCTCCAAAAGGCTTAAAGTGCCTCCAAAAGGCCATAAAACCCTCTTTTCCTCCAAAATTATCCAAAATTCCTCCAAAAAAGCAAAAAAGGAATAAAAATATAAAATAATGAGGAAATGAGGAAAAAACCCTAAATAGCTGAAACCCTAACCCTAAAATCGCATGGTTTTCAATTATAAATAAGGGGTGGAAACCCCTTATTCATGATCCACAATCACAAGTATCCTTCCTCTGCCAAAATTGCTCGTGAAACCATAGCTCACCATTGAAGCTACTTTCACCGTAAGAGCCCTTTTTGGCCCATTTCCACCATTGGAGAAAGAGAAGAAGCAGCTTGAAGCTCGGAGCCACCGACATCGGACCAACGCAACGGACTTCACCAACCTCCACATTGGAGGTAACATCAATAAAGATCATTATTTACTGTTTACTGCTTTCGTTTTATGTTATTCACTTTCTATTGTTTTGTTTAATGCACTTGTTTAGATTTAATTCTCATTATTGTTTAGCGTCGTTCTACTTCAAGTTATAGCTTTTAATTCATATTTCATTGAACTGCTACTAAGGAATCCATTGTCCTTAGTAGGTACTCATTCGTACAAGCTAGGGCAAAAACCCTAGCTACAGTTTTCCACGCTCGTGATGATGCTTGAGATCATTTCTCGCTCTCACTTAGTACAATTTCAACATTGTGTCCAGACACCACTCGTCGCCTCGGTTTGCGTGCCACTTGGGCCACTCTCCATTTTTAACACTTTTTATATCGCCGGATTCATTTTTCCGAGCTCGTGATGATGCTTGAGATCATTTCTTGGTCTCACTTGATACAATTACAACAGTACGTCCCTACACCTTGCCGCATTGATTCGTGCACCACATCGGTCGTCATCCAATTATTTTGCATAAGCCATCCACTCCTGTCATACTGCAAATGTCTCGTTATTTTGACACCATTCATCCACCCCGCAAGGAGGCCCATCAGTGTTCCCCCCCTAACCTCATTTCTGGTCATCATACATGTTCCTTCATCGAACACTTCCTCCTTGCCGACCATTTCATCATTTCAGAGTCTGCTTATTTGCTTTCAGACTCCTTAAAATTGAAAGCAACCACGAGCATGTACTGTCCTGGGCTCGTAAAATCCACACGACATTACCATTCTATTTATTCAGAGTCTGCTTATTTGCTTTCAGACTCCTTAAAATTGAAAGCAACCACGAGCATGAACTGTCATGGGCTCGTAAAATCCACATGACAGTACCACTTTATATCCACACTTCTTCTAGTTCACTCACTCATGAAGAAACCCCCCGGCGCCTCTTGGCGCTATGATCAATCCTCTCGGCAGCACCTCCAATCAGGTTTCCTTTGTTCAAAGTATTCTGCAGTCTCCTACCATGTTACCACAGCTTGAGTCTCCCTCAGCCCAGTGAACTTCCCAGATCCCATACAGCTATGATACCTTTACCACCAATCAGTTTCAAGTGCTGCCCGATCATCCCCGCCATCATACTCTCAACAAAGGAAGTTTGAGTCCACCCACTCTACTTGCCCAGTTATTTACCCCAGTTTATCAACCCTGCCATCAGTACTATCACATTTCGGTTTTTCACCTCACGCTCCTATCAAGGAAACATCATTGCCTTGATAGTTGCAGGTCTCCCTCTGTCGACGATAGCCCCTCTATTCCAGAGGATAGACCCATAGGCCCCTGCGCCTTGGACTCATCACCATCTGTGATGAGTGCCTACGGACCATTTTTGGAGGACTCATCATTGCCTCTCCAAATAGTTGTTTCTCACATGCTCGACTTCAGTACCTTATTCGCATCGTTGAGAATCGTGCAGGATGTATATCCTTTCCATTCTGTGTCGAAGACCCCGGATTTCCCCTGACTCTAGCACATTGGTGAGTCACTTCGGAACGCCCAGTTATATGTTCCCGTGGATGTCCGGGCTGCGTTGGCGATTGTATTCATAAGCCATTCAGTTCTCTGCTTCTTTGAGTACCCAGTTCAGTTCCAGATCAGTGTACCATTACGAGTGTGACCCTTGTCACTCTGACCCAGCAGCACATCAGTTCCTTCCGAACCACGTTCAGTAGCACTACTGCCATTCCAATGTATTAGTTTGTTCAGCTCAGACATGGTCAACTCAGCAGTATGTTCCAGATTTGTGTCCCTTCCGGACCCTCATGATATGCACAGTGATTATCTACTACAAGTCCTTCATTGTGGTCCTCACAAGTGATTTTTATGTATCTTGATATGAGCATGGGAATTCCCGCCTCGTCCATCTATTGAGATTCTTCCTCATTCAGTGTTTGAGGACATGTATATTTTAAGGTCCCCATATTTTGGACCTCATTGTTATTACTATGCTATATCCTGATACGAGCATGGGAATGCCCACCTCGTTCAGATGATCAGATAATTCCTCATCCATTATTGAGGTTATGTACTTTTCAATCCTTGCAGGTGGTTTGAGATCGGTGTTCCGAACTTTAGCTAGTTCTTTCTTTTCTCCACACCCCAGGAAAACCAAATATGACTTATGATGTCCATCAGCCATACGATGAGCTCCTGCCCTCGCACATTAGGGGGCAATCTGTTATCACCCAAAAAAGGTTCACTACCTCATCTATCCCATTACATGGCTCATTTGTCCATTTTCCCACCATATTTCCATCAAAAACCCATAAAACCATGAAAAAAGCCTCCAAAAGGCTTAAAGTGCCTCCAAAAGGCCATAAAACCCTCTTTTCCTCCAAAAATATCCAAAATTCCTCCAAAAAAGCAAAAAAGGAATAAAAATATAAAATAATGAGGAAATGAGGAAAAAAACCTAAATAGCTAAAACCCTAACCCTAAAACCGCATGGTTTTCAATTATAAATAAGGGGTGGAAACCCCTTATTCATGATCCACAATCACAAGTATCCTGCCTTTGCCAAAATTGCTCGTGAAACCATAGCTCACCATTGAAGCTACTTTCACCGTAAGAGCCCTTTTTGGCCCATTTCCACCATTGGAGAAAGAGAAGAAGCAGCTTGAAGCTCGGAGCCACCGACATCGGACCAACGCAACTGACTTCACCAACCTCCACATTGGAGGTAACATCAATAAAGATCATTATTTACTGTTTACTGCTTTCGTTTTATGTTATTCACTTTCTACTGTTTTGTTTAATGCACTTGTTTATATTTAATTCTCATTATTGTTTAGCGTCGTTCTACTTCAAGTTATAGCTTTTAATTCATATTTCATTGAACTGCTACTAAGGAATCCATTGTCCTTAGTAGGTACTCATTCGTACAAGCTAGGGCGAAAACCCTAGCTACAATATCCTCATCTATAGTAAAACATGGGCTGGACATCTCCAGCGTCTGGCTCTTGTAATGCAACTTTTCTCTGATCATCATCTAATCAACAACCCTTCTACTATCCCACATTACTCTTGGGATGGTTCTTCACTAAGATACAAGGGTCGTCTAGTGCTTCCCCAGAACACAGCTCTTCAACAAGCTATCTTCTATGAACTCCATGCTTCTCCGTTAGCGGGGCACTCTGGTTTTCTCAAAACGTATGAACGGGCACGGCGCAACTTATTTTGGTAGGGTATGAAAAGGAAAATTCAACAGATGGTGGCTGAATGTGATACCTGCCAGCACAATAAGGGTGAAACAACACCCCTTCCAGGATTGCTTGAGCCCTTGCCCATACCTACCCGGATATGGACAGATATTTCTATGGATTTTATTGAAGGGCTCCCTAAATATGGAGGGAAGACTATGATTTTGGTTGTGGTTGATCTCCTCTCCAAATATAGTCATTTTTGTGCTCTCAGCCATCCCTATATAGCCTCTTCCATTGCTCAAAGTTTCTTGGACCAGATCTTTCGTCTTCATGGAATGCCTTCTTCCATTGTCTCGGATCGTGATGCGACTTTCACTAGTCATTTTTGGACAGAAATCTTTCACCACACTGGCACCAAACTGAAGATGAGTTCAGGTTATCACCCCCAAACGGATGGCCAGACTGAAATTATCAATAAATGCTTGGAAACTTATCTTCATTGCTTCTCCTCTGAGCAACAACATCAGTGGGCAAAGTGGCTCCCTCTCGCTGAATGGTGGTACAATACCTCTTACCACACTGCCTCTAAAATGACTCCATATGAAGCAGTTTATGGTCAGGCACCGCCAGTTCTTCTTCCTTACACCCCTAGTAGTTCTCCAGTTCAGGCAGTTGACGCGATCCTTCGAAACTGCGATGAGGTTCTTCGCATTTTGTGTGAAAACCTTCACATGGCAAGAAATGGCATGAAGCAACAAGATGATCAGCACCGTTCTGAGCACACTTTTGAAGCTGGTGATATGGTTTTTCTTCATCTCCATCCTTACAAGCAATCCTCACTAAAACTCAAAGGGTGTCATAAGCTCGCTCCAAAGTTCTATGGGCCATATAGGATTCTTCAAAAGATTGGGTCTGTTGCTTATAAATTGGAACTTCTACCTTCTTCCCACATTCATTCAGTATTTCATGTCTCTTGTCTGAAGAAAGTTCTGGCACCAACATCAAAGGCCAAACTATTTTACCAGAACTGGATAATCAAGGATCCATCTTTTTGGATCCGGAGGTTGTCGTCAATAAGTGCACTCATCAGCTTCGCTCTCGCTCTATCACAGAGGTCTTAATTCAATGGCACAGAATGCATCTCGAGGATGCTACGTGGGAACCACTCCTTCAGATTCAGCGACAATTTCCACATCTAAAGCTTTGAGGACAAAGCTTTTTCTAAGGGGGAGGGGATGTTAGGAACCCATGTCAATCCTTCTCTTTACTATGTTAGTATATTGTTGTTGGGTGCATATGTTTTGTAAGCCGCTTGTAGTATTTGTTGATCCATAGTTTATATTGGCCCATGGTTTTGACCCATAGTATTGGTGCCTATTTTTAGTATATAAGTGTGTGTTGAGGCCAAGGAAGGACGGTGAAGTCATTTTGTATTGAGCTTGCTCAAAGGAGGTTTCCCCCTCGAAGTGGCCTGCGATTAATATAAAAGTGATTTTGAGTTCTGCTGCTATATCGTGTATTTTGAATACTTGTTTGTTGCAGGGTCCTCACACTGTCATGAAAAGCTTTTTCTTGTTCCTTCTGCACTTTCTGATGGAATCCTACGATGAATCTGTTTTATTCTAAGGCAAGCAACTGCGCTAGTCTTTCATTCATCGTATCTATATCAGCCATCTTGGTGATATGAGCAATTCTTAAAATGGGAATAATATATTCCATAGGCATAACAACCTCTTGTCCATACACCAAGCTGAAAGGTGTGTGTCCCATAAGTTTCTTGCATGTGGTCCTATATGCCCATAATACAGCATTAACCCTGAGGTCCCAATCATCTCTTTGGCTGTTGTAGATCTTAGTAAGAGCATTTTCTAGAATCTTGTTAAAGGCCTCCACTGTACCATTGGATTATGGGTGGTAGGGAGTGCTCTTATGGTGCTGTATCAGAAATTCCTCCGTCAATGCCTGAATAGTGTGATTCAGAAAGTGTGTTCCTTGATCGCTCATCAAAATTACTGGACATCCAAATCTACTGATGATGTTTTCAAAAATGAATTGTACAGCTGTAGCAGCATCACAATTCCTTACTGCTTTGGCCTCTTCCCATCTGGTGAGGTATTATGTTCCTGTGATGATGTATCTTGCACTAATTCATTTTCCTAGTGGGTTGATAGGACCCACAAAATATATATCCCATTTTTCAATGCCCACAGCGTAATCTGTGGTCGCAGCGGCATTTCATCTCTTTGTGAGGGTTTTCCTACCCTCTGGCAGATATCGCAGCATCTGTAAAACTCCTTAGTATCCTTATGCAACATAGGCCACCATAATCCTATGGTCAAAATTTTATGCACAATCGGCTTTCCTGCGAAATGACCTCCTCCAGTACCTGAATGTGCTTCTCTGATAATGGCCTCTTTCTCATGCGGCATAATGCATCTGCACAGGACTTCGTCTAGACCTAACTTATATAATTGTCCTGCGATCAAAGTGAAGTCTGCTGCTTTAACAACTAACTGCTTCTTTTGCTGCTTATTAAACTCAACAGGTGCCCACCCTGTAGTGAGAAAGTGAATAATATCTGCATAATATTCATCGGCGATCTGGATAGAAAACAATTGCGCATCTAGCAAATTGTCCTCTAGATTACTTGGTTCCTCTCTTGAGTCGATTCACGATAGATGATCAGGTTATGCATTTAATCTTCCTGGTTTTACAATATTTTCAAAATCATACTCCTAAAATAGGAGTAACCATCGGCAGATCCTTTCCCCTAACACTGGTTTATTGAGCAAGTACTTTAAAGTAGAATGGTTAGTGAACATATTGAATGGAGCTCCCAACAGGTATTACCTGAACTTCTGTAGAGCATACACCATAGCTAATCCTTCTCTTTCTATAGTGGTGTAGTTCTTTTCTGCGGTGGAGAACTTTCTTCTTGAGTATGCGATAGGGTGATCAATACCCCCTTCTCCTGGCTGAGTTAAGACAATCCCCAGTGCGATGCCAGAAGCATCCACATGTACATGAAATGGTTTGGTCCAATCTGGAAATACTAAGATGGGTGCTGTAATCATATTCTCTTTAAGAGTGTCTAGACTGTGCTAGCATTCCTCATTCCATAGGAATTTCACGTCTTTCTTTAACAACTTTTCCATAGGTGTTGTGATCTTTGCATAACCCTTGATGAATTTTCTATAGTACCCAGTATGATCGAGCACTGTCCTCAATTGCTTAATTGAGTTGGGTGTAGGAAGATTGACAATGATGGCAATCTTTGTAGGATCTACCATCAATCCTTGTCTGCAAACAATATGACCCAACAAAATACCAAATGGCACACAGAATATACATTTCTTCAAGTTAAGAGAAATCTAATATTTCCTACATTTCTCTAACATGAGTCTTAACTCTCCTATATGCTTGTCGATTAATCCAAATACAGTCCAGTCATCAAAATAGACTTCTAAGAATTTATCGATGTATTCCTTAAATATAGCAACTACTACTCTAGAAAAAATAGTTGGTGCAATCTTAAGACCAAATGGCATTACCGTATACTAGAATGAGCCCCATTCAGTCTCAAAGGTGGTCTTATGGAGATCCTCTAGATGGATTCCGATTTGGTGATAGCCTGAAAAGCCATCAGTGAAAGAAAAGACCTCCTATCCTCCCACATTGTCTAACACTTCATCAGTAAAAGGTGTCGAAAATGGGTCATGAAGCGATGCATTGTTGAGTTTGTGCAAATCGACGCAAATCCTGATGTCTCCTTCGGTTTTATTTTCTTACACGACCATGGGACTAACCCATTTGCTTTCTTCTACAGGCTCAATGATTCCTGCTGCTAGCATCTTATCAATTTCATCCTTGAAATTTTCTTTATAATGTGGATTTAATCTGTATGGACGCTCCTTAACTGGCCTAGCATTCTCTTTCAAAGGTATCCACATGACTCCCAAATCTCCAACTATTCCCTTCATCTCTGTGAACTTAGTGGGAAATAAGTCCTGATAGTCATGGAGCAGATCTGCAATGTTTCCTACCATTTCATCATCCCAATAGTCTCCAATAGAGGAAAACTTGTGGAAATTAAACCCAGTAATAGATTAATTTTACTCACAACAATTAACAAATGATCATGCAAAATCACTCACAAAAGAGACTGAAAATGGAGCTGTAACACTAAACTGTATTATGTAAGTGTACAATAGACAAACCTGTAATAACATAGGCTGATGAATAAATATAATACATCAAGGATTCGATTGCATGAGGAGAAAATCAAATCTAGCATAAAGCAGGCTTACCAAAATAAGCAAATCCCCCATAGGTGTAAAAAGTTGATCCCAAATCTATCATGGAGCTCACGAATTGGAAAAAAGGCTTAGACAAGCTAAAGAGTGGTGGAATGGAAGCTCATACATGCTTTTTCATGGAGAAAAGAAAGGAGGATGTAGGACAAAAAACTAGTCAACCTCACCTAGTCTAGCTTTTCCTTTTGCCTTAAAACACTGAAAAAGCAGGAAATAAAGCAGAAAAAGTAGAAGGGTGCCTAGGAGGCCAGGAATAAAGTAGAATTGATTCCTTTAGCTCTTCCATGTGCTACATGAGTCAAATAAGGCAATTTTGACCATTATGGATAGGCAAATAGCAACTTGCACAAGGTGGGACACATGAACTAGGCAAATAAGACAAAAATAATGGAATTAATGTCTAAGTGGGTAAACTATGGGTTGATTATTCTAACACCCCCCCTTAATCATGAATTATGAGTAATATATCAAAAATATAGGGCCTGGAAACAAGGCTTAGTCACCCTTTTACATACTGCATGTCCATACAACCAAGGAAAGAGGCAAAACCAACTTGCGAAATCCTCCCTTAAACATGGACTGTAAAACAAAATTTTGGAATCTTGTCTTCGCTCATGCTTTCATAGCATGATCAGCAATCCCCGGTAGTGATTTGAGATTGCTGAAGGTCTTCTCACAAAATTCTTTGGTGAAGATATCAGCTACTTGTTCTGAAGATGAACAGAAGAGTAGGTGAATGGTGCCATCATGCACAAGCTCTCTGATGTAGTGCATATGGATCTCAATGTGTCTGGTTCCATACTTCCGAAATAGATATTTGCAGATTCAAATGGTACTCTAGTTATCATAGTATATGGTATTTGAGTACTCTGGTTTGAAGCCACACTCTCCAAGTAAACCTTGCAACCATAAACATTGAGTTGCTGCATTAACAACTCCTCTGTACTCATCTTCTATAGATGAGAGTGCAATGGCACTCTGTTTATTGCTTGACCAGCTGATTGGCCCTTCTACAAGCATGAACACATATCCTGATGTGTACTTTATTCCTGTGCTATCACCTTCCCAATCACTATCAGTAAATCCAATCAAATAAAGATCAGATTTTGCTTTATAGAAGATCCCATGTGTCCTTGTTCCTTGAACAAAGTTAAGGATCCTTTTGGCTGCTTTCCAATGGATATCTTGAGGCTGATGTGTGAATATAGAAGCCACACTTACTGCATAACAAATATCAGGTCGAGTATGTTTCAGATACAACAAACATCCAATCAATTTCCTATAGAGTGTATTATTTACCATCGGTGAAGAATCGGCTTCTTCCAGCTTCACTCCTGAAAGGAAAGGATTTTTGCTTGCTTTGAAATCCTTCATTTTGAATTTGTTCAGAAATTCCAAGGAATATTTATACTGGTGCACCTTGATTCCATCTTTGGTTTGAGAGATCTCAAGTCCCAAAAATTGACTTAAGAGCCCCAAATCGGTCATGGAGAAGGCTTGGTTCATAGCGCTCTTCAAGGAAGCAATCTCAGCCTGTGAGCTTCCTGTAATGAGCAGGTCATCAACATATAACACAATGATCATTAATGAACCATTAACTAACTTCAAATAGACATTTGGATCTGATTTTCACCGAACAAAATTCAGTGATAGCAAGAAGCTATCGATCTTGGCATACCAAGCCCTGGGGGCTTACTTTAGCCCATACAATGACTTTCTCAACCTGCACACAAGAGAAGGGTTATTAGAAAAACCTTGAGGCTGCTGCATATATATCTCCTCAGTGATATCTCCATTCAGGAAGTCACACTTTACATCCATGTGATGTACCTCCCATTCCCTTGAGGCTGCAATGGCTAGAGCTAGCCTGATGGAATCCATTTTTGCCACTGGGGCAAAGGTCTCATTGTAATATATTCCATGAACCTGTTAGTAGAACTTGGCTACCAATCTGGCCTTGTACTTTAGTGGTGAACCATCAGCATCAAATTTGGTCTTATAGACCCACTTACACTGGACTAACTTTCTTCCTGGAGGAAGATCCACTAGCTCCCATGTGTTGCTCTTCAGGAGTGAGCTGAACTCCTCCTTCATGGCTGCTTTCCATCCTGGATCTCCTACTGCTTCTTCATATGTTTGAGGATCAGAATCCACCATCAAATAGCATTTTTCAGCAAACATAGGATCCTTCATGCACAGACCACTCTCAAATTGAGATCTAGTCCTCCTTGGGTCATTGGGATCCCCAGCTAGCTCTCCTGCTGCATGTAGTGTCTTGGCTGCCCATTTTGACCTTGTAGGGTTGTTTGGGTCTGCAATAAACTCATATCCATTATAAAAATCAGAATCAGCATGTTCAACAAACTCTTTACTTAATTCTTGAGGTTCAGGTGGTGAAGAGGCTTCACCAACTTCCACTGCTGCAAGGGGTTCTTCTTCAAACTGAACACACCTTTCAATGAAGGATTTGTTTGTGCTCAAATTTATCAACTTGTATCCTTTTGAATCTTTAGAGTATCCAATAAAAATACACTCTTTGCTTTGGGGCTGCAGAGCCTTCCTCTTCTCTGTTGGGATTCTAGCCCAAGCCTTTGAGCCAAAAATCCTGAAATGGGTCACATCTGGCTTGTGCCCACTCCATGCTTCGAAGGGAGTTATGCCATCAAGATGTTTGTGAGGCACCCTATTCTAGATATAGTATGCACAGTTGATAGCTTCGGCCCAGTACTTTGGTGGCAAAGTTTTGGACTCCATCATGCATGTTGCCATCTCCTTCAGTGTTCTGTTCTTCCTCTCAGCAACACCATTTTGTTGTGGTGTGTAAGGGATAGAATGCTGCATATGAATACCTGCATCTACACAATAATTAATAAACTCAGACTTGAAATACTCACCACCATTTTCAGATCTAAGGGCCTTGAGTTTCCTCCCAGACTGGTTCTCAACCAAAGCCTTAAATACTTTGAATAGGGCAAAAACTTCAGACTCGTGTTTCAGGAAGTGAACCCAGCAATACCTGGAAAAATCATCAATAAAGTTCAATGAATATTTGGCTTGACTCATGGACATATGATGGAATGGGCGAGCAACATCACTGTGAATTAGCTCGAGGGGTGCAGAGGTTCTCTCATGACTAGCTCTCTCAAATTTGTGCTCTGGGTGTTTTCCTAGGATACAACCTTGGCAGACTCCTTTGGAAAATTTTATCTTGGGAAACCCTATGACCATCTCTTTCTCACTAAGATCAGATAGATACTTATAGTTTAGGTGGACAAATATTTCATGCCATATCTTGCTAGCTTCATTAGCATGAATCAGAAGAGCAGAGGGGTTTGAGTAGGGTAGCAAGTGTGAGAACATGTATACCTTTTGAGCATGATCTGCAACTCCTTTTGCAATGACTCTACCACTTGAGATCTCTGTGATCTCAACTTCATCGTGGGAGAATATGATCTTCTTAGGAGACCCAGTGTGGGTCATCTGGTACACTGACAGGAGGTTGGAGGTGAGACCAAGGACATACAACACATTGTTGAACTGACCATGATCAATTTCTATCCTTCCTTTGCCCATACTTTCACTGAGAGAGTCATCTCCTAGGACAATAGATGGTCCTTTTGACTTGTCCAGTGAGGAGAAGGCCTCCTTAGTAGAAACCATATGTCTTGAAGCTCCAAAATCAATGATAAAACTGGGTGAGCTTGATGTGCCAGCAACCAATGCATGAACTCTTTCTCTGTCATCTGAACTTGATCCTCCTTCTCTCTTCTTTGAGCTTTCTGGAAGGATGATGCCATTCTTCTCCAGGAGTTGGGTCAGCATATCAATCTGCTTTTTCATACAAGAGCTTTCAGAGTGATTGCCCTTATTAAAGTATGCACACTTGTTCATTTCACCTTTGTTTTTCTTCTTATGGGTGTTCTTCTTGGGACCTTGTAGATCCTCCGGAGACTGTTTCTTATCTCTCTTTTGCTCTAGTGGCTTTTTAGCTTTCTTTTTTATTTTTGAATCCACCTTCGAATCTCCAGCAATCAAAGCTTAATCTTTGGATGGTTTGATGGTGCCCATCATCACCAGCTTGTCCTGTTCTTGTGTGAGAGATTCCATGAAATCTGCAAGGCTAGGCATCTTCCAGGCTCGAGCTGTCAGTTTTGTGGAATAGAAGGTCAAAACAAACACTGAATAGTCAGGGCCTAGCTTCGAGAGGATGGCCAGTACAAGCCGATCATCCTTCTTTTCAATACCACACTGTTTCAGCTGCAAAACTAGTGCTTTGAACTTGGAGAAATATAGCTGCAGGGATTCAAAGCTATTTGGACTCAGAGAAATCAGCTCATTTTCGATTTGATGTCCCCTCATCTCATCTGTCTTTCCAAAAATATCAGCAAGCTTCTCCCATACTTCATTCGGTGATTTCAATCCATCAAGATGGAAAAGGAGGTCTCTGGAAATACTTAGGCACAGAAGGCCATAGGCCTCATCCCTCCTGTTGTGCCATTTTATCTTCTTTGCAGCTATATTGGGCTCTACTTCTATTGCCATAGTCACCCTATAGAGGCCTTTCACTCTCAACAGTATCTCCATCTCTGCTTTCCATTCAAATAAATTGAAAGGAGTCAAGATAGTTTTATGTGATTGATCCATAGCTTAGAAAATATGTCCCAGCTGTCAGTAGAAGGCTCCCAGTCACTGATGTCGAACCTGCAAAACAATTTTTGAAGGAGAGAATAAAATCTATACCAGCTCTGATACCATGTGGAAATTAAACCCAGTAATAGATTAATTTTACTCACAACAATTAACAATTGATCATGCAAAATCACTCACAAAAGAGACTGAAAATGGAGTTGTAACACTAAACTGTATTATGTAAGTGTACAATAGCCAACCCTATAATAACATAGGCTAATGAATAAATAGAATACATCAAGGATTCGATTACATGAGGAGCAAATAAAATCTAGCATAAAGTAGGCTTACCAAAATAAGCAAATCCCGCATAGGTGTAAAAAGCTGATCCCAAATCTGTCATGGAGCTCACGAATTGGAAAAAAGGATTAGGAAAGATAAAGAGTGGTGGAATGGCAGCTCATACATGATTTTTCATGGAGAAAAGAGAGGAGGATGTGTAGGAAAAAAACTAGTCAACCTCACCTAGTCTAACTTTTCCTTTTGCCTTAAAACACTAAAAAAGCAGGCAATAAAGCATAAAAAGTAGAAGGGCGCCTAGGAGGCCAGGAATAAAGAAGAATTGATTCCTTTAGCTCTCCCATGTGCTACATGAGTCAAATAAGGAAAGTTTGACCATTATGGATAGGCAAATAGCAACTTGCACAAGGTGGGACACATGAACTAGGAAAATAAGACAAAAATAATGGAATTAATGTCTAAGTGGGTAAACTATGGGTTGATTATTGTAACAAAACTTTGGTTTTGATTCTATGCCAATATTGATTTTTTTTATCTTGACAGGATCTGTGATAGCTGGAATTTCTAACTTTGGTCCATCAACTTTGCGAGTCCCTTCTGACTCTGGAATGTTGATACTGCGAGGATTCTCATCCTCATCATCTGGCTCTGCTACGAAGTTGTAACAATAAAGTGCATGTTCTAACTGGATGGCCTAGTCAGGTTGAGAAGATATTGATAGGGTATGGTATTCAAATATCTTAGTCTTGAAAATGTCTAGGGCCTGATCAATGCTTGGGTACTCAGATTCAAAAGCGAAAGTGAGTTCAAAGCTGTCTATCAAAAGTTTCCATGTAGTCGTGCCTCTGCGCAACTCGGTCTCAGTGTACCAAATCCTTGGCACTGTGTCTAAAGTGTGAATGAATAGGTGAACCCATTCATCCTTGGGAATTTCCGACCAATTTTGTTCACAAATCTGAATCTGTGACCTGGGGTCACTTTCTCCTCTATATTTCTATTGTAGACACTTCTTGTCATTAGAGAATCTGATCGCCATCAATCTCTTGAAATCATCCCATGATGCTATATGTTCTTTGTGTGCATGCCACCATATTGCAGGTGTAGCTCTTACTGCAAGGTCAATAGCTGACATCCTCTGCTCATGAGGAATTTCTTGTTCAAAATGCTTTAGAAAGTCGTTCACATCTGCTAACCCATCAAACAACGGAGTATCCTTAATCTCTGCACCAATCCATCGCAGTGACTTAGTCATAAACGTACATCTGCGAGCTGAGACTTTGTAAAGTCTATTCTGTCAATTTTCTAAACCAACCTCCGAATCCGATGTGCATGAGCTATCTCATCGCCAACTAATGTTTCCTTCTACGGTTAGGTTGATATAATCACTCTGATTAGCCATCATCTGGTAGAGGCTATCCATATTATGTACCTCTTCCTTTGCTCAGATAGGTTCAACATATCTCGGACCTTGAAAAGGATCCAATGGTGCGATGACCCGGATATGTGTATCCTCAAAGGTCATTTGTCTTTTCTTCAAATCGATAACAGCCATTGTATAGATTTCCCAATCAATACCTAATAGCGCTAGATATGGTCTACTATTGCCAATGATTTATATAACTTCAAAGGCTGCAAAGCTGCGAACTCTCTCAATATTAACTGGCACTTACAATAATCAACCCAGTGGTGATACCCTCTGCTGATTGGCTAGTCGTAGGTGGATAGGTGATCTAGATAACTTAGGGCTACCCATCTGTTCCCATGTCCGCTTAGTCAGAACATTTACCTCTGATCCTAAATCTAGGATTACCTCATCAATTTCAAATTCACCAACTTGTGTTGTGAGTCGCATCTCTCTTCCTGTTCTTGTATGTCCCATAATATTATGAATAGCACGCTGTGTACTGCTCATGGAAGAAGACGGCTGACACTGATCTATGATGTGTTGAAGCTCTCCAATAGATTTCTCATTTCTCACAAGCTTCAAGCAACTCCACAGGAAGGATTGTACACTTCCTGTCAACTCATCCTCATCGTACCTTCCAGATGTGGTAGCCTGTGATGTCTGCATAGGACTAATGCCACAAGGTGTTTGCTGTGGCACACCCCTATACAGAAGTACCTACGATCTCGATGGTATAGGGTCAACAAAGAAATTTTTAGCTTTCTGGAATGTTTCTTTATTCTTCTGCAGGTCAAGTGGTGTTGATTTATTAGTATCTTTACGCACCCACTCCGAACTTGTATTATTTTCAACATCCTGTGATGTTCTGCTAGTAGAAGCGCCACTGCGAGTCACAATATTGACTCTCGGTTCTGGTGTTCTGCTTAGCATCAATAAGCTGAATGTTGTGGTTGATTGCTGGCTTAGGGTCCTTGATCTTGGCTATCAAGGTAGGACATTCTTCTATAGTGTGATCATAAGATTTGCAATAGTTACATGTTGCAGTAGGGTTCTAACAATCCATAGCATAATGTCCTACAACTCCACATTTGTAACAAGTAATCGTTCCATAGCCACGGCCAAAGCCTTCACCACGGCCAAAGCCTCCTCCACGGCCTACATGAGCCGGTTCATACTGTGGTCCTGCTGCTGGACCTAGTGTCTCTGAATGGACTCTGTATAAGTCATGTTTTCTTTCTATAATGAGATCATAAGCTCGATAATTGTTTTCATCGTGTCCTACTGACTTACAGAAGTTACAGTATAAGTTCTTAGGGGTCTGTACATACTTCTGAAGTAAAGGGCATTCCTGGGGTCTACATCCTCTTGTTCTGTAGAGTTCAAACCATGGCCCTTGATGCTGTATTAAGGGGTTAGGAGCCCCACTTGATAAATACTCAAAGAATACTGGACAATTATCTTTGGTATGGCCCTGTCCTTTACACTTTGTACACCATAGTTCTTGTGCAGTCTCTTTTCCTTTCTTAATCTCATGCAGCTATAACATGAGATTGGATAATTGGTTTTGTAAGGTTGTCATACCTGTACTAGTCTTAGCTAGAGGTGAATCCTCTAATTTCATTGCCATCTCCAACTCTTCATCTTGTGTACGGAGTCTCTGCTGCATCAGTGGAAGTCTGATGTGAGGGAACAGTGCTGTGATAAACCATTCGTTATGCTGCTCTGGTGCAAACTCAAAGCTAAATTGGTCTATAAGGGCTTTGAATTTCTGATCAAAGTCCCATACTGACTATGTAGGTAGCTGTTTAATGTCTTTGAGTTCTATGATACACAGCGACTCAGACTTAGGTTTCTTAAATTCTTTGATCATGGCGGTCCTGACCTGTACAAGTGTTATGGGCTGCGCTGAGGTATACTTCATATACCATGTTAGAGCTCTGTCTCTAAGTGTGGTAGCCAACTGTACAAGTTTAGTATTATCATCCTGAATCTATTTAATGGTCCATAGGGCTTCACATAGGAACCAATGTTGTTCTGGGTCTTCTGCCCCTGTACCCTTAAAGGTAGGTAACTTCAGGTCATCCCCCATTATGTTTCTACATGGTGTATGCTTATTTGCTGTATTACTACCACTTGGCGGTATATATGTAGGTGATGTATCGGTACTATGTGTTGTGGGTGAACTACTAGATGTAGTTCCTGTGGGATTATTCTGAGTCCCGGTTGTTTTCTGTGGGGTATACGAATGGTAAGGGATACCTCCTACTATTCTTTCTTGATTACTCTGACTCTGTTCTCTAGTGCTATCTGAAATGTCTTGAAGGAAAGAAGATCTGAAATCTACTTTATATTTCTTACCACTACGTGTACGTCCAATTTCTTCAAAATCACTCTCAAACTCTTGTGACATTACACTTATTGAACTTGTTCATGTGAGAATATATCGAGTACTCCTTTTTCATGTAATAACATCTTAATGGACAAGTTTAAAGAGTTTAAGTACTTACCGTGATATCCTTTTAAGAAGTACCTCTCAGCTTTCCTGAAACTCTTTCTTTGATCAACTGCAAACCCTGTGATGAAGCCTTCCAGCAAACTCGCAAGCCATAAGTCGATTGCCCATGAAATGGGATTATCTACGCTCCTCATGGTCTAAAGAAGCTTTGGTGTCCAGATAATGTTCCTTTTCTTCTTGAATATATTCTTATCAGTCAACTTTGATAACCAGTCATACAACTCATTTGCATAGGTTGCAAAAAATATCTCATGCAGGTCTGTAAAGATATGTTTTTGTAACCAGTCCTCTGTACTCAATGTAGGACTCTTGTTTAGTTTCTCAACAAATTCTCTTTCCTTAGACACAACGCACTGGTTGAGTTCTTCTTTAGTAGGATGCCAATAGAACAGTAGCTCTTCAATGTGTTCAAAGCCCGCAACGGAATCATTTGTTAGACACAGTGGGGCAGACTCGGGTTTACTGTAATTGTACCAACAAAACCCCTAGCTCACGGGCCCTTTCAGCGGAAGACTACAAAATGGCCTGAAGTCTCACCCGAAGTGATCTTGGATGGGTTGGCTGAAGACTCAAGTGTCCTCAACCAGGTTCTGTAGCATCCTAGTGCTTCTTGTATCTTCTTATCTAGCAAGACCTCTCTCTGCGAGGCTGTTTCTCTCTTACTCGTTGGCTCTGATAGGGAAGTGACCCTTATCGCATCGCAAATTCCAGGACTATGGGCAAACTATCCATTCTACTCAACTCGAATCCTGTGATATCTCACACCGCAAATCCTCCGATAGTGCGATGTCACCCTTCTATGCCACAATATCTCCTATGGCAATACTTAATATGTTCAACAACTCGCAAGGTATAAGGGTTTTCTCTCCCTGTATAATAGCTCAGTTGTCTTTCATTAAGGTGTTTGAACAACTTCTCACTAGTCCAACACACTTAACATCACTTATGCTCAACTTGCTGAAATACATACACAGGAATCACTTAACACAGTAACTGTTAACTGTCATGATCAAGCACTGATAACTCATATACAGGAAACTTGATACTTTAAACTTGCACTTAACCTTTTATGCTGCTATAAATGGGAAGATAGCATACATACATTCACTAACTGATATACAACATTCATGTAACAGATAATAGATGGTACATAAGTAAAGCACAATCACATGAAACAGTCGCACAACACACGGATTTTACGCAGTTCACTTCCAGGGAGGAAGCTACGTCCACGAGAACTGGTTTATATATTATATCATGGGAGAGTAAACACAGTTCCGCTGCAACCTACTATGCAGCTTGAGATCTTCTGGGAAACTCCACGCACACAGCCAGGAGCCCTTCTATCTTAGATCTCTTCTCTCTTATATTGCTTCTTCTTACAATATACTCTCTCTCTCTCTCTCTCTCTCTCTCTCTCTCTCTCAATCCATGCGGATTGTTACATTCATACTCAAGGAGCCAGCTGCTGGTTATAGTAATATAACTACAGACTGAATAACCGAACCAGAGCTCGACTCTTACAATACAACTGACTATGAGCTAACAGACCAACTGGATACCTGACTAGCTAATTGTGTATCTGAAATTCTTGCTAGCTAACCTTTCATAATACAAAATACATGCTTTTATAGGCGGCCCAAAGGTCTCTCCATTAAAACACTGTGGGCCTTTCCCAACAGTAACCCAAAAAACCTAACTTGTGACAGTCGACGTATCTGTACTTTGAACTACTGCCTTCCGTCACACCACAGCTTTCTGCAGTCTTCCACGGTTCCCGGCGCTGATTGTGGGTGCAGGTGCCACTTCCTTGGTCGCTCCCCTTCTATCCTTTGTCTTCAATACCTTAGCCCATTACTCCCTTTTCCATTTATGAGGGTAGCTAATCCCTCCTATCTTCACCGCTGCCTTAAGTGTAGTGGTTGAGCTCTCTCTTCTCGGCCGCTGCCTTTAGTGCAGTGGGTGAGCTCTCTCTTCTCGGCCACTACCTTACGTGCAGTGGGTGAGCTCTCTCTTCTTGGCCACTCAAGTACTGTTTCCTTTGACTTTCTTGTCCCGATATAGCATCTTTTCCTGTAGCTGCGGGCCCCTGCTCCGACAGTCTACAAACAAATCAGTGGTCAACCTAAACAATCCACTTTGCAAGTTCTTCAATTAGACAGAACAACAGTAATAGTAATAGAAGAAATGAAGGATGTTCTGATTCTTTTTCCGCAGATGAGGGGCTATGTCAATACATCGACATTGTAGTAGTAGTAGTCATACCAGATGCTTATGGTATAGTTTTGAGCTGAGACTGGTCAGCAAGGTTAGAAGGATATTTTGCATCGTATTGGTCACATTTGTGGTTGCTTTTTAAGGATGTCAAAATCAGATAAAAGTGTTAAGAGTTAGAAGAAAAAAATGAACCAGTAAACTTTGTGTTGGGAAACTATTTCATTGAACTGGAACTGGCAAATTACCAAGCTAAAGAAGCTAGCAGTATACCTGATATCCATCCCAATCTCCTTTGATTTTCACGGGCTGATGAGATTGGCTGTAACATAGTAGATTTAGTTTCAGATGTAGATCGTAATTCAAATTTAGTGGAAGTAGAAAGTATTTGGATTTTTTATTTCGATGGTTCTAAAACATTGGAGGGATACAGGGCTAGCTGTGTCCTAATTGATCCACAAAAAAAAAACATTTTCTTTCATGTAGGTTAGAATTCAAATGCACAAATAACACAACCGAATACAAAGCGCTAGTTCATGGACTTAAAAAGGCAATATAATTGAAAGTAAAAAAAAAATTAAAGTATATGGAGATTCTAAAATTGTTGTTAAGCAAATTCAGAACAAAATATGTTGCATTTCACCCCATTTGAAATCTTACCTAAATGAAGTTTGGGAGTTGCTAATAAATTTTCATGCATTCAACATTGTGTCAATTCCTAGATTAAAAAATGCAGCAACTGATTTATTAGCCACCTCAGCTGCAAGATTAGTACCTTCAAATAATAGATGCTCTATTGAATTACTTTTCAGGCCTTCTATTCCAGATAACATCACATATCTAAGGGTTTTTGACAATGATAAGCGAATCTTGGAGTGTTTGATAAATGATGATACTTTCAAAGGATCAATAATATATGATGACGAACTTCAAGCGAAATTAAAGTTCAGGAACTTTATTGCAAAAGGAGTTAGGAACTTGGAACAAATGTTTGATTTAGATAAAAAATTTAGAAAGCCAGAAAACGTCAAGACTCATAGCTCATCTTTAGAATTCGAGCTGATAAATTTAGGGACTGAAGTTGAACCCAAATATGTAAATTTGGGGAACTCTTGTTCTCCATGCGAAAGGAGTAAGTTCATTAGTTTATTCAAGAATTAGAGGGATGTGCTTGTTTGGACCTATGAAGATCTCAAAACTTATGACACAAATATCATACAACATGTTATCCCAATCAAAGTTGGAATCAAGCCTTACCAACAGCCTTTGAGAAAGATGCATCCTAAGCTGGAACCTTTAATTCAAAGTAAGGTAAAAAATTTGTTGAATGCTAAAATCATATTTAAAGTTAGACATTCAGAATGGATTTCTAACTTGGTACCAGTACGAATAAATTCCGAAGAAATCAGACTTTGCGTAGATTTTAGAAATCTTAATCGTGCATGAGACAAAGATAATTATCCTGTCCCGCCCATGGAACAAATACTACAGATGGTTTCAGGTTCTGAATTGTTTTTGTTATTAGATGGATTCTTTGGTTATAATCAAGTATTACTTGCAGAAGAAGACAGGCTCAAGATGACTTTCAGAACCAAGTGGGGAACTTTTGTATATAGGAGGATGCCCTTTGGACTTATCAATGTTGGAGCTACATTCCAGAGGGCCATGGATATAGCTTTCTGCGGTCTGATTGGCTGTAGTGTTGTGGTTTATCTAGATGATGTTACAATATTTT
The DNA here is from genome assembly GCA_001517045.1 of Pseudotsuga menziesii. Taxonomy (NCBI): domain Eukaryota; kingdom Viridiplantae; phylum Streptophyta; class Pinopsida; order Pinales; family Pinaceae; genus Pseudotsuga; species Pseudotsuga menziesii. The sequence goes on from LPNX010187429.1 coordinate 425,491, forward strand.
CAAAAAAGAAAGAAGAGCATGCATTTCATTTGAAATAGGTTTTTGAGCGTTTCCGGAAATATGGTATTTCACTAAATCCCAAGAAATGTGTATTTGTAGTCACAAAAGGAAAACTACCGGGTCATGTCATTTCTAAGAAAGTGATCTCCATAGACCTGGAGAGGATTAGAGCCATAGAAAAAATCCCTTTACCCCATAATAAAAAGGGTAATCAATCTTTTATGGGGACAATCAATTTTGTACGAAGGTTTGTACCAAAATCTGCTCAAATCGTCAAACCTTTGCAACAAATGGTTAAAAAGAGTGTGCAGCTCAAATGGACTGATTTGGAGAAGAATGCATTCAGCAAGATAAAAACATCTATTGCTCATGCACCATCACTCAAAATTCCAAATTTTGAAAAGGATTTTATTTTGTACACTTTTGCGTTCGATGATTCATTAGCAGTTGTGCTTACACAGAAAGAAGATGGGGGAGATGAGTACCCCATATCATTTATGAGCACTAATCTACAAGGGGCTGAATTGAATTATCTAGCAGTTGAAAGACAAGGTTGTGCAGTTTTTAAAGAGGTAAAACAATTCAGGCCACATATACTTAAGAATCTCACCAAAGTAATAGTTCCACACCCATCCCTATGATCTCTTTTTGTACAAAAGGAATTAGGAGAAAGAAGAGGCAATTGGGTGACTGCTTACAAGAATACGATCTTGAGTTCAAACCAACATTCATAGTTAAATGAAAAAGAATTTGTAAACTAATGAATTAAGGTCAAAACAATGAAGAAAGCAACTAGGATAATGAATCTAAACTACATATGATGAATGGATGTCCTCTATTTACAGCTCTAGACTACTGGTATAGGGATCTAGTCCATTATCTCCAAGAAGGGTATTTGCCAGAGCATTGGAGTCTCAAGAAAAGAAGAGCATTATGTCTGAAATATGCTTTATCTTAGATCATTGATGGAGTATTGTTTAGAAAGAACCATGATGGATTCTTTCTCAGGTGCTTGGAACAAGAATATGCAAAGAAGGTCGTAGTAGAATTGCATGATGGACCTGCTGGAGATCACTTTTCTAGAGACACAATAGCCCATAAGATTCTCATAGATGGATATTACTAGCCTACATTGTTTAAGGATGCTCATGCTCATGTTCGAAAATGTGATTCTTGTTAGAGATGTGTTGGAAGACACGCCAAAGCAGCAGGACCATTAAAACCAATAATTATATCAAAACCATTTGAACAATGGGGAATCAATGTTATTAGAGAAATCAATCCGAACTCCTCATTACAACATAAGTAGATTCTGACAGCAACCGATTATTTTACAATATGGGCCGAGGCTATTCCATTACGAAAAGTAAACGAAGATGCAATTATGGATTTCTTATAGAACCACATTATGACCAGGTTTCGAGTTCCAATTTCCCTGGTTTTTTATAATGCTTCTTATTTTTCTTCTATTAGATTAATTGCATTTGCTAATGAAAGAGGAATTAACTTGCATTATTCTGCAAATTATTACCCACAAAGAAATCGTTTGGTGGAATCCACAAACAACCGCTTCACAACCGCTTTGGGTACATAGGGTACTCCCAAAAGACCGAACACCTTTAGCAACCTCTTCACACAAATAGATCACAGATCGACACACTGATGTTTTTCATGTGGTTAAAACCCTCGAAAGGGAAATAGTCCATGGACCTAGTCAAATAGGTACTTGGATCAATTTATTATGCAAAAAAAAGAAAGTTACATGAGCTTCTCATAATCGATCAACTAGCCAAGGACCCTCTATGCTCTTTAAATAGAGATCATAGACTAATCGGGTGTTAAGCCATATATCAATGCTAGGTATGATTTAAGAGAAGTTGAACCGTCGAATCACTCTATGTCTAGAACATATCGTGACCATCAGATTAGAATATTTACAAATGCATACTAATGCATACTAAAGAAACACACTTTTACCTAATGGATATNCTAAATATCCTAACAAAATTTGATTAGAATTCTAAAGAAAACAGTGATAGAAAAACAAAGGAGTTGGCATTTAGCTTTACCTAATGCTCTGTGGGATGATAGATTCACACCCAAGAATTACTTAGGCGTGTCAACATACACTCTCATTTATGGAAAAGAAGTTGTCCTCCCTCCTAATATTCTATTGCTATATTCCATAATAGCCCAAGAGTCTAGGCGTACTGATAATGAAATTCTACAATTTCGAATCTATAATCTATTGAAGTTAGAAGAGTCTAGGTCCAAATCCCAGGAAAGGTTTAAGCATCAACAATAAATGGTGAAGCATTGGTTTGACAAGCACAATGCTGGGAACAAAGAGTTTGAATTATGAGATCTAGTTCTTAAGTGGGATCACCCGCACGATGAGAAGGGAAAGCACACTAAATTTCAGCAGTTATGGGTAGGTCCTTTTCAAATTGCAGCAATGCTAGGCCCCTTGACTTACAAGTTGTAGGAATTACAGGGTAGGAAGAGAAATTACCAGTAAATGGTTTAGTCCTCAAGCCTTATTTTTCTTGATCATTTTGATTTTTTCTTTTTGTACATAAATAAATGTTTGGTTTGTTGCTTACTTTAGAGTATTTTTAGTTGCTTTCTTTATTGGCTTAGAGTTTGATTGATTGTAAATTTTTGTTTTGTTTATGGTCAATAAAATAGCACGACTTTTGGTTGTATGGAGTTCATCAAAATTATGGATTAACTAAAATATTTTACTACAAGACTGCCTACTATTGATTCATATAATGTATGAAAATTTTTTCTTCAAGTTTAGCAGATTTTTTAAATGGTTATGAACACATTGAAGTCCTTCTTAATCCTTGTGAAATAACTCAGGATAGAAAATTCCAGAGTACTATTTTGAGGCTCCGTTCATCTCACATTAAAAAAATGTCCTAGGGGGTAATAGCAAAAGACCCATGGAAAGAAAGCAAGGTATGCGTTGTATTATATTTAAATAATCCCATGCCATGAATTGAAAGCCAAAAGCTTATTGAGTGTCAAAATCTCCTAAAAATCGATATGTATCAAAACACATACTGAATCACATCAATATGAATGATATTGCCAAAGTTCTTCTCCGTCCATGAGTTGAAATTAAAATATCTCTCACACAAAAGGGGACTATGGATAGGGTATCCTAAACTAAAATTCAAAAAGAAGGCAAACAGGAGGACTCAAAAGGGGAATAAAGTCCAAAAGCACAAAAAAGTGAAAAATGGCATGGGAATGAGGAACAAATGAATATATCTGTTTACCATATGTTACGAGCTTGTGGTGTTGGAGTTGGAAACTACACAAAGACAGAGGTAAAATGAATCTCATACTCTTGGCCTTGAAAGAGTTATCCAGACTTTCAAATCCTTGTTCCCCTTTTTTTCCTTAAATTGGACTATAATCAATGATTAAAGTGAATAAATGTTATGTTTAGGAATTCAAATATCTTGAAGAAATATAGTAAAGTGGTACCATCAGAGAAGTCTATTCATTAAAAAGTAAATAGTTCAGAGGTCTGTGTCCATTAGGTAGTCACCAATTATTGCAGTTGCAACTATTTCCCCCAAAAATTTTAATTTTTGGGCCCCCCTTTTTATTTGATTTTATTCAAACTGGCCTAGGAGTATTTTATTATTTCCATTGTTTCCTTGAGTTCAGAAAATTATCTTAAAAACTTGGCATTTTTACTTTTATGTATCGGATGATTAGTCAACTATTCTTCTGATATTGAAAGTGTAGTGAACCAGCCTTCCAATGTTGTGGAAGTAGAGTCATCTATCTTGCCGAGTGCCTTTGGAAGCTTTCACCGATGCATCGGAGTTAATTTTCTTTATCCTTTGACCTTGTTTTTCGAAGTTCCAGTTCCTTAGTGCTAGACATATCCGGTGAATCGGAGGTTCCTTCACCTTTTCGTTTTCGATATTTGATTTTTTTTTCTTCGCTGTCGAGTTGGTTGACCAGAACAGGCCATAGTTGCAGTGTTTATCCCGCTTGACATTGCAGAAGGCTAGTCTTAAAGTAATACGAAAGCTTTACCTTTTCTTTGCCAATTCCAAAGAGTTTAACTTTTCTGGTAGCCGATACTCATTTCCCAACGTAATCATTGGGGTAGTAGAGTAGTCTAACATTGATGTTGCGGAGGGATATTAACAATTGGTTTCGAGAATAGTGAGTAGTGGTTCTGACGTCTGATATTGTTTTAACAATATAGTGTCAGGTCTGTAGTTCCTTTCACGCCCTCTATTGTGGATATCCTCTAGAATATTTCATCGATGGGTTTAATGTTTTCCTGCTGATGGTTTCTCACCCGATCAAAGGTTATATATATGTTATATCATGCCTTGTGATTTGTCAAAGTTTACACTGTCGAAACCATAAAGAGAAGGTGTGCATGCAGCTGTCAAGACCTGTTTTTTCCTCCTATGCACATGTGGAAAAATTTTCCCATCAGGGTCCTCCACGTCGACATTAATAGGCAGGTTACCCATGATTGTCTTTTTTGGGTGGTGTTTTTTACTAATTGAATCGTTAGTGGGTGGAGGTTAGGTTTTCTGCATGGAGGTTAGGTTTTCTGCATGGGGGGTTAGGGTTTCACTTCCTTGAGTTTTTCTTGTAAACATTTTACATCATTAAGGGCATAGCCCATTGCTTGAGTTTCATTTCATGGGAGGTTGAGTCTATCTACTGTCAAGCGTTATGTATGCACCTGCATTTCTTGTGCGGGGTTGTATGGCATGGTGCAGAAAGGCATTTCATCATATGCACCACCCTATTGTCTGAAATTTTATGGTCGGTCAGAGGTTAAGAAGGTGTATTCCATACAGCCATAGTTTCCCGTGGGATTTAGGAGGTCATTCAGTCGACTAGAGTTTCTTGAGAGAGGAGTTTACACGTTGGGTTAATAAGTACGGTGAAACTGAGTAATATTGAGAGTTTGTTGAGATTTAGCAGTGGAATAAGATGGATGAGAATCAAAATGCCTGTATGAGATGAAGAAGAATTTCATTTGATTAGGGTTTTTGAGAGAGTGAAGCTTGGGCAGGTTTAGGAGGCAGCATTTATATGGGGTTTTCTGTTTTAAATCACTCATTTGAAAGACAATGTTTAGACTAATTTACCAGCATGCATGTCGAATAGGTGAATAGATTTGTAGATTTTATTTTTTATTACTATATCATTTTCTAGAGCTAGTTAGACTAAAACATGTTGCATGACTGTTACAGGTCAATTTCCATTACAACAACATGCCAAAAAGACACAAGAAGAAAGCCCAGGTGGCTAAAGAAGAAACTAAGGTAGAAGTAATAACCAGGCTAGAAATCATCTATGAGGACACTAAAGCAAATATTGGAGTAGAACTAGATTACAAATGGGGATAAATTTTTAGAATGATCTCAAACCAGAATGTCCCTAATGCTCGGTTTGAAGAAATGACAATTTATGATAACATTGAAAAGTTAGCTTTGATGAAAGTGGCTACTAGGCCTGAATTGTTTCCATGCTGGATTCTTCCAAGGGCAGATGTGACGAGAATGATCTTAGAAAATAGTACCAAGCAAGGATATGCTGCATACAGCCTTGCCTATGTGTTTATGGCATACCATATACCCTCACCACAGGTCTATCTAATGGAAAGTTGGTTAAAGGAGGTAGGTATGGACCTGGTAGATACGGTAAAGAGGATGATTATTGTAAAGAAGCAGGAGTTCATTTCGAGTACACTGACTTCTGGGAAAAAGATGAGGAAATGATCCGCAATGATAAAACGATAACGGCTCTTAAGAAAAGGGTCAAACAAAAGATAACAACTGTGGGTGGAAATGGAAAGGATATAGAGTGTTATGGAGAGAAATTCCTATGGCTTGGGGTACCACAACAGACAGCTAGACTCCAGAAATCAATCTTTCCCAATATGCAATAGAAATAAAAACATCTAACACTAAAGGATCAAACCTTGTACCTTATTTCGGATGGTTGAAGTAGATCCCCGTTGAGCTTTCCAATCTTCAGCTTGAATTGTTATAGCACGTCCTCAACAACAAGTAAACAATACAAGCATACTATATTTCATGGTGTTAGATCTATTCTAGCATATATAATCAATAATGTAAAAGCATTTGACATATTCCAATGGATACAATATTCATTCAAATACACATTACTGGATAGGAAAAGATATTTCTATTAATAAGAATCAAAGATTACAAGTGACAACCTTTGACGGCACATCTGCGAATCGGAGAAACTGAATCCCCCACTTGGGCCTCCACCACCTCAATCCTCCATCACTTCGATAGCAAGCTTACTAGCAAAAGGCAAGCTTGGGAAGAACACAACAGTGCTCCAAGGGACAAAGGGATGCAAACTCAAGCATAAGTTCTGGCAACAATGGACTATAGTTTCGTTACTCTCAAAGCTCTCTTATGCTTTCAATGTACCAAGGGGTTCCTTATATAGCTTTCCAAAGGGGTATTGAAAGGTCGAATCCATGCGATCTCAAGGCATATGGAAGGCCAAGATTCATATGAGTCGGATCCAAGTCAAGGAAAACTCCAAACTTCTTTCGACTATGCACACATCCCGATGTACGCAACTATAGAGGGAATATCTGCGTATGTATGCGGTTATCGGGGAAAAGGCCGCGTATATCATTTTTATAATGTTTTTAGGGATGATCAAGGTTACATCAAAAGATAAAAAGTGGTCCATAGGGGTTAATGAGTCTACAGCAGGACAGGGGAAGGCCATACAATGTGTGATTCACCTAGTGTGGTGAAATCCACTATAACAGATGCCCCTTAATGTATGAGATCAGAGGGGTTATACGATGGCCGAAATACATTATAAGTCCATCCTAGAAATGAAGTGATGAATGTACCCAAATGGAAGACCAGCCACCCAATCAACATAATACCATAATACAATTCTGCATATAATCTGCAAATACATCTAGCAGTCCCGGATACATAAGAGTACAATGGCCATGAATAGGCATGAAACATGATAGAACATATGTGGTCATTGCCACGTACAATATACATAGATCAGAATCTCCATGATGAAGATATACAACATATAATGGACCATGATCTCCATAGGCTAAAGATATACAATAGATCAAGATCTCCATAGGCTGGAAATGTCTGACATACACTGGATCAAGTCACGAGAGCTGAAATCTCATGAACACTGGCACGATCAAGGAGGTAGCATATAAGTGATGCCACCAGTCTAGAAAGTCTTCTACACAAACCGCTACGAGTACATGTTCTACTATGCGAATAGAGGTGTCAAGGTCGAACATAGTAGTCCATCGTCTAATTACCGGTCATTCATGTATACCGTTAATAGATGCGAGATTACCCACCGATAATGAAAATGGGAATCAAGGTACTAGAGTGCAAACTAACAAGTGTGAATAAATGTGTTGAGGTCGAACACTGGAGAGAGTCCATCGATCAGGGGACATTGATGTATTCCCAAACCTATCGATGGCGAGAGAACCTGCCACTGATGACTGCAAGTCTCAAGGCACTCAAAATGACTCTAGACTCCAATCCCAGAATAAATGATCTGAAGTCGATGGGATGAAATCCGCTGGAAGGAGGGCATTAAGGCATCCCCCATCATCCAACACGAGGTACTCAGCAAAGCTGTATAATGTGGAAGGACTCGATCATAAGGTGCACGAACCGGTAACTGTACTGGGAATGGCCGACATGCAAAGTCAAGATAACTAAGGAATGGCCGACTCAGGTTTCAACTTCCTTCGAACAAGAGCATAACGGCGTATGGTGATTGAATGGAGGTAGCATAGACTCGATATACAAACTGGGACATCTCTATGACACAGGAGGAATCAATAGAGGCTCCATAGGGACTGGAAGCTTAACCAGTCGGTGGAGATAAACTCAAATAAACGAGTACAGCTCCTAAAGTCAAACTATAACCCAACCAACGGATGTGATATAAAGTGCTCTGTTCGAAGGTGACACGACTCGACAGCTGCCAAAGATAATATCTTTTCTTGTCCGGCTTTTTGGTTTTTTGATTTTTTTGGTCCTTTTTAGTTATTTGAAAAGCTTGAAAAAAGAATAAACTAGCTTTATAGTTACAGACTAGGAGGAGACGAGTGTCATAAGGGAAAACAAAATAGTTCCATGCAGTGGAACACACGTATGCTCAATGCAAGGATACATGTGTAGGATATCGACACTCGGGGGAAAATCCCCTCCCGGTAAAAAGGGAAATCAAGCTGCAAAGGATATATAAAATGGCTCTGCATGGCTAGACATGAGACAAGCTCGGGCTATATGGCTGAAACGCAATGTCAGGGGAGCCGGAATAAAGCTCAATAAGACAGGAAAAGATCATGATAATGCATTCACAACTTGACATAAGGGGATTCCGGAGGGAAACAGGCTAGCATAAGATCAAGAGGAGTATGAGGCTCTTGCTAAATGTCATGGCGGTACTATACAACGGACTCCCACACCCTAAAAAGGAGAAACATCAGCATGGGCACCAAATGCAAATAAGGTGCTAACTAGGGTACTCGTGTAAGGTGAGGCTCTACCACTCATATCATGCCACTTCTATATCAACAAGAAGGTTCCGTGACATAAAAGAGTGGGTTCGTACCTAAGGTTATGGTGACATGGTCATAAGGTCATGCAAAATGCAAACGGTGGTGACCCTAACCTATATGCTAGTGTAGACGTTATACCTATGAACAGTACAAACGGGTCAATCCAACGGCCCAAACGGCACTAAAAACGGTCATCTACATCACAAATTATGTCAGAAACGGTCCAAAATAGTTATAAACGGTCAAAACTATATAAAAGGGGGTAAAAATTTTCAAATATTTCAAAAATTTTCTATAAATAGTAAGAAATAGAATTCATTTGAAACTTTTACCAATTGGAGCTCTGATATTCAACTGCGAATTCTAGGAGATTCAGCCGGCGGAATTCAGAACCGTTTCTTCCAGGTAATTACTCATGTTCCCAGCTTGCATTTCAATACAATTTTTTCAAGTTTTCACTGTCAAATGAGCTAGATAAGGCCAAACTTACATGAGCACCACGGCCCACGTGGGTATTGAATCTTTTTCCGCATACAAGGCTATCGATACGCAGAAAAGGGGCTAGAAACCGCGTACATACACGGTTGTTTGCAAAACAGCCGCGTATGACGCCGCGCAAGTTATTTTAAAGAAATGTAATGGACATTTGGTCAATTTCTCATGCAGGATGGTGCTTGAATGGCGAGAACACGAGCATGGTGAAGTAGAAGAGGCTGTAAGGGCTGATGTAAGGGCTCAGCAAGTATTACGCGCATGTGGACTCTATAAGTTCTGGTGCCTAGGTGGCTTGAGGGCCAAACTAGGGCTGCTACAGATGCTAGTAGATTATTGGGATCCAGACTTAGAGTCTTTTTGGATAGACGGTATGTCACTCACCATTGAGGTGGAGGATATCTATTTCATCACAGGTCTATCTAGACGGGGGGAGGTAGTGAACCTTCGTTCCAGAGGTGGGCCAGGTCATGGGCTTACTATCGATGAGTACATAGCAGTGTACTGCTATCCAGAGACGGAGAAGGTGGGAAGTCAAGTTCCCATCAATGGTATACAAGTATTGGGCCTAAAGTCCATTCTACTGACACTGGGTAGGATAGCAGGCATAGCATCACTCCATCAGGCCTCTCGAGCACAGATGTACTATGCGGTGGAGTGCATGGTACCGACTGTATACGACTGGAGTACTACACTACTGGGCAATATGAAACATCAGCTCAGTGAGTGTAAGGCAGGTAGGATCCGGAACTTCGGGTTCAGAAGCATACTGAGCACGCTCTTCTTCGAGCGGGTTCCAGGATTGAGCCCTAGAGTGAATGTTCCTCTCCACGGGGTTCGAGATCCGGCCCAATGACGTTGGGCAGACGCGATGCACAGACTGGGGGGCGGTAGGGTGGCCATCCCCTATCCAGCCGACTTTTTCCCATGGTGGCGACGACAGATCCTTGCTATAGATGACTACCCCTATGGGGGGATAGATTTTCAGGGTGATCCGGACATGCCATTACCACCAGGGTCAGCATTCGGAGACATAGGTAACGAATCTCAACCCTTTCTCTTTTTAAAAATTTTGAATTATTTAATTTTTTTGTGTTTTCTTGATTATGGAAAATCAAAAAGACATGTTTTTGGGTGACAATACATAGTGACATCTACCTTTCATGTGCAGATGTGGGTCCACGGCGACCAGAGGGTTTCCCACATCATAGACGGAGGGGAAGAGGAGATGACACCACTGGTATGGATGCAGAGCGAACGCTCCAAAAAATTCACACCAACTTTGTGCGACTGACTCACAGGGTTCCTATGGCGCAAGTTGAGGACTTGCCAGAGGCTATGCGGCGACAGGTGGTGGGTGTGACACGCACATGGGTGCGCTTGTTCCGGTGGCTAGCTAGAGCCGTAGTGACATATCATGATCAAAACCCCCTCCTCCACAGGACTAGACATCTAGGAGCATATCTATTCTGTACTACCGTGTATATGATGGAAGCTGTGAAAGCTCTACTTTTGTATTATGACACTGTGTATTACCACATTTTTGATGTATATATAAAAAAAAATTATTGTGACCGACTTATTTATTTACATGTGTAAAAATGTGTTTATGATTAATTTATTATGAATGAGACAAATGCCAATCTAACACGTAGTTAGCATACGAATCAACAACTTGATTATAATTTCTAGGAATGTGTATATATGTGATCCTCTCAAATTGCTGTTCTAACAATCTTACCCGCAAGAATCTCCTCAATAATGTAGGATCTCTAACATGGTACAAACCATTTAGTTGTGACACTACTAACTCTGAATCAAGACGTACCTCAAGAGAGAGGATACCATGCGAAATGGCATCACGCGGAAGATCAATAACGGCACTATATTTAGCAATATTGTTGGAAGATGGCCGTAAACATACACCTCTTGAAGATAGTACTCAACCCGTAGGAGTATAGATCACCCAAGCAGCTGAGGCTGAGTGTTGAGTGTGATGGCTTGCACCATCCGCGAATCCTATGAAGGTGGAAGATTCCATTGACATCTGCCACAAAAAAAGAAACTAATCACAAACCTGATCACGATAAAGAAGACCTAACTATGCAAAAAAGATGTACAATAATATACAACAAACAACCTTGGCTAAAGATCATGCATAGTATTTTTTAAGGTAGAGCCCATTTCTAGGCTCCGCCAAGGCTGTCCCTTCATAATCCACTAACTCGTAGGCACCCTTCTCTAAGACACACTTGACTACGTAAGGACCACACCACATAGGATTGAACTTCCCTGCCACCAAGGGTTCTTTCGATTGATCCCACAAAAGGACCAAGTCTCCCTCACTAAACACTCTTGGGCAGACAGACTTATCGTACTGGGCCTTCACGCAATGCTTATTAACCTCTAGAGCCACCAAGGCATCTCTACGCTCCTCCAAAGGTGAAGTGTCTGGTAAGAGTTCTACAGCTAACTTCAATGAAGGAATTTCGCATTCAACCGGCAAAATTGACTCCACTCCATGAACAAGCTAATATGGAGAAAAACCAGTGGTAGTCTTAACCGCGGTTCGATATGCCCACAAAGCAGGGTATAACATGATATGCCAGTTCGTCTTGCTTTGTGCGATGGTTCATTGGAGAATGGACTTAAGTGACTTATTCACTGCTTCAACCTGTCCATTCACTTGAGGATAGTAAGAAGAGGAGTGCTCTTGCTTATACCCTAGCTTGGATGCCAATTCTTCCATCATACGGTTCTGAAAGTGTGAGCCATGGTCAGTGACAAGCTCTCTCAGAATCCCAAACCGAGTAATAATTTGGTTGAATACAAAATCAGCGACTGTCTTACCGTTGGATTTTACAGTAGGCATTGCCTGTACCCATTTCGTGAAGTAATCGACATCTACTATGATATGATGGTGCCCCCCAGCCGAGGCTAGGTTGCAATCCATAAAATCTAGCCCCCACTTGGTGAAGGGACCGACGGTGATAATAGGGTGCAAAGGGGCAGGCTTCGAGCGCATGTTACGTGCAAAAACCTGGCAAGGGTGGCACCTCTTGACCACTTCAATACAATCCTTGAAGATCAACGGCCAGAAATATCCTGCTCTCAAAATCTTCTGAGCTGTAGAAATCCCTGATAAATGACCACCACACGCCCCTCCGTGGAAATCATTAAGCACTACCTCAGCCTCCTCATGAGTCAAACAACATCGTAAAAGGGAATCTACTCCACGGCGGTACAAAGTATTGTCCACTATGAGGTAGTTCTTGGAAACGTGACGTAACCAATGTCGCTCATCTCGCGAGAGGTGAGTAGGGATCCTCTGTGTTTGTAGATATACAATGATATCCCTGTACCATGGGTCAGCCGTTAAGATTAAGAAAATGTGTTCATCCACGAACGTATCTTCACATACCTACTCCTCAGCCTCGCTCAGAAAATCCGATATGAGCTCTGCAAAGATTAATGATTTCTTTGACTTTGCCGAAACAAATTCGAGATCAAACTCTTGCAGGATGAAAATCCATTTATTGTATTTTCCCCCAATCATCCTTCGTGTGAGGACAAACTGAAATGGATTGACATGGGCAACAACCAAGGTTTGGCGAAGGAGAATATAATGTCTCAAGCACTACACCGCATGTACAGTAGCTAAGGAAAGCTTCTTGACATGAGAATATCGAAGCTTTGCGTCAATAAGGTTTCGGCTCAGGTAATAAATGACATGCTCCTGGAGCTTCTCATCCTCCTGAACCAATACCATCCCAATCGTCTCTAAAGACGCAGCCACATATAATATGAAATCGCGGCTATAATCCAGAGGACTAATCACTGGGGCCAATGCTAGGGATCGCTTAATTGCATCGAAGGACTCCTGGGCTCGCTCATCCATTTCAAAGGGAGTATCCTTCTTCAAGAGACGCATAAAGCCTCTAGTCAAATTGGCGAAATTGACTACAAATATTTGTAGGAAGTTTTCCATGCCTTGAAAACACTGAAGATGACGAATATTTCTCGGGGGAGACAACTGAAGTATTTCCTCCACCTTCAAAGGGTCGACTCTTATCCCCTCTTTCGAAACGATGAATCCTAACAAACGACCTGACTTCACGCAAAAGATGCACTTATGAGGGTTTAATCTAACAGCATAATGCTGGCATCTTTCGAAAACCAATCTCAAGTGATAAGAATGACACATCCTCATGCGAGAATGAGCAGCGAGGTCATCCAAAAATACTTCAATGATGGACTTGATATCGTGGAAGATCAAGGTCATCACCCGCTGAAACTTAGCTCCAGCGTTTTTAAGGCTGAAAGGCATCTTCCGATATGCAAAAGTTCCCCAAGGACAAATAAATGTGGTCTTGTGTTGGTCCTCGGGTTTTATTTGAATCTGATTATATCCGGAAAATCCATCCATAAAGGAGAACACCTCGCTACCCGCACACTCATCCAAAATCTGATCTATAAATGGTGTGGGGAAGTTATCCTTAGGACAGGCACGATTTAAATCACGGAAATCAGTGCATATACGGATCGCTCCTTGCTTCTTATCTACCGAAACGAGGTTTAAAACCCACTCTGTCAAGGGAACGGGATAGATGAAACCTGCTTTCAATAGTTTCTCTATCTCTGCCTTTATGGTGGGTGCTTTCCTAGGATTCACAGTGCGTAAACACTGTCGAACAAGCTTAGCGTTGGGGTAAGTTTTAATCTCATGTTCGACAATCCGAGGGTCAATCCCTGGAATCTCATCGTAAGACCAAGCAAAAACATCACGGAACTCCTTGAATAGCTCGCTATACTCACGAATCTCATCTTGGGAACAATCTGCCCCAATATAAACATTCTCAATCGTACCAGGATTGCGAGAAATGTTGATAGGAATGGTCGACGATATGTTCTCCATGTTTCCATCAGCCATCTGACCAGGAGAGCTTAATGGAACCATAGGTTTACCAAATTTCTGACTAAGAATCTCCCTATAATCCTCATGCTCCAAAAGGTCAAGCTCTGGAAGGAAATATGATCGATGATGAAGTTCCTCCCATGGTGGCTCAACTCCTGACATAGCCTCGATAATCGCTTCATCTGAAGGGAAAACTGTATCAAGGAAATCTTGGGCATGAGAAGACTGTACTGCCCATGCCAGCAGCACATAGGGGTCTTCCTCCTCTGTCTGCGAAGAGGAAGAACAAGGCTCTGCAGCAGACTCAAGATTAGCTTGGTAAGCTTTCATAACTGCAAGCAACAACGTACTCATCTCGATGGACTCACTCGAAGGACTCGGTGAAGGAAGAATCCAAGGATCTCCCATATGACATGTGTGAAAAGGCACCGATCTCGTAAATGTGGAAGCACCACCGAAACTCGATCCTATCATGAGGACGGGTGCAGGACAACTAAAGGTTCCCATGAGGGAAGGATACATTCCTACACCCACACTCCTAGTTGCCGGTTGGGAATGTTGAACTTTTAGAACCGAAGTTCCTAACGATGTAGTAATAGGCGGATTCTTGAATGCCATTTGGTCAATCGTTACAATCTTCCCATTATGCGGAAAGCAGACAATACGAAACGCGGAAGACGCAACAGCTTGCATACTATACATCCAATTCCTTGCCAGTAAGAGATTGTAGTCAAGGGGCGCATCAACCACCTCAACCTCTATCGCAACAGTCTTCCCTCCCAAACGGACTTTAAGGGAAGGAAGTATACCGTGCGGCCTAAACGATCTCCCATTGAAAGCAGTTAACATGGTTGTAGACTTAGACAACTCAGGAGAACCAAGACCCTTCCAATAAGACAAAGACATCACAGAAGTAGCAGCGCCCTCGTCAATCACAGTTCGCTTGACGGTCATATTAAGACATTCAACATGTATCAAAAGGGACACATAATAGGGCAAGAAAGGCTGATGTCCTGCGGTTTCAAATTTGATCGTTGAGGAAGAATCATCACCATTCACACCAAGAGCGGAAAGCAAAGCCGTCCTTTGCGATGGACAACTCTGAAGTACCTCCAATGCAGACATCGCACAAGGAGTATGACCCAAGTCCTCGACAACTGAATAGTTCTGGGCGGCTCGAGAATTTGGATTATGCCCTGAGCACTTAAGTACCCCCTTAGGAATGCGAGGTGCAGCTTCAGGTTTATCTGCAGGCTTATCCACCGGTTTGTCAGCCGGTTTCGTAATGCGCAAAGGAGTTCCTGGTGGATCAGGTTCTTTGCCTGGGCTGGGTTGCGACGAAGTATAATCTTTCACATGCGTCACAACCTTCACGGCACGGACTATATTAATGCACCCACGACCACTAGTCTCGGGTGGATCATCATCACTAGATTGGTCCTGGGACTTCGAGTTCATATTTTGGTCATGCGGTAAAGGGTTTGTTAACACAGCTGGGCCCTGTGCTATGAACTTCGAAGCTTCATCCATCCTAGGGCACAAGTAAGTGAGGTGATCTTCCTGACATAGCTTGCAAGGAAACTTAACCTTACGTTTATTCTGCTTGTCCCCCCCAGCATTTTTATTGTTCTTGTCATTATTATTGGCATTTTCATTCTTATTCCCACCCTTCTTATTATTTTTACCCTTCTTTCGATTCTGTCCGGGTTTCTGGTTACCCTTCTGGTCCGAGGATTGCACAGCATGTACATTCATCGTTTTGGCAGGCTGAGACGAAGTCGTAGCTTGTCCCAAGGAAGATTGGTTGGTGGAAAACTGAGCTACTTGTTTCGCAACCGAACCTGCAGGTTTCTTACTTGCACAACCCACAATGCCATCGGCATATGGTCCAGGCTTGACCTTGGGATCAAAACTCGAACGATGAGCATTGGGTATAATCTCATATAACAAACCAGACTGAGCATAGATCAAGTCTAGTTCCTGCGCCCTAAAGATTTCTTGTTCCTCATTCTGCACTCCGGTTGTGGAAACATCCTTCGCTATATATGGCTATAAAGATTTGAGGAACCACTCAAGGAGGAATTTCGGCGGTATAAAGGCTTTGATTAATCTCTTCCGTCTACGCCACTCCTGAATATGATCAGAAATATGGGCGGATTTATCTTGCCGAAATGTCGACAAAAGTTCAGTACCAACATCATATCGTATTGGTAGCTGGAAGTGATTAAGGAAAGTCATCGCAAGATCGTCGAACAAGGTAAAGGCACCCCTAGGAAACTCTATATACCATTTCACCGCAGGCCCTGTAAGGGTGCGTTGAAATAGTCTCAAGTGGACTGAGTCCTGATGCAATGAATTGGAAGAGCACCATAGGTGGAATGTCGTAACGTGTTCACTCAGATCCTCTCCTAGTTTGCCTTCGAATTTAGGTATATCCGAAGGGAGCTTGGTAGGGATAGCCGGCCAAGCCGGGTCATGAGCTACAGGATCATTCGTAAGTCTCGATAAGTCAGGTAAATTGAGTGTCGCGAAGAAAGGGAGCTTAGAATGATTAGGTCTTTGGACCGCTCCCTGGTTCATATAGGATTGATTACCACCATGACCTTGGCCATAATGACCTCCTTCCGTATGACCCGTGTAGGGTGGTGCCAAAGTACCATAATAAGGTGGAACTTGACTAGAGGGAGCTAGAAAGCCATAACTAGGGGGATAAGCAGGTTGTGAATACCCGCCTCCATAAGGTGTAGAAACCTGTCCATACTGCATCCCATGATGGGATGCATAGGTCATCACATGCGATGCCCCATGAGACACTCCATGGGAAGGTATATACATTCCGGAAGTAGGAATATACATGCCCGAAATAGGGATATACGTCGAGGAAGTAGCAACCTGACCTCTAGAAACATGAACATAACCTCCTAAAACCACGGGTGGTATGTAGGCTTGAGATGCAATGGGTCTAGAAATTGCAGTATGGACTTGACTCGTAGCTACGTGCCGACTCAAAGGAACACGTGAGGGAGGTGGAGGGTTTGCATTCAAAGAACTCGGAAGCGTGGACAAAGGGATCTCAGTAATAAGATATGTGCTAGTGCCTATCGTCACTCTTCTAGAACCTGGTATCGCTATGGGATCACTAACTCTAGACCTGGGAGGTATATGAGATGTAGCTTCCACCACTAGGATGGAAGGTGCAATATGACTAGTACTCCCAAACCCCTCCACAAGGTAAGGCATGGGGATTCCCCCAGGCATAGTGTTAGGGTCAAAGTTAGATTTGACATTAAATTGCAAATCATGCATAGGAAAACTAGTCGTAGCATAACCACCGTAGCTAGTGCTGGCAGGTTCAAAGCGAGTCTTGGCATCTTCCGGCATTCCATACCGGTAATGCGGCAACGAGGGGTCAGGCCTAGAATGAATATGTCCATCAAGCGAGGCTCCTATCTCATAAATCACAGGTCCTAACTCAGTTAGGTCGGGTGAAGGATCATAAGTAGGTTTAAAATCCCCATCGTCAACATGAATGGGAGGAGGAAGTGAATCAGATGCGTCCTCTGAATGGTCTCCCATGGTGTGTGAATCAATGTGTGATGTAGTCTGCCTGGACTGTCTAGGTCCCTCTCCCAAAGGAGGAGGATCAGTAGAAGGCGGAAGTCCTGCTAAACGACGAGAATAGCGCGGAGCTGCACCCGAATCCACAATGACTCAAAAAATAGCAAAGACTCTCTATCTACGTCAACCCTAGGCTAACTAACGTGCACAGAGCAATCACTATAAAATATAAAGCCAAAAGCAAGAAAACAGGGGCTGGATAAGTGAGCTCCCAAATGTGGCCGGTATGTCTCACCTAGGAGAGGCTTGAGAGGCCCTTGTCACCACAAGCGAAGGTTCGAAACCAATTATTCTGGCCCTCAACTTCAACGCGTAAAGCGACTATGCTGTCCGACCCCAACCTGGCCGGGACACATGCAGAATAACCTCTACATGTACCCCGTCGATATCCTAGGTAAGGTCACTAAGGTCACCTCAATATAATCAATGCTCAGGAGGATAGTCGTAGGCAGGATTGACTGTATGGGCAGGGTAGCAAAGCCCGAAACTCTCGAAAGAGCCCCCAGATACGAATACAATCCTGGCTATATCGCCGGTGCTACACAGTTCCCGACCAGGGGTTATCCCAATCAAAAACCGCTCACACTTCCTAGTGCTTGACTCCCTTTTGAGAGGAGCTTCCTGAGAACGGTGGTTATACCAAGGATTTCACACACTCCCTGGACAGACACCTAGTTTTTGTTGTTTTATGATCTTGGAGAATTGACTTACAATGAACTATTCCAAGATCCTAAAACCTAAGCTTGTTGGTGCACCCTAGAAAAGAAAAGAGTGTAATTCATTTTATTTAGCGTTGATTTTAGTTGGCTTTATTACTCAAAAATAGGATATGGTCGTGCAACTAATGGTGTTATGACACAAAAAGAAGTAAAATGCACACCTAACAATCAATGCAAATGCATTGTGTCCATGAAAACAGGGTATGCGTACTACGTGTAATGCAAAATTTCTTCTTCAAATGTTGAATGCAAATTTCCCTATATGAAGTCCTGACTATTACTCCAAAGAAAATCTATAGCTAGTGCAAGTACAATGCAGAGTGCAAAATGCAATGCATAATGAGAAGCAAATATTTTTTGTATTTTTTGAAAATAAAGAGATACAAAAAGCAAAAGAATGATTCTACCCACCCCAGACTCTGCAAGCACACATAAACAGCATTCCAGCAAAGCACTAAGGTAAAAGGACTCTAATGCACTAATCTCAAACAAAAAATCAAAGATTCCATGACAAGAACTTTCCAAAAAAAAAATTTAGGCTAAAAAAAAAAATGTTTCTGGTAAAAAACAGAGGTAATAACAGACTCAGGCAGTGCCAAAGGAGACTCAACAACCAACAGAATTCACCCTGCAATCCACTTCCTTCCACAAAAAGGTAAAAACCAGAGTATACACGACTGTGCGCAGTAAACCCGTGTGTATACGCGGAAATCCCAGAGGAAACCGTGTGTATACGCGACTGTAAACAATAAACCTGCGTACAGGAAGAAAAAGATGCACAAATCAAGGTAAACAGACAGGCTGAGACTAAGTTTACACCAATCAGACTCTACCAAGCATATATGCCCCCATACCCGACACAGAAACAAGAGAGAGAGAGCAATTCAAATACATTGAATGCCAAGAAACCAATCCCCAAAGGTCAACAACTAGGAACTCCCCAGTGGAGTCACCAATTCTGTTACAGAGAGAAATTCCTATGGCTTGGGGTACCACAACAGACAGCTAGACTCCAGAAATCAATCTTTCCCAATATGCAATAGAAATAAAAACATATAGCACTAAAGGATCAAACCTCGTACCTTATTCCGGACAGTTGAAGTAGATCCTCGTTGAGCTTTTCAATCTTTAGCTTGAATTGTTATAGCACATCCTCAACCACAAGTAAACAATACAAGCATACTATATTTCATGGTGTTAGATCTATTCTAGCATATATAATCAATAATGTAAAAGCATTTGACATATTCCAATGGATACAATATTCATTCAAATACACATTACTGGACAGGAAAAGATATTTCTATTAATATGAATCAGAGATTACAAGTGACAACCTCTGACGGCACATCTGCGAATCGGAGAAACTGAATCCCCCACTTGGGCCTCCACCACCTCAATCCTCCATCACTTCGATAGCAAGATTACTAGCAAAAGGAAAGCTTGGGAAGAACACAACAGTGCTCCAAGGGACAAAGGGATGCAGACTCAAGCATAAGTTCTGGCAACAATGGACTATAGTTTCGTTACTCTCAAAGCTCTCTTATGCTTTCAATGTACCAAGGGGTTCCTTATATAGCTTTCCAAAGGGGTATTGAAAGGTCGAATCCGTGCGATCTCAAGGCATATGGAAGGCCAGGAGTCATATGAGTCAGATCCAAGTCAAGGAAAACTCCAAACTGCTTTGGACTATGCACACATCCCGATGTACGCGACTATAGAGGGAATATCCTCATATGTACGATGTTATCGGGGAAAAGGCCGCGTATATCATTTTTATAATGTTTTTATGGATGATCAAGGTTACATCAAAAGATAAAAAGTGGTCCATAGGGGTTAATGAGTCTGCAGCGGGACAGGGGAAGGCCATACAATGTGTGATTCACCTAGTGTGGTGAAATCCGCTATAACACAGAGAAAGCTAAGAAGCTAGAAGAGGAAGAGGCCAAGAAAAGAGAAGAAGATGCTAGCAGATTCATACAAGAAGCAAATAATTGGTTCAGCATTGAAGAAGAAGAAAATAAATGAGCCACTGAATAATCATAGAAGAAGGAAGAAAAGAAAAGAAAAGAAAAGAATAATTTGAGATAAAGAAGAAATAAGTAGAAAGTGAGGGCTTCGGGTTAATAGAAGCAGCCCACAGAGCAAGCCGATGTACAAGAAGGACAAGATCCTATATATCAAGAACAAGGACAATCTGATCTTGATCCCTTGGAGCCTATTGTTCCTTCTTATAGTATGTTAGGAGAAATTTCAATTTCTGAATTTGATTTGATTCCTTTCATGCCTATTGAAGGGGAGGAAATACCTGATTTTAATACTATATTCTATGACAAGGAAAAGAGGAGGATTGTTAAGAGGACTGAGAAAAAGATAGATACTGGAGGAAAGCCAAGGAATATGGTGATGGAAAAGATAGTAGTACATGGTACTCATAAGGATCCACGGTTAATAGCAACGGCTGGGGTAGCTTTAACCTTGGCAAATGAAGACAACATGGACAGGATCATGACTGATTTGGAGTAGTCATGAAAGAATGTAGCTCAGCTGAAGGAAACCTTCAAAAAAGAGAGGGATGAAATCCATAATCTAAAAATAAAATATGAGAACATGATAGGTGAAGTCAAGGTTTTAGGGATAGAATTCCAAACACTACAAGGAGATAAGGATGATTTAGCAATATCTGCAGAAAATATAGAGAAGAATTCCCAAGTTACTTTGGTAGAGTTACAAAAGCTACACCTGGAGCATCAGAGCTTAAAGGCTGAGAAAGATAATCTTCAGCTATCGTTTGGAAAATTAAATGAGGAAAATAACATGTTCAAAAGCAAAGTTACTGAGCTGGGAATAGAGAGGGCTACTGCAGAAAAGGAAAAGCAATATTAGATGCAGATCACAACTTTAGAAGAATAGAAGAATTCATTGATAGCATTGCTAAAGAGTGCTATGGAGTAGAAAGCTAACATCCGACCCTTAAAGGAGAATGCTCTAATGCTTAGGAAAATGATCCATCAGATACAACTACAGATAGAATATGAAAGATGTAAAGTTCAGTAGATAGACACCGGGCTGGAAGAGATTGTAAGTACCACTTCATATTTTCTGGATAAGACTTAGGATATATTGGAAATTATAAAGGGAAGAATGGTTTGGGTAGAAACCAATAAAGAATATCCTGTAGACATATCTGTCAAAGATCATCAAACATTGAAGGAAGAATATGAGTTAATGGAATTTTCCAGTAATATCGCAGAACAATTTAAGAAAACAGTGAAGAAGACAAAGACAGCTTGTGTCGAATTCTGTAGGAAAGTGATCTTCACATATAATCAGTGTCAAACTTCTACCAAGAGTAGATTGGAGGTGCTACCTGAACATGAACTTTTTTTAAAGCATTTATAGGACAGATACAACAAGGATGAATAAGCAATCCAATAGGTGAAGGATTTGGATGAATGGATATTAAAAAATGAAGTAGCACATGCAGCTATGAGAATACACTTATTGGAGGACCAGATGTGCCTGATTCCTGCTAGAATAGAGGGTTTGAAGACCCAAGATTCCAAGTATGAGATGAGCATTCGATTCATTGAGCCTTCTGGGTTTGAAAGCATAGCAGCAGATGCTAACACATGGAAAAAGTTTACAAATGAGAAATTTGGGCCTTCCTTGTGAAATATTTTGGGAATATTGATTAATAATGAAATATATTATATTAATTTTTTTTCATAAGCTATAGGACAAAATTTTGTAAAGGAAAGGTTGGGGAAGCTCAAAAGGAAATGAGGGGCAGCCTAAGAGTTTTTTGCTTTTTGTATAGGTATAGAAGAGTTTTAGATAGTAAAGGACCTTTTTTCAAGCTATATTAAGGAATTTTATTGTAAGAAGATCTAATTCATCTTATAATAAATATTTATATCAGATGGAGAAAGTTTTGTGGAGTTTCAAATGTTTGCCATGGGCTGGTTGGATGTGAACTATTTCTTTTTCAGCTTGTTTCTATGAGCTGTGAGATCGTTCTAATCTATTGAATTATTTGTTGTTATGAATGTACTCCTGTTTATTTTTGTGAAACTTCCAAATTTGTGATTGAGTAATCAATGTTTTAATTAACAATAAGCTATCTTGTTGTTCATCTTTCTATTGATATTCATGCATTCAGGAATGTTAACAACTATCTGTGATTCTCTTTATGCATGCAATAGAATACATTACTCACCATTAATTATATTTTTTCTCCCTAGGGATAGGTTAGTGAGTCTTAGTTAGTTTCTCTTTGTTTTGTGATTTAGAAGCGAGATAGGTAAGACGAGAGGTAAGAACCTACACATCACATTGTGACCCTCCTTGTTATCTCTATCTCTTGCATTTAGTTAGTCATTTGCACATCATACTTAAATATTAAAAGACTAAAAAAAATATACACAGTGGATCGGGCCGTAACCAGTAAAACACTTTAATCATTACTTGACCTACGGTAGCCAGACTGTAAACCAAACAGATTCCCCATACCAAACAATAACAAGCTAATTGGGAATGTTTATTGGGGAGATTCCCTACTGTCGTTACCTACGATTTTCCAAGAACCAACGTACTTCCTGCCCAATCTAAATCAACATAACCCTCCAGGTTAATCTTTTGATTCACCTCATACTTGAGCCCATACTAACCTATACCCTTTAGGTAGCTCAGAATATGCTTTGCAGCAATCAAGTGAACATGTCTAGGATCTATCAAGAACTAGCTCAATATTTTCACAACAAAGAAAATATACAGTCTCATATGCATCACATACATCAAGGATCCAATCATCTGACGATATATTATAGCATCAACCAACTCTGATGAAGCATCACTCAATAGCTCTAGGTTCGATGCCATAGGTGTTGTCATTACCTTGTAGTCCATCATCCTAAAACTCTTTAGGATCTCTACTACATACTTCCCTTGTCGCAGGGAGATTCCATCTGCATTCTGCCACACCTCTATGCCTAGAAAGTAATGCATCATCCCCAAGTCCTTCACCTCGAACTTAGCAGCAAGCTTCCTCTTTGTATGAGAAATTAACCCATCTACACTTGTTACAAACAGGTCATCTACATATAGCAGTAGTATCACTGGGTTCCCGTCTTCAACCTTGTAGTAAAGGTTGGAATCTTCTTTACTCTTGGTAAATCCAAAACTAGATAGGAAGCCATCAATTCTGGCGTACCATGTCCTAGTTTCTTGTTTTAAACTGTATAGGGATTTCTTCAATTTACACACATGATTCTCTCTGTCATGTGTCTCAAAACTGAGTGGTTGCTCCACATACACTTCCTCTTCCACTACACCATTCAAGAAATAAGCCTTGACATCCATCTAGTGTATCTTCCATTTCATTACTGCAGCCAAAGAAAGTACTGATATGATGGAAGTGTATCTGGATACAGGTGCAAAAGTCTCTTCATAATCTATCCCTTCTTTATGGGAGAATCCAAGAGCCACAAATATTGCTTTATATTTCTCTATGCTACCATCTATAACATGCTTGATATTGTAGATCCACTTGGAAGTCACAACAGACTTCCCCTCTGGTCTTGGAAAAACATCCCAGACATCATTCTTCATGATCAACTGGTAATCCTTAATCATCGCATCCTTCCATTCATTATTTTATGTCACTTCCCATAGTTGGAAGGTTCTTTATCAATGAATTCACACAATAGGGCTACATAGCCAGAGTAGGACCTGGTTCTTTTCCTCTCTCTGTGTATCTCTTCTGGAGCCCCATATATTTCTTCACCTTGGATAGCCTCTTGTACCCATGCAAGTTTCCTCTTGTGAGGATTCTTCTCTTGAGGTGGATCTACAGATTCTTGGGGTTCTTCTATTTGTCGATATTCTTCTTGAGTTGCATCATTCATAGTTGTATCTTGAATTCTGGGTACTTATGTTTCTTCAAGGTCTTCAGCAAGTCTCTTTCTGTATTTGTTGTAAGCTGAGTCTTCATCAAATGTTACATCCTTGCTGATGTCTATCCTCTTGAATCTTGGGAAGTATATTCTGTAAGCCTTCAAGATTTCACTATATCCCACAAATATACCCTTCTTCCCTGAAAGATATAACTTTGTCCTCTTTTCTAGTTTTCTCCCAGAGAAGACTTCTTTAGGTATCTTGTTCTTGAGTACTTTATGTGGAGTATGTTTATGTACATACACAGCTGTTCTAGCTGCTTCTTCCCATAGATGCATAGGAATATCTTGATCATGAAGCATCAGCCTTGCAGCTTACATAATCATTCTATGCTTCCTTTCTGCAACACCATTATGTTGTGTATTATATGGAGTGGTCAACTCCCTATTAATCCTTGAATCTATGCATAATTTTTTGAATTCATTTTATGTGAATTCTCCACCATTGTCCAATTAAAAATTCTTGATTTTCTTTTTTGTGCAATTCTCGATCAAGACTTGGAACTCTTTCAACTTGCTTAATACTCCATCCTTGTTTTTCATGAAGTATATCAATGTCTTCCTGGAAAAATCATCAATGAAAGAAACATTGTGTACATACCCTCTTAATGAGTTGGATGACATTGGACCACATACATTGAACTGAATTATTTCCGAGATTCCTTTTTCCTTGCTTTCTATACTTGGAAATGTCTTCTTTGTGTTATTTCCTTTTGCACATCCTTTGCAAACTCCTTCATGTTTTTCCTGCATTTCTGGAAGTCCTTCAATAGCTTTGATTGCGAGTGGTAGTGCCCTATAGTGCACATGTGAAAGCCTTCTATGCCAAAATTTATTTGGCTCTACTATATCATGGACCAAATCTTGTTCTGGTTGGCCCTTCAGTTTGTATAGTCCTCCCTCCTGCCCCCCAATCACTACTGCATCACCTATAGTCTTTCCCTTTGGCCACATAAGGACTTGGCCATCTACAAATGCAACCCTTATTCCTTTTTCATGCTACACAATTATGGAGAGGAGATTATTCTTAGTCATGGTATAAACAATACATCCTTCATGTTCATAGACTTTCTAGAGTCTATCTTGTATGAGGATTCACCGCTACCTTTTATGGGATATTGGTAGTCATCGCCAAGTTTTACCTTATGGGGTGAACTATGTTCGGATAGTTTCAAAAAATATTCCTTGAATCTCGTCATGTGCTTAGAATACCCACTGTCAATAACCCAATATTTGCTTCCATGTGTGATAGTTCCCATGAGAGCAGAGATCAAAACATATTCTTCATCACTTGAAGAGTCTTCACTTTCTTGTTTGACTCTCTTCCTAGGAGGATCATCATCCACTGCAGTATGAGCATGATGTCTTCTTCTGTATATATTCTTCTTTTGAGAACCATTTTAATTTTTAGGACAATTTCTAGCAAAGTGTCCTGTTTCATCACATGTATAGCATCTGAGTTTGGATAGATCCTTACTTGATCTTCCAGAGTTATCTTGTTGGCGAGAAAGCTTACCTTGGTGATGATGATTATCCCTTATACTTTTCTTAGAGTGTACTATGAGATCTTGATCTTCATTTCCCATATTTTTTTCTCGAGCTACTATTTGAGCTTCTTCTTGTGAGCATTCTTCCCACATCCTACTAAACTTGATCAGCTTCTTTCTGGCATAGATTTCTTGGATGAAAGAATCCCATGACCTAGGGAGACCATTCAAGGTGATCATCACAATTTATGCATTCTCTGCTTCTTCATCCACTGCTTCAAGTTGTTCCTTGATTTGAGAGACCCTTGTAAGGTATGAATGTATGGTCTCTTCATTCTATATCTTTACATTCTTTAACCGGTTCCTCAAAGTCATATTCTGATTAATGTTCTTCCCTTCAAATAGCTTGGTCAAGGCATCAAACTTTTCTTTATGTGTCTTTAGGGAGGAAACTTGTGGTATTAGGTGATCCTTGATTGAATCATCAATAATCCTCTTAGCCATGACCAATTTTCTTTTGTGTAAGGCGTTAGCCTCATCTCCCTTTGGAAATAGAACCTATCCACTGATGTAGGAGTCAATTTCATTTTCTACAAGAACTAGGGAGATCCTATACTTCCATGATTGGGAGTTATCAACTCCCTCAATATTTTCATCAAGCTTGGTGTGATGAGACATCTTAACATAGAAAATCAAATGGAAATACAGTGTTGGCTTAACTGAGAAGCTGATCTTCTGCAGTGCTGGTTTTCTGGTTCCAGGGCAGATTAGGGTTTCACTTTCCCACATTTCTACCCAACCAAAAACCTTTATTTTATTCTCTAAACATCAATTTTGAGGAGGAGAGCAATCCTAGCCTAGACTCACTCAAACATTCCTCTTCAGTGAAAATCCCTAATTTCTCGATGTAGTGGTAGGTTAAAAAGTAAAAGTGCTTAGAATCAGAATCTTCTTCGACAGAAAGATGCGCCCTTCAATGGAGGTTCATCCTAGCCTCTTTTTGCTTATGGATTGTGGAGAGAGACCCAAAATATAAGAATCCCTAGATTCAACATCTGCACAGTGTCTTCTTCCGATGTTAGCTCTGATACCATGTTAGATTTTTATCAATTAGATAGTATTATCTAAGGATCTTATCTAAGAGAATAACATGCACAACAATCAATCACAATAGACAATGGACACAAATATTCTCCTTGGGGAAACAATAAAGGAGAAAACCCCACAACTTCCTCAGAGATAGAATAAGCACCAATGGCAGAAGTAAAACCCAAAGATAGTAAAATGATTTCCAACAGTTGTTCTCTCTCGTATCCTAGCTTCTTCTATCTCACTTGTCTACTACAACTGAGTGTGAGTGACTGTGTGAGAAATAGAGAGGCTCACTCTCTATTTTTACTAATTACTGACTTGATAATAAACTACCAGGGACGACTTCTTTAGGAGAGTCTAATAACCCTAGTGCCCCAAAAATGTGGGGACTTTGATCCCTAATCAAATAGGAGGGTTAACCTCTATGACTTTACATGACTTGTTTACATTATTGATTCTCCAGATAGGAATATCAGGGACTAATCAAATACAATATATGAAATATACGGGTGAATACATTCTGAAGTTACAATCACATCAACATTACCACAGCCAAGGACTTGCCCCGATCATCCACCTACAAAATAGAAGTAGGAAATATTAACACAATGAAAAAAGTACACACAAGAAAAATACATAACAAAAACAAATTATGTTGCATATTATATTTGTACAATTTTGATGTATTTAAATTGTACAAGTACAATCATGTTTACCTGTTGCACTGAGGTTTTTTTCCTCTAATCAACAGTGGTTTCGATTCCATGATCAACACTTTGCATCAAATATATATAACATTATATAAACCAAACGTCAATATACTCATGAAAAAACACCACAAATTTTTTTTTTGTACATATTAAATTTGCACAATGGCATCGATGTATACCTGTGTAATTTCCCATCACTTCATTGTTGAGACCGGGGCTGTGGTTTTCCCCACGTTGTTCAGTTTCTATGGTTGTAATTACCTTTTTGGGATGCTTTTGAGTTGTTTTGGCCATGCTAGGGTGAAGAACAACTCTAAGTCATCTTGTTTGGCCTGAGTTGCGTTCACCATTTTTTGGGTTGTCCCCTTGTTTTCTTTTGTTTCCTCACAAAGCTGAGAATCACTTATTTTGTTGCATGTATGCAGTGGTTGGTCTTCGGACTATATTGGAGTGGGTATCAGGGCTTGGTTAGCTTGAAAAACTTGGTGTGTTTAGGAACAACATAGACAGAGATACAGGGTTGGCTTTCTTCATCACAAGCCATGAATAGCACTAGAAGGGAGGTCAGGGCCTGAGGGACTGTGTAGTAGAGAAGGGGCTGATTTCCTTGTGTTGGGCATGTGTGTCTAGTTCTATTGTAGGTTTCCTTAGCTATTTAATGGGGTCAACAACTTAGAATTTAGCTTTTCCTAGCTCCTTGATGGCTTAATAAACCCAATTGTGTTGGCTTGCCTGATTTGTTGATGGCCTGATAAAGCCCACTGTGTTGGCTTGGCTATGTTTTGTGTATCTTTGGATATGTGTAAGCCTATTTGTTCCCTATTCCTTGGGTAATCATTCCCAACTTGGGGGTGTCACCATTGCTGAGATATTAAGGAGGATGCTCACCTATGGTTGGGTGGAACATTGCAACGACGTAGCTGGTTGCGGGACAAGTTCTTTATAAGATAGGTATTCTTGTCTATTTTAATTCTACAATCATATTTGGTGTTTAATGAATGATGATGAACATGTTGAATGCCTAAATAAATGTATGTTTTCTTTCACTTTGTATGTGAATGATTATGCATCTTAGCATGTTTTATGTTCAAGCATTTCGGTTTTATATATGTTCATGTTCATGGGGCGGTTTTCCTGGATTGTTAATGGCATGGTAGTGTCCCCTTTGCTGGTCAGAGGGTTAGGGACATTAAATTGTGGTATCAAAGCAATCATTGCAGTATTGGGCCTTAGAATTCCATGAGAAACCAGTTAACAGAGGCAAGTTTCCCTCTTCCCAGAAGAAAAATGGAAATAATAGAAAATTTCTAGAACATTTCATTGAAAACTTTTCCCAAGTGTCGAGAGTGTCGGATCATTGAAGGACTAAGTGTGAAGCTCCTTTGATACATTGGAAAGCATAGTTAGAACGCCACCTGATGGGGATAGGTGAAAAGAATTCATTAAATTTTTCTAAGGGTTAGGCCATCGGCTCATCGAAACTTAGATGGATAGACCTCCGATGCAGACCCTGATGGCGGCGAAAATTAGTTAAGTAAGCAGCTGAGATCTCCAGAAGACTTCTGAAATGACGACAAATTTTAGTTGATGGAACCACCAATGAATATGTCGACAGAAATTAGACAAGGAAAATGTCGAAGCATCGGATCTGTTTAAGTTAAGGATCGGCAAAAATTAGATGATGAATGTGCCAATACATCGGTGGAAGATAAAGGAAGTTTTGGTGAAGGTTAGTTGATGGGATCAGTGGAAAATATATGATGATGCAGCCGCAATGGTGGCAAAAGTTAGACGGTAAGCGCGCCGACACGAAGAAAAGAGAACGAAATTTCTCTAAGTGCTGAAATCATTGGAAAAGTTAGAAGATCCGACCGCCGATGCCGTCGGTGAAACTTAGTTGATGGAACCGAGACAGCGGTGGACAAAGCAAGAAGTTTCAATAGACCATTGGAAAAATTTAGATGATGGAGCCACCAATGTAGTGGCAAACATCGACGAGAGTTTATTGTTTGAGCCATCGACACATCAGAGGAAAATAGTGATGAGACTGTCGATACGTCAGAAGGAGTTAGTGGTTTGGACCGCTGATGCATCAGAAGAAGTTAGTTGTGTGGATCACCAACACATAATGTTTAGTCGTTTCGATCACTGACAATTTGTATGGTCCGTGAAACCCATAGATGGTTTGTCATCCGCCATTGCAGATTCTTAAGGAACTATCCACCCGAAGAATAGTGCTTCGGATTGTTGATTCCATAGTGGTTAACGGTTCCGATCAGGGATATACTGTCATCACTGATAATAGCCCCTAGCATCACCGATAATAGTTCAAAAGATTAGAAAACTACAGATCTACCATGTCATATAAAAATAGATGAACAGACTACCGACAAGCAGTGGAGAAAACTAGTTATTTTGACCGTCGAAGTGTCGGAAATTTAGTTGGGAAGAGACACGATTTGATGAAGGAAAATTTTTGATTTTTTCATGTGGGATTTCTCAGTGAGTTTCACTTTTTCTTCAATGAATTTTTTTGTTGATTGTTAGTGGATTACAGGACTGAAAAGGAAGAAAAATTTTGTGCTTGAGAAAAATTGTTATTTTATGATTTTTTTGGGAGAAGAAGGTAAGTAGTTTTGAATTATATCAATGTCATGCATCTAACAGTTGTGTTACTAACAAGTTTGCAGATTCATAGACACCTTTAAGGGAAGTATTATAGGTGGTGCAGTTTGGTAAATAACTAGTGGTTCAGTTATGAGAACCCATGATGGATATGATGCTTGGGATTCTTACGAGCATGCGAGAGATGCCATGGGAGAAAATGTTTGTAATGGAAATGATGAAATAGAGTCTAATGGAAGGAGATTCCAAGAGACACTGTCAAGTGTTGCAGCCACCATGAGAAGCTTGATTAAAGCCTAGGAAGAACAGCATCAGTTGAATGTTGCTATGTTGCAGAGCTTGACAGACTTGGAAAGAAAGATATACTCTGGACATGGTACAGCAAGACTAGAAGGGAGTAAGAGTAGTACTAAGAGAAGGAGAAAGAATTCTAGTGGATCATCTAACTCCGAATAATCTAGTGGGGATTCAATATCTTCTTCTCGTAAAAGAAAAAGAAGGAGGCACCATAGGGATTGCTCTTGGGATGAACTTAAGAAGGATAAAAATCCTACATTTGATGATGAAGTAAAGACCAGACAAGAGGCTGAAGCTTGGATTCTTGGAATAAAGAAGTACTTTCAAGTTCAGGATTATTCAGGAAACATGAAGGCAAGAGTTTCCATATTCAATCTGAATGGAAGGGCATCCATTTGGTGTGAACAATTAAATCAAGTAAAGAGGATCAGTGAAAGGAGACTAAAGTGGAAACAACTCAGGAAGTATTTCAAGCAGAAATACCTCTTTGACAGGTATTATGATGACAAGATTAAGGAGTTCCATGAGCTGAAATTGGGACAGCAGACCATGGAAGAGTATACAAATAATTTTTTGGAGCTGTTGAGGTATGTCAGGTACATCAGAGATGAAAAATTGATGGTCCAGCGTTTCCTGAGTGGATTGCCTCAGTATTACAAAGATAGAATTGAGTTTTATGAACCTAGAACTCTTGAAGAAGCAATAAGGAAGGCTAAGTATTTCTATGAGCAAAGAAAAGGTAAACCTAATTACCATAAGGCATGGAGGGACAATAAGAATGAGAAGTTTGACCAGAGGAAGAAATGTTTCAAACCTTCTGGCTTCAAGAATCAGTAGAAGTAGCCATCTCAAGCTGCGGGTAAGCTAGTTGGAGTGATAGGAGAAAAGCATGAAGGCCCACAACAAAATGGTGGACCACTCCAATGTTGGAAATATAAAGGACCCCACATTCACAAATATTGTCCACTCAAGAATGAAAGTGTAAGACCATCTTACAACATTCAAGAAGCAGAAACAGTGGGTCAAGTAGTAAGGGAAATCCCTAGGATTTATGCATTGGAGGACCGTCAAGAAGATCACCAGTCAACTATGGTTGAAGTTGCAAGTAAGATTGTTGAGCAATATGTTTCTATTTTGATTGACCCTGGTTCTACTCACAGTTATATTACTCCTAGAGTAATGGAGATTTGTGCTTTTAAGAAGGTAAAGCATAGGAAATCTTGGTTAGTTCAGCTAGCCACTGGAACTAAGAGAAAGATTAGTGAGGTGGTATAAAAATGTCCATTGGTCATGAATGGGTTGGTCACTTGTGGAGATATAAATGTTCTACCACTTGGTTCCTATGATTCTCTCATTGGAATGGATTGGTTAGAAGCTCACAGGGTAAAGCTTGACTGTTACAATAAGACTTTTGAATGCATGAATGAAGAAGGGGACCCAGTAGTTGTGAAAGGCATTCCAAAGGTGATTTCAATAAGGCGGTTTTCAGCAATGTAGTTAAAGAAGTTCTATAGGAAAGTTTTCCAGTTGTATGCAGCCCATATTTTGGTGGCAATAGAGGATGGAGCTCGTAGGTTGGAGGACTATCAGGTGTTACAGGATTTCAGGGATGTGTTTCCTGATGAGGTTTGAGGGCTTCCTACAAAGAGGGACATTGATTTCACAATTGAACTTATTCCAAGAGAAGCACCAGTGTCTAAGAAACCCTATAGGATGAGTACACCGGAGATGCTAGAATTGAAGATGCAACTGCAAGAGTTGTTGGAAAAGAAGTATATCAAGCCGAGTGTGTCTCCTTGGGAGAACCAGTTCAGTTTGTAAAGAAGAAAGATGGTACACTCAAGTTGTGTATTGATTATAGAAAGTTGAACAAGGTTACTATGAAGAATAAATATCCTTTGCATAGGATTGATGACCTCCGTGATGAAATTATTATTTATTCTAAGAATGAGGAAGAGCATGAAGAGCATTTGAGATTGACATTGCAATTGCTCAAGGAGCATCGCCATCAGCTGTATGCAAAGCTGAGCAAGTGTGACTTCTATAGAGATAGAATTCATTATTTGGGTCACACTATCTCGGAAGAGGGTATATCAGTGGACCTTGAAAAGATTGAAGCCATTATGAATTCGAATACTAAAATAAATGTGACAGATGTAAGATATTTTATGGGACTTGTAGGATATTATAGGAGATTCATTGAGGGGTTCTCCAAAGTTGCACATGCCATCACTTCTTTGCAAAAGAAGGGGATAAAGCTTGAATGGACATCGAGGTGTGAAGAAAGCTTCCAGCAGTTGAAGAATCTTCTCACCAGTGCACCAATATTGAAAGTTGCAGACCCAGAGAAATATTTTATGGTGTGCACCGATGCATGTAGACAAGGGATTGGAGGAGTACTTATACAAGGAAACCACGTGATATGTTATGAGTCAAGAAAGCTGAAGGATCATCAGAAGAACTATGCCACTCATGATCTAGAGCTTGCAGCCATAGTACATGTCCTCCAGATGTGGAGGCATTACTTGATGGGTAGAATATTTGAGCTCAGGATAGACCATTGTGGTCTGAAGTATCTATTTGATCAGCCTGCTCTAAATGTTAGGCAAGGGATATGGCTGGAGTTTTTATGTGAGTTTGATTTTGAAATCAAGTAAATAAAGGGAAAAGAGAATAAGTTAGCTAATGCACTCAACATGAAGGTGCAAGAAAGGCATGTGGCATCTCTTAGTATTTGCGAAACATATTTGAGGCAGCAGATTGTTAAGCATACTGCTAAAGATAAATTGTACGAGCTAGTAAAACACAAATTGTAGCAGCAAAGTCTTGAGAAGAGGTATGAGGGATATAAATTGGAAGAAGATGGAATTCTTACTTATAAAAGCAGAATTTATATTCCAAATGTAGCATAGTTGAGGAGAGTTGTTATGGATGAAATTCATTAAGCTCCGTACTCTAGTCGCCCAGGATACCAGCAGAAAATTGCTACAGCTAGAAAACAGTACTTTTTGCCATGAATGAAAAAGGACATTGCTGAATACGTTTCAAGGTGCATGAAATGTCAACAAGTAAAGGCTGAGCATCAACACCTAGCTGGTTTGTTGCATCCTTTGCTAGTTCCAGAATGGAAATGGAAAGCTATTTCCATGGATTTCATTACAGGATTGTCGATGAATTGGAGACAACATGATTCCATCATGGTTGTGGTGGAGAAGTTGACAAAGGAATCACATTTTATACCAGTGATGTCTACGCATAATATTGATGACATTGCAAAGATCTTGATGAAGGATATTTTCAAAGTGCATGGATTTCCTAAGGAAATAGTCTCTGACCGAGAGGTCAAGTTCACTTCCAATTTTTGGAAGGGGTTGTTTGCAGATTTGGGTACAAATCTAAACTTCAGCACTACATACCATCCCTAGACAGATGGGTAGACAGAGAAAGTTAATCAGGTACTTGAAGATATGCTTTGAATGTACATTATGGACAAACCCACCAAGTGGGAAGATTACTTGCACTTGGTAGAGTTTGCTTATAACAATCGACAGCAGGCATCCTTGGGGATGAGTCCATACAAAGCTTTGTATGGAAGAAGGTGTAGGATACCAATAACTTGGGATAGTCCAGTGAACAGGGTTATGCTTGGTCAGGAATTGCTCAAGGAAATGGAGCAAGATGTTGTAAAGATCAGGTAGAATATGAAAGCAGCACAGGACAGACAGAAAAGATATGTAGATAAGCATAGGGTGAATAGGGAGTTCAGTTTTGGGGATCATGTTTACCTTAGATTGAGGTCAAGGAAGAGTTCCTTGAAGCTTGGAAGTTGTGCCAAGTTCTCATCAAGATATTGTGGGTCATTTCAAGTGCTTGGAAGAATAGGGCCAGTTGCATATAGACTTGAATTACCTACTAGCACTAGAGATCATAATGTTTTTCATGTTTCTTTGCTTAAGAGATATGCACATGATCCTAACCATGTGATAAATTGGAATGTGATTCAGGTGGAATCCGAGGGAGAGTTATAAAATAAGCCAATGTTCATCCTTGATAGGAAGGTTTCAATGCTCTGAAACCGAGCCACAAGGCAATTAAAGGTGCAATGGGACCACTACATACCTGAAGAGGCTACGTGGGAGTTGGAGGATGCCATGCAATTGGCACATCCATTTTTTTTCAATCTTGTGGAACACTGAGGAGGTACCAGTGTAGCATTTTGTTCAAATTTTGTAAAGAAATGAGGATAGTGCTATTGAAGGGGGAGGGGAATGTAACACCCCGCTTTTGACCCCGATTCTAAAGGTAAAATCCCCACCATAGATTTGGTTTTGTTATGTTTAAGCGATTGGAATCATTGTCAATGGTGTATCGTGA
The DNA here is from genome assembly GCA_001517045.1 of Pseudotsuga menziesii. Taxonomy (NCBI): domain Eukaryota; kingdom Viridiplantae; phylum Streptophyta; class Pinopsida; order Pinales; family Pinaceae; genus Pseudotsuga; species Pseudotsuga menziesii. Next base: position 460,388 of record LPNX010187429.1, read on the forward strand.
GATATGGGAGATATTAGTTTTGGTATCATGTAAATATGCATTTTTAATTAAATGCGCCCCAACCAGCTATGTCAATGCAACCATAATGAAAAGGGCATGATTTTCCTAATGATAAGGAGGGCGGGGTGTTAAACCTTGAGCCTATGGGGAAAAAGCCATGTGTCAACCACCAATTAAATACTTATATTGTTACTTGGGGGTATTTATTGCTTAGTAGTTGTGGGTGGTAGGTTTTCCCACATGCACACTCCACCAACAGACTCCACTACTTCACGTGGGTAGGGATTCTTCAACTCTCCCACTCTCTCCATCGTTTTGGGGGGCCATCTTCACGCAAATGGATGGTTCTCTCTTCATTCTTCATGCATAGGATTCTTCTTGGTTTTTATTCACACAACAAGATGGAAGTGTGGCCTTAGGACACGATCTTTGTGGTATATGTTTTTTCCATACTAATTTGCTGGATTGTCTTGGGTATATGTTTTCTTACGGATTCCGGACAGTGTAATTTCTCGTCACTTCATTACTGAGACCGGGGCTGTGGTTTTCCCCACGTTGTTCAGTTACTATGGGTGCAATTACCCTTTTGGGTTGCTGCTAAGTTTTTTTGGCCATGGTAGGGCCAAGGACAACTCTGAGTCACCTTTCTTGGCCTGAGATGCATTCACCATTTTTTGGGTTGTCAACCTGTTTTCTTTTGTTTCCTCACAACGTTGGGAATCGCTTCTTTTGTTGCATGTATGCAGTGGTTGGTATTCGGACTATATTGGAGTGGGGATGATTGGTTGGTTTTCTTGAAAAATGTGGTGTGTTTCAAAACCACACAGACAGAGCTAGAGGGATGGATTTCTTCTCCACAACCCTTAGATAACATTGGAAGGGAGGTCAGGTCCTGAGGCACTGTGTAGCAAAGAAGGGAATGATTTCCTTGTCTTTGGCATGTGTGGGTGTCCTATAAGTTAGGCTAGTTCTGGTGTAGGTTTCCTTAGCTCTTTAATGGGCTCACCATCACAGGGACTTCACTTAGTGAACCTATCACATAGCACGTACGATCATGGGATATTAAAGAATACCCTTGATTTCTAGAGATATTGACCCAAACTCTTTTTGTTGAAACCCCATCCCAATACTTAAAACCTTCTCCCCACCCCTTTTTATACATAAATCCTTATAACACCCTACCCACTCCCACCTTAAACCCCTCATCCCCCAATACCTGCAATATATTGGTTCAATTTTTGTTAATTTTAAAACCCACAATATGAACTAATGTGATAGGATATTGGTCAACAAGTGATGACCCCATGCTCACCATATTAGCATTTATCCTTTCCCAGCTCCTTGATGGCATGATAAACCCAATTGTGCTGGCTTGGTAGATTTGTTAATGGCCTAATAAACCCGATTGTGTTGGCTTGGCTATGTTTTGTGTATCCTTGGCTATGTGTAAGCATGTTTGTTCCTTATTCCTTGGGGAATCATGCCCATATTGGGGGTGGAAGCATTGCTAAGAGATTAAGGAGCACGCTGGCCTATGGTTGGGTGCAATGTTGCAGCGACATAGCTAGTTGCGGGACAAGTTCTTTATAAGATAAGTATTCTTTCTATTTTACTTCTACAATCATATTTGATGTTTAATGAATGATGATGAACATATTGAATGCCTAAATGAATGTATGTTTTCTTCCACTATGTATGTGAATGATTATGCATCTTAGCATGTTTTATGTTCAAGCATTTCGGTTTTTTATATGTTCATGTTCATGAGGTGGTTTTCCCGGATGGTTAATGGAATGGTAGCATCCTCTTTGCCGGTCAGAGGGTTGGGGACGTTACAGTTTTTTTGATCAACACTTTGCAAAAAAGATACAAATAAATTATATAAACCAAATGAATATACTCATGAAAAAACATAATAAAGAAAAAACTCTTTTTTCAAATTATATTTGTACTATTACAAAGATGTATATCTCCTGCCACAAAGAAGTTGTACTCCTCTGACCACATGCTGGGGATATGCCCCGATCACTACCCTATGAAGTAAATATAGAAAAATTAAACAAAATTACAACAATTCACTTACAAAAAATACTTAATAGGTTAAATTAATTAATAAGAGATTGGGTAACTTGTTGGATGTACCACTTCAATAATAACTGTGTTTGTATCTACTCAATTCAAATTGTAATTAATAAGAAACTCTTACCCTCCATTTATTGATTTAATGGAACATACAAATAAACGATTTCCTTCATGCCCCTCAAATATGCAGTTGGTTTGGTTAAGTGTAGACCCTGTTTGTGTACTGTTTATAAACCCCGCAATATTCCTAGTTGGCTTTGGCCTTCTGTCAATGTACAACATTGCTCCTTTATTTTTATCGCAGTCTTCCAACTGTAATATTTGCTGACAATCGATATCTACGCATGCTTTGTGTATATTGGACCAGGCACATCCAATATTTGTAGTTGTAACATGGTACAACATACTTCATCAATTTTGTACATCTGTCGTAACTGACCTTTATGCCATCCATGTAAAACAACCCCAAACAATGTAATGATGACAGTGCAATTCGATATATCACCTCGTTGACACAAAAATATGTGTTCAGTTGAGAAAGATCCCTATCTACCCATTGTTTCACTAGATGTTTGTCCATTAAAGGAACCTCAATGTCCCCTATTGTCTCATCATGATAGGCGCATGCACCCCCTTCAGCGAGAAAAAAATACACATGTTTATGTAATTTTATTTTGATCTTCTGATATCTAGATGATATTTCCATTGTCAACCTCTTGGATCTCTCACTTTCCTATAGCCTTCCTAAGATCCCCTCACTCGAGGAAGACAGGTATGAAAAATACCTATTTGGTTTTACCTACACCATGGAAAAAAGGTTCAAATATGACCTTGTTGGGTATGCATAGTTCATATTAGAAAATTACAAGGAATTCAAGGATGCATTTTCCACTATCATCATACATAGTTCTCATTTCTCCCCTAGTCTTGAAAATGCATATCTTGACCAAGGTGTACCGTAAAGGTGGAAAAACAACCCATTTTACCCATAGGGACAATAAGACCAAGACCATATGACCTTTGGTACCCTACGTTAAGTGTACTTAACTTCATGTGTCCATCAAATATCATATCTATACTTATTTCATGCCAAGATACTCCAAGAGTGAAGTTAGGAACATAATATATAAAATTTGCATCTCTTCTATAATGGTCACTTAGGTAACCCTAGGTTTTAGGGTGCTACCATAGTAAAACATAAAATAAAGTTGAGTACACTTAGAATAGGGTACCAAAGGTCATGGGGTCACATAATAATAAAACAATAAAAGTAATAAGGTTAAGTAATAATTCCAAAGGTGTTCAAGGTACCACACACAATAAGGGATCTAGGACCAAATAGAAGATGAAGGACGATAAGTCAACAAAAGGGGTCACAACAATATGTTAAGGAAACCCCTATACCCACAAGACCAAGGTGTACCGTAAATGTGGACCAACAACCCATTTTTCCCATAGGAACAACAAGACCAATGACTCTAATATTTTCTCTCTCGCAAGTTATATTGTCACATATATTTTTATCATCATTGTATAAGAAAAAGTAAATAACAAAGATAGATCTAGAAAAGTATTTCTGTAATAAATTCATACATAATTTTCATCTCTTTCAAATTTAGCACTCCACTTTTCACTGCATTAAAGTTGGTTCTTGAGATGACTTATCAATTCCATTGTACATAACATAAACAGTAAAAAAATACAATATAGTTTAACTAATAAATAGTAATTAAAGAACAATAATAATGCTAGATAGATCTGGTTTAGATATGCCTTACACCCATACATGATTTTGAGTCAGCTCTTGTCACTATAAGGACAAGTAGTCAGAAGACATACCTTCAGAGAGAGAGAGAGAGAGAGAGAGAGAGAGAGAGAGAGAGAGAGAGAGAGAGAGAGAGAGAGTTAGATTATTGGTGGTTTAGGTTCACATTTCATGGTTGAAGCTCATAGGTTGGAGATCATCCTTCACAATTCACAACACAAATCTAGAAGCCCTAGAAGAGGTACCATATGAATTTTGGTACCCTACTTTAAGTGTACTCAAATTCATGCATCCAACAAATATTAGATCTATACTTCTTTCATGCCAAGATACTCCAAGATTCAAGTTAGGAACATAATATATAAACTTGGCATGTCTCTAGAATGCTCACTTAGGAAACCCTATGTTTTACGGTGGTTACCATAATAAAACATAAAATAAAGTTGAGTACACTTAGAGTAGGGTACCAAATATCATATCGTCACATAATAATAAAACAATAAAAGTAATAAGGTTAAGTAATCATACCAAAGGTGGTCAAGGTACCACACACAATAAGGGTGATAGGACCATAAGGACCATAAGATGGTAAGGAAACTCCCAAACTCACAAGAATAAGGTGTACCATAAAGGTGGACAAACAACCAATTTTACCCATAAGCCCAACAATACCAATGACTTTAATGTTTTCTCTCTCAAGTTATATAGTCACATATATTTTTATCATCATTGTATAAGCAGAGTTAAATAGTAAAGGTAGATCTAGAAAAGTGCTATTGTAATAAATTCATACATAATTTTCATCTCTTTCAACTTTAACGCTCCACTGGTCACTGCTGTAAATTTGGTCCTTGAGATGAGTTATCAATTCCAATGTATACAAAAAATTACGATGAAGTTTAACTAATGAACATAACATATAAACTTGGCATGTCTTCTAGAAAGGTCATAACTCAAGTACAAGGAACACAAACAAGGTCATAGCCCATCATAGGATGCATTCAAGAGTCATATATCACGTTTGAAAAGCATCTTTGGAAGACCTTCACTTTGAAAAATTAGTTACTTGACTATAGTTGGTTGCATTTATAAATTCGTGTATGCGGTGATATGTTCTCACAATGTACAATATTCATTTTCCTCACAATATGGTAAAAAATACATACAATATCACACAGCCACAAATATTGTACAATGTGAAAATATATTGTGACATACACTGTAATTCACCACTTGCACAAATATTCTTTCTCTGTACTGAGATACATGCACCCAATTATTTAATCTTTCTCATGAATATTTGATGAGGTAAAATATAGATAACCAGATTCATTGGATTTAGCACTAATCATTAGTTGCATTCTGTCAAAATAAAGTATACAAAAACCAATATAGGTTAAATTAATTGCTTTAGACACAATGAAACCAGCATATTTAACTAAATTATCTTTGCTTTATTTATGAATCTTAACATTTATCATTAGATGTTTTTATTGATTGAAAAGAAAATTCAACTTAGGGATGGCTTGCTCAAAGACACGAGTTTACTAGCAGAGAGACATAGTTGATTAAACTATAGCACATGTCGCATATTTCATGAAACTTATCTTGTACCTTGCTATTTTCCATGAATATATCATGATGATTTTTTTTATGCTTTCCCTTGATAGCATTGTAATGAAGTGGTTTGATGATTTGGGAAAAGGAGAAAAATCTTCATTTGTAGGTTTTATTTAGATATTTATTAAGGAATAGGATCCTAACTATGAATATTCCTTGATGGAACAATTTTATTCATCCAATTAACCACCTTTGCATCATATTTCAAATCTATAAGAAGAGGTGGATAAAGAAGACATGTATATCTCCTAGAGAATAATATTTTTTTGATGAAAGCACATAAGCATCCATTTCATCCTCTCTTTGTCAAGAGAAGGGTTTTATTTTGAATCATAGTAGGGACATGGATTGTTGGAAAAGTTGTAAAGACCCTATCTATGATACTTGTAGTGATGTGTCTAGTGAAGGTATTGTAGATTTTGAATCTTTGGGAAATCTAACATTGAGGAGGTAACTGTAGAAATTTTGTATGTTGATGATGATGATGGTGGTTAACGTCCCCTGAGACCAAAATTTGGTCTATCAGACCCTGAAGAAGAGAATTAATTAGTTTGTTTTAAAGTTATATTTCTATGCTCAAAGAGCTTGGAGAGAAGCGTCTCGAGCTTACTATAATTTTGACAAGCTAAAAGGCTAGGAATGTCGGTATTGCAACAAAGGTTATGAAACTGGGATCTAATGTGGGTGTATGCAGGGCACTCTAAGAGGAAGTGATTTTCATCTTCAATGTTCTTACTCTCGCAAAGGTGGCAGATCATTTCTACCCAAGGAGTTTTAGGGACTGTCCAACGACCAGTTTCGCTGTGGAGCTCATGCGAATTCGTTCTTATCTTAGCTATATTAATTTTTTTCTTAGGACTGATCAGAACAGAGAGATAGTTTTGATCTTCAAGAGTAGGGTTGATGACCTCCTTATAATATCTTAGTTTTCTTTTGGCCTCTAAATCTTTCTCACACCACAATTTTTCTTTAAACTTAGAAGCAATAGTACTTTTAATGTTATTAATATTTTTCAATGCAACATTTTCATCGATCTTCCAGTTATTTAACCAAGACCTGGTATCTTTATACCACCCACGCTTGAGCCTTAGGTGATTTTGGCTGGAGTTTAAAGCTAACTTAGGGAGTCTATGGTCTCCCATGTTATTTATTTTGTTCTTGTACAATAGGAGTCTAGTCATGGCTAGGCTCTCGATGGGGGAAAGACCCACTTCTATAAGGAGAATAGGATAGGGTGTATTGTTTTTTATTTTGAGGTTGTAAGTTATAAAATGCTTCTGGATTTGTTCGATCTTTCTCCAAGATTCTCTAGAGATGCTGCAACCCCAAACCTCACACACATATAAGATAACAGGAGTGACTAGAGTTTCAAAGAGGAACTTCTTTTTATCCCACATCACGAGGTTTGCAGCTTTACAGTTATTTTCAAGACCAAAGTAAGCTTTCCACCCTGCGTTAATCCTTTTCTCAATGCTATAGTTCCAGTTGAGCTTGTGATGAATATCAATTCCTAGGTACTTGTAAGAGGACACTTCCTCCAAGTTGCTATTGTCATACACAAAATTAGCGTATGTGTCCTTCTTGGATTTGATAATCATAACTTTTGTTTTGTCAGTGTTAACAGTCATACCCATTGTAGAGCAGAAATCTTTAAGAAGACGAAGTTGTCTATCAAGATCAGAAGAACACCTTGCCAGAAGGACAATATCGTCAGCATAAAGAAGAAGGATGATGACTATTCCAGCTAATATCGAACCAGCACAGCCTGCTTCTTCTAAACAACCCTCTAACTTATCAATGTAAATGCCGAAAAGGGTAGGGGAGAGGGGGAAACCTTGTTTAACTCCGATATTACACTTAATATCTTTCGACCACCCCTCATTTCTTTTAAACTTGGCAATTACATTCTCGTAGAGCCTTATCACAGCAGCTCTTAGCTCAAAAGGAACCTTAAGCTCTTCTAACCTATTCCAAAGGTTATTTCGAGGTACCATATCGAAAGCTTTTCTAAAGTCCACAAATCAGCAAAAGAGATCGGATTTGTCATTGCGGCACTCCTCCATAATGATCCTAAGTGTAACAAGGTGGTCCGTTGTTGAGTGATGCCTTCTAAAACCTGCTTGACCTTTATCCCACTTACCTTCACTTTCAAGCCAAATGCTGATCTTCTTTTCCAAAATAATACCATATAACTTGGATAACAGGGGCTAATCATAATAGTCCGATAATTTGAGGGGTTATTTGTATCCCCACTTTTAAAAATATGGATAATGAGGCTCTGAGTCCAATGCTTAGGGAACCCTTGCTTGACTGCTTGATTAAAAAGCTTGTGGATGTGAGGGATGAGGACAAGACCTCCAATTTTTAAGATTTCTACCTGGTAACCTTCAATGTCCTTAGTTTTTCCAGTTGCTAGATGCTTAACCCCAAAATCTATGTCTTCTATAGAGAAAACTTCTTTTGTTCTGAGAAGGGTTTCAAAGTTGTCTATGACATTTGGGGATTCATAAATATTTTGAATATAGGAATTTCAGTCGTGCAAAGAAATTTTATTATTATCTTTAGTTTTTCTAGTTAGAATCTACCTCCAGAATTTCTTAGGAGCTGTCTTAGAGAGGTGTAAGAGATTGTCTTGCCTTTAGTGAATATACTGCTTTTTTTTTTCTTTTAGTAAGGGCTTTGTATATTTTTATCTTGTTAATTTTAAGAGAATCATCAAGAGCTTCCCTAATCTCTCTTCTCGCATTTTTACAATCAGTATCATACCAAGGGTTGGTGTTTTTATTCTTTTTATTACTCGAAACTTCAATTGAGAACTTGTTAATGGAATAAGAGAGGTTTTTAGTAAAATTATAATATAGGTCTTCTATGTTGTCTGTACTTGATAAAGGAAGCAAATTAATTTTTAACTCATTTATAAAAAGATCCCTTTTATTTCTATAAAAGATCAATTTCTTTTGGTTATAGTGATTATCCTCTATAGGATCACTATGGATGTCACAGTTGAGAGTTACCATTAAATGTTTATGATCCGAATCAGGCTCATGGTCATTTATTATGGTCAAATTTATGATATCGTTGTATAAAGAAATATTAGAATTAACATAATCTACTACGCTGCTACCAAGCCCATGGATATAGGTCATCTGGCTAGAAGTGGGCCACTTCGTTAAACCGTTGCAAACTATGAGATCTTGAGAGCTACAGATCTTGATTAGCTTCGACCCAAACAAATTTTCCCCTAAATCATCAGAGATTATCCTGTACCTGCTAGCTAGAGTAAGGTCTTCATCTAACCAAAGAGGATTAGGGTTAGAGTAATTGCTTAGGAGAGTAGCTTGGTTGTTTGAAGTTCTAGCATTAAAATCGCCCATTAAGAGGATATTACCTTCATTCCTAAGGCTATAAATATCATTCTCTAGCCCACTGTAAGGGCAATTTTTATCCAAATTGTTCTTCTTATAGAAGTTAGAATTAATAGGGGCAAAATAACATATTGCTATGTAGGTTTTTCTATCGCTAATGTCAATAATTTCTATCCACATATACTAGTTGTAAGGGTCTTTTTTATAAAGCCTGGCATGTGGGGAGATGCTCTTCTTAATGTAACAAGCTATACCCCCAATGCCTCTGTGAGAGGATCACTTGTTCCAGGTTGACCAAAGCACAAATCCATCTATGTTAGGGACCCTAGATTCTTCGTGCTCCCAAGTTTCAAATAACAAAATAATATCAACTTCATTAGAGATCCAGGTTAGCTTGGGGCCTTTGTTCCATGGAAAGCCCCGACAGTTCCAAGAAAGAATCCGGAGCATGTTGAATTGCTATTTATTACTATTTTTTTGGTTTCTATCTCGAATAACAGCTTTCCTATTTCTGATTATTGCCCATTTTCCTTCCTTCCTAGCCTCTTTCACCTTTTGAACCTCCTTTCTTAATTCTTCTTGATCTTCTGGAATGAGATCTTCGTTTATGAATATGCCAGTTCCTTTTAGACTTGAGGTTTTACTAAGTATGTCCTGTTTTTGGTGAGTAGAGCTTACTTTTACCCGAATTAACCTTCCTCTATTCTCAGTTAATTTCCCCAACCTTGTTACTTCTGTTAGACATGTTGTTTCAATTTGTAATCTATTGTATAATTCTGTCTGGGCTATGGCTAAAGTATCCTCGCCTTCCTCCTCTTTTAAATCGAAGATTATAAGGTTCAGGGCCCTTTTGTTATGCTCATGGTCTAATTCTATCAATTTTTTCATTTCCTCTTTAATGGGTTTGATATCTAATTTATCTGCTACAGTGTTTAGGGTGAAGTTGGTATTAACTTTTGCTTCTAGCTCCTTAATCATGTCTATCATTTTAAGGCTATCTGAAGTATTGACGTCTTCTTGTTGGGATGTTTGGTTCGTATGTTGGCTCTGGTTTTCTATAGCATGTAGCCTAACCTCAAGTGTCTCCATTTTATTCTCCAGTATTGTTATTTTATTTTCTATTTGTTTTTGAATCCTGTTTTCAAGAGAAGTAAATTTATTTTCCAGCATGGCTTTTAATTCTGTTTGTAATTTGATTTCTCTTTCTTCTCTATGTTTCTCTAAAGACTCTAAATATTCATAAATGCTATTTAGATTAATTGATCTAGGTCTACCTTTGACAGTCTTTGGTAGGTGCGGTGATTTATTCATTTTTTCTGAGCAAATGAGCAGTAGATATGTATTAAAATAGAAGAGATGAGATAAGGAATGTGTGCACCTGAGACTTGAATGCGAAACAAACCCTAGCCACTGAGGTGGCTGCCCAAAATAGTTATATAATACTTCGAGATAAAATCTTCGCACCTATTGTATCTTCGCAGAGTATCTTCACACCTGTTGTATATATCCGCAGTGTATCTTCTCACCTGTTGTATTAATTATTAAGAAATACGTCCACAGTGGATCTCTGCACCTGTTGTATATATCCGCAGTGTATATAGCACCTGTTGGATCTTCACAGTGTATCTTCGCACCTGTTGTATCTTCATAGTGTATTAGAGTTCAAATTGCCTCAGGTCAAATGGCTGCAGTTATCCGCAGTTCACAATATGCTCCTATTAATAATACAAACTTAGGGTGTTATTGAAGGTGAATCCTACTTATGATATTTTAATCACTATGAACCATTTAACAAGAAGTAATTCTACCAATATAAGCATTAAAATGACCATATTCTTATTTCCCATTCCTATTAATATATTCATAGTGATAAGTATTTATAATCAATCAAACCAAATTCATTAAGATGCCAATAAGTTCTTAACATTCAACATATATTTTTGTCTACAATACATGCTTTGCTTATCATATGGAATCAATATAAGGTTTAAGGAACTTGGCAAATGAGAGAAAAATACCATTTAGTTAAGAAAACAACCAACCAATACCAATATTAAGAAAGAAACTTTAAGAAGTCTCTTTAACTAAATGCAAATCAAGTTCACGAATGTAAACCTACCAAAACTTTCTTAATATAGTTATGGATTACTTGAATGAGATAGGAAAAGTAATGACCTCCAAATTAATGACAAATGGATTATTACTATGTCATGAATTCAGGTCTTCCCTTAAATAGTGAACTAAGAGAAAACGTTAAAGGTTTCCAAATGCATGCTAACAAAATAGAACTTAATAGAATCCACCCAACAATGAGCTAGGATTTGAAGTGATTTCAAGTAAACCAAACATATTAACAATGAACAAGGGTTTCAGGGCGGCAAGAGGGGGAGGGATTCTTCTTGATCCCAAGGATTATATTGAAATTACTTATTCTTGGGGAATTGAAGAAAATACGAATAATATTGCCGAAGCACTTTCCCTATGGAAAGGTATTTCTCAAATGTGCATTCATAACATCAAGGAGGAAATGGTTTTTGGGGACTCTTGCCTAATCATCTAGGCCTTGGTTACAAATTCCCTCCCATCACAAATGAGGTTGTGTCATAGTGTTAGGACAATCCAGAGAATGGTAAAATACTATTGAAGAATAGAGTTATACCATATCTTGAGAGGATTGAACAATGATGCCTACAAAGAAGCCAGCATAGGGGCCTCTTTAAGCAAATGGGCCCTTAATATCAATGATAAAACCTCATGCTTACTTTTCCCAAAATACCAAGGGCTTGTGCACACGTAAGAGGTTGATTCATGTCGTAATATGGGGTGCATGTTAGGATCACTCATGGGGTCTCATGGATTCCTACATGTGAAGCTATGATCTGCTAAACATAGTACAATTAGGTCATCACTACAACAGAATGATGATGGAATTGAGAGAAGATAATCTTCGCTCCCTATGCACTAAAGTCCTTCACCTCAAATGATCGTTTATGGTGATTTGTGTGATGAATTCAGTTAGTTTTTTGGGAAATATGGGTAAAATTGGTGAGTTTAACGGTTCACCACATGATTTAAATTTTTTAATGTTTGTGGATTGTTATATTTTGCACCGTAAATAGTTCATTAGAGGAATTACCACTCTTTTGAACAATAGGATCTCTGACATCGCCATGGAATCTAGTTCTTAATCTGTAACTCCAAAGGTCGTGCCTCCTCCACTGGTTGATGAACTTCAGGACATTCTCAAGGAGATTAAATCATAGAGGAGGTATATGATGTGTATTGATGAGAAAGGAGGTCACCGTTTGGAATTGGTGGATAATGATCTGATCTGGATCCTTGAAGAGCTAGTTGGCTCCATCTCACTATTGAAACAGACATTGTTGACTCAGTTAGATGAGCTAGAGATTAAGTTCGAGAAGCTTACACTGCAGGTGGAAAAGTTGGAAATGGATAAGAACAATGGGAATGCAATGTCTCAAGACTAGACTCCTCTATTTCGGGAAGCTATTTAACTCAGATATCTCCTATTTTTTGAATTTGATGAATCTGTAGTCATGCTATGATGGACCCTTATAGTTCTTGGTTAACTTTGTCTGTTCTTAATCCGAATTTAGTAGAAATAAAATATCTTTTACACTTTCAGGAAGATAGACTTCAGCTCAAAAGTATCAGATGCCATTTTTCCATGCTCTAAGGCTCTATATGAAACTTATTGTTGTAATTACCTCATTAGTTATACCACTTTTAAAAAAAATATAATCTATACTTGTTTCTGTTAAAAATAACAATGAACAAGGTTTGAATGTAGTAGAGTTTACACTTAAAATTGTAACAATACAATTGGTGTCTAAAAGAGGTAGAATTTGAATATTATGATAGTCTTCAAGAGGGAAAAATGACAATCAATCTAGGATATTGGAATCCCTTTTGTATGTGAAGTGAAAAATTAGATATGAGTCTCGAATAAATTCACTATCATAACAAATAGAGATGCAAAACTGAATTTAGGTAAGGCACATATTTATTCATCATTTAAAGAACCATATATACAAACTTGAAAGCTATGAATTTGGGAGATAGAAACAACACTATGTTGTTAACGATATCAATATTAAACCAAATTATTCTTTTCCAAATGCATGAAAAGAATGCAATATATCTTGCTCCTACATAAACACATCAAGAAAAGAATGCATCATGTTCATCAATATTTTGTGTTAGATAGATAACCAAAGTGCCTCTTATTCACATTATTTAAAACCACCAATTTAAAACATGAGATAAATGATATGGAGTGCAATGAAGGGTGCTCTTTCCTAAATTAAGGTGAGAAGAGTTCATGCAAGTTTCTCAATGTAATGAATAAATTACAGATTTCCATTAATTTTGTTCAATCTCTATATTTGTAGGACTTGATGACGGTGATGTATGGTGCCCCTAAGGTTTCAAGGGCTGAAACTATGAAAAACGTTGCATGGCGATGCTCATAATAAGACCATATTTCTGCCCAATTGTTATATTTATATTATATTTTTCCCTAACAAACATTGTTATAACTCCACCCTTAGAGGTTAGCTAGGGTAATACCATGTAATGGATGGGGTGATTAGCTGAGTCACATATACTTCTAACTTGTACAATATAATTACCTCTTCTAGTAGAAATAAGAATGTAAACCATTCTTTTTGCAAGTGCCTCATGCAGTGGCACTCCATGCATTGATAATTCTACATCATATGTGGCTCCTTTAGCCCATAATCCTTTGTTTCCTTTCCTATCCCTCCACCATGACATTCAATATCATAGGTTCTAATGCCTAAAAAATATAAAAAATATTACATGTGGAAGAGAAATGAAGTTGAACCAGCAATGAATAAAAGGAAAAATATGAAGAATTAGTTAAGGAAAACATATAAATGATTCCTATATAAATTGCGCCCTATTCTAGAATAGAGATCGGTTTCTTCTATATTCTTGTCCTAAAAAGATTTCAAATATTGATCAGGACAAAAGCATATAAAAAATTATAGTAAATTTGGTTTTCATAATTCTTATCAATTTAATACCTTAATAAAATAAATTGTTTCTTCCCATAAATTTGGAACTATTTCAAAGTAATTTAATATTTCAAAATATATAGATTTACCTACTCATTTAAATACAGTCTCAAAAATACTATATGGGAAATATTTCATTTAGGCGTTAAAATTTATAACCATGATATGAATTTTTATACTCAATAGTGTACACAAAAATTCACACATACATGTAGATTTGGCAGATCACCCCACCCTCACCTAGGCTATATGAACGGTGATGGTGAATCTAACAATGATGAAGATGATGATGATGATGAAGATGATGAAGATGTTGATGAGGAAGAGGGTGATGAAGAAAATGACGACGATGATGATGATGATGATGATGATGGTGATGATATTGATGATGATGATGATGATGACAAAGATGATGATGATGAAGATAAAGATGATGATATTGATATTGTTGTTGATGATGACGATGATGATGATGATGATGATGATGATGATGATGATGATGATGATGATAATGATAATGATGAGGATGATGATAATGATGACGATGATGATGATGACGATGACAATATGTTGATGAGGAATAGGGCAATGACGATGACGATGATGATGATGATGATGATGATGATCACGATGATGACGACAACGACAATGGACTTCAATAGATAGGACATCGATGATGATGACGATAATGATGATGATGGTGACAATGACGATGATGATCCTAACGATGATGAGGATGAGGATGAGGATGATGAAGATGACGATGATAAAGATGATCATGATCATGATGGTGATGATAATGATGATGATGATGATGATGATGATGACGGCGATGATGACGAAGATGATGATGATGATGATGATGATGATGTAGATGATGTTGATGATGGTGATGACGATGGAAATGATGATGATGATAATGATGATGATGAATATGGTGATGACGATAATGATGATGATGAGGAGGAGGAAGATGTTGATGAGGAATAGGGTGATGACGATGCTGATGATGATGATGACAATGACGATAATGATGATGATGATGATGATTATGGTGATGATGATGATGATGATGATGATGACAATGATGATGATGACAACAATGATGATGATTATGATGAATCCAATGATGATGAAGATGATGAAGATGTTGATGAGGAAGAGGGTGATGACGATGATGACTATGATGACGATGTTGATGAGGAAGAGGGTGATAATGGTGATGATGATGATGATGATGATGATGAAGATGATGATGATGGTGATGACGATGATGAAGATGATGATGAAGATGATGATGATGATGATGAAGATGATGATGAAGATGACGATGACGATGATTATGATGATGATGATGATGATGACGATGACAACGATGATGAATATGACTAAGATGAAGAAGATGACGAAGATGATGAAGATTTTGATGAGGATGAGGGTGATGACAATGACAACGAAGATGTCGATGATCATGATGGCAATGTCAATGGTGATGATGTTGGTGATGAAGACGATGACGATCATGATGATGATGGTGGTGAAGATGATGATGATGGTGATGATGATGGAATTCAATAGACTTCATCATATTCTTCATCCAATTCATCATTTGTATCATCTGATCTAGACTACACAGTGTAAGGATTGGCCATATCATCATCGTTATCAATGTCAGTTATGATCACAATGTCATCAGCGATATCATCTTCATGGGAATGATCGGTTACATCATCTGATTCAACTAATTCTTTGACATCTTCTTCGGGAACAAGATCATCTAACTCATGTTGATAATATTCAACATCGTCTTCTTCTTCAAGGCCCTCTTCATTACCTTTCTCTACGTTATACTTTACCAGCATTCCCGTTCGATCGTGTCTCACAACAAATGAACAAACCACTCAACCTGGAACCTAAGAGTAAAATACATGTTCACATTGGCTTGGAAGAAAATAGGGCTCCATTCCTCGCTTAAACAACCTTGTATTTGCCATGGTAAGTCCATTATCATGTTCAATAATAGTTTTATTAGGATCATGTTGAATCAATAATAACCTATACCATTTGAAAATGAACATGACTACCTTGAAGGAATTGATGTCACACCAAATAATATCTTCCAGATACCCGTAGTATCAATTTTCTCAAAGTTCTAGATGTATGTCACTTCTAGAGGAAACATTGGTCACCTAAAAGACTGTATATATCCCAAAATCTGATGTTTTCTTCATTTCATCCAACTTTTTGATGTGATATATACAACCATTATATGACATAGCCTTATGGTGTTTTACCTACAACAATCCATACATGAAAAGATTACATAATGATCCAATATTTATGATTAAGTGCATGTTTATTCCATACAGGGAAAAAAATCAACATGTACATCAATATGTTTGTGAAAAAAAAATTAGTGTGGTTGATTAATATGCTTTACTTCTTATCTTTTAAATCATATGCTAAATATATTTCCCTTTGTGTAATATTGGTATCTCCATTGTGATGTGTTGCTCTAACCAATGAAGCCACACCTTCAAATGATATTCCATGACTAGATTGTTCACATTGTTCAATCGACAAATTTCTATGAAGTCAATGTTGTTTTCTATGTATAAATGAAGTGCCTCCCACTCTTGACCAACTGCTTTATGACAATAAAAATTAAAATTCAATTGAATGAACATTATCTTAACAAAGTATACACTCTTAATTGATGCAATATATTGAATATAAATATAGAATATGTATGATATATATACATAAAAATAAATAGTCAAATGTATTATATTAATTAATTTCCACTGGCTAATAATTACCTTTCACCTTCCTCGATCTAGCTTTTCTGTTCAGGTACTTCCCTTCAAAAGTTTTATTTGATTCTTGATCACAAACCCGACATAAATTGAGATTTCACACCAAATTAGGAAGATATTCAATAATACAACATGTTTTCGTATACCATATATCACTCCATCAAATAACCGTCAACACATGCTTGTTTTCTAACCAGACCCTTCATAAATTTCAAGTGCCTCTCAACCATCCACATGGACCTTGAGTGCACAGGTCCACATAATTTAATTTCCTAAACTTGGTGTATGAGGTAGTGTTCATGTGCATTGAAAAATGTCGAAGGTATATTCTTCTGCATTTCACACATGAGACAAGGAATTTATCTTCTCCAATACTTTATATATTATTTATGGATTTCTTTAGATGACAACCCTCTACAAGTGACACAAACCAATCATGAGATTTAACAAAAAAAAGTATATTACATAACATCAATTAGTGCAAAAAAAAATATAATTTCTAAGATGAATTAAACAAACACTAAGCACATGCAAAAAATCTCTACTTACCTCATGTATTTCCCAAGATTATATATAACTTATTTGACATTATTGTTGAAGTTGTTCGGGGGAGAGAGAGAGGTAGAACATACTGTAACACTATACGAATCGTTTCATTTTTTAAACAAAGAGTAGGAAAACAAAGTAAAAATAATATGCACTAGAATAAAAAACAATAATTAAATGGATACCATAATAATTACCTTGATAAAGACATCCCAATCATGCACTTTTACCCCCATAAAATCACATTTCTTTCTTATGATATTCTTCATGTTCACACAAAATCAAGTTGGAAATTTAATTTTTCGCATGAATTCTTTTACAAAATTACTTTGTTGCTATGTTAACATCCATTGAAGTGAGTTTATATTAATTTGGTCTCCATTTCTATGAAATTGAGTGATGTCTTTCATCGCATGGTTTCCTTCTTGAATGTCTTTGCAAATTTTGACAATGCTTTATTTCTCACTCCTTGCATGCAATATTCACTATAATGTTTTAATCACATTCTTTATGATATGCATTGTATCAAACAAATGAGCAATTTGTAGGTGCACATAGCAGGGAAACCTACTGAATTGTTTAGGATAACTTTTCATTCCTCATGGAAGCCCATTAATGCCTTCATGATCACCATGACCATCATGAATTGTAGTTTATAAAGAAATTATAGAAAACAATGTCAATTACAGTAAAAAACACACAATAAAAAAATACATAACATTTCATTTACGATGATTCATACGTACCTTGCCGAGTTCTATTATATTGCAACTTACATAGGTCAAGTGTCATTCTATGTAGTTTTAATGCAGTCTGTTAATTCCCATTGAATAGATTGTTTTTGGTAGTTCGATGCCTATGATTCTTAGAGAGGAATTTCCTATACTCATCAAACACCTCCTTTCCTAATCTTTTTTAACAACGAGATTTGATATTAGGACGACAAACTGGACATGCAAATTTTCCCTTTGTCTGAAGACCTATATAAAGACATGGAATATCTATGTAAATTATAATCATATATAAAATGAATGGAATATTTAAAAAATCATGCATGCATAGTATATTAACGAGTTCATAAAACTAAATGCAGTTAAAATGGAACTTATAATTACAAACCACAAAAATGGGTTAACCCTAGGGCATCATGTATTTTCCATACAAGCATTGCATGGAATTGAAATTTCATTTGTTGTATTGGTCTAGATTCAGCAAACAGAGTGATTCCATTCCATAACTTTTGTAGCTCATCAATAAGAGGTTCGATATATACATTCATATCTTTAACATATAAAATATATAGTTATGAGTACCATTTAGATATATAAACCATGCACAAGAAAAAAATAAGAATTATATATATATATATGACATTAGGAAACAAAATACAACAAATGGGATTCCACTAACTAAATAAAAAAAAGTTGTAGAGACAATATACCTGGAATAATCATCGACAACATTATGTGCTCCCTCTTTATTGACAACCATGGAGGAATTTCATTGTTGATAACAAAAATATGCCACATCATGTAAAAAGATCTCATCTATGAACATGGATTGACACCATATGATGCCAAAGAAATCCTAAGATTACGAGGTTCTTCTTTAAAGTTAGACCATTTTTCCTCCATATATCTAAATGCAGAAAGATCTATAGGAATTCGAATAATGTCATCTTGACTTTTGTTCCGTGCATGGTAATCCATAAATTGTGCTATGATTTTGCATTTGAGCAGTCATTGTAAATGTGGAATCATGGTAATATAATGAAGAACCTTGCAAGACACCTTTTTCTGTTACTTGATCTGTTCAATATCTACCAATATGACATTCTGTACATTTTGTTGCAAATTGATGCTGATTATAATAGATAACATGGTCATCAGGGCATGCATGAATTGCATCGTACTGCATTCCAATTTCTTTCATGATGGCAGATAAATCTCGATATGTGCAAGGTAAAATATTTGACTGTGGTAAGAAAAATTCAGCTATCAAGCTACAACAAATTAAAATAAAAATATCGTTAATATAATATATAAATAATATTAATGAAACAAATTTCATTTGTATTAATTTGACTTATGAATTAACAATAAAATTATTAGAGTAACAAAGATAACCTTTATTAGGATCATATATATGTGATAGAATATTTTACATATCTTAAAATTTGTGTGACTTATATGTTTGAAAGACCATTCATGACCCTCAAGTTCATTATCAACATTAGTATAGAAGAGTGAATATTTGTGTTTGAGCCTTTATAAAGGGGTTTGTATGCCTTCCCAAGAAGAGGTAAACCATGAACATCATCAAAGTCATCAATATTTTCATGATTATCATCATCATCATCATCCATTCTAAGATTAAATGAATGATGGATCAATGTATTTGTACCATCATCTTGAACTATGTTATTAGTATGATCATCTTCTTCAATATGGTCATGAACTTGTTCTCCATTATTCATATCTCCATGTTCCTTCGATACTTGTTCTAAAAGCACTTCCTATCGACGATATGTCGTGGGATGTCTTTCCTTAACATTAAAACATCAATAGATATAAGTTAATATAATAAATATTAAAATAATACATACATTTACCAAATCAATCAATATAAAAAACATTTATAATGCAAAACTTACAAATAGACGATATTCATGCCCCCCTCAGTGTGTCCATGTTCCCTACAATGTTTTCTATCTATTATGATATTTATTATTCTCCTCTTAAAACCCATTCATTAACTACATGGATAATAACATTTCACATCACCCTTTATTTTTAGTTCATCCCACAATCTAACAAGCAATTGTCTATTTTGCTTGTCTTGATCAGGAATATTGTTGCTTGAAATTTTCTTACAAAGATCTTGAATGAAGACTATCGATCTTAAAAAATCAAGCTCCACACATCACTATTTTTGCAAACCATCCGTCGAAGAATAAAATAATTTTTGCAAACCATTTATTCTATAGAAAACATGACGGAATATTTTTGTAATTTATAGACTTTCAAATTTAGATATTCGTCGAATTTCCAATGACATAAGCCTAGTTAACATTATAAAATAATGTGTCATATATCCGATGAATTATGTGAGGTACATTGAAAATATGAATTGTAGTTCTATCTTTGTTGGATATGTGAGTGATGTCAGAAATTTGACAAGAATATCTTTGTCAGATATGGAAGGGACGTCGGAAATCTGACATGTCGTTCTATCAATTGAAAAAATTTAATCAAATTGCGTAATTTGAAGGTGAAATATGACGACACACTTTTTTTCGTCGAATGTCCTAATATTTTCTCATCGGATTTTGGGTTCAAATTTTTTAGTGTGAAATCGAAGATACACCAGATGAACATCGAGACAAATTTCTTGAATGATGTAGTTGAAAAGGAAGTGTATGTGAAGCAACCACCAGGATTTGAGATACATGACAAACAGACTCATGTGTGCATGTTGAAGAAGGCCTTGTATGTCTTGAAGAAGACACCGATGATGTGTAATGGAGGGATGGATCATAGTTTCCCTTAAGAACACACCTAGTTGTTGGGAGGACTTATGTGGTTAAGTTTCTTTTAGGTGACAACAAGGTTTAGGGATCAAACCTTACTCCATAACTACCAACTATAAATGTTCTCATTGTATGTTTGGAGGTCTAATATAGTTTCTTATAATTGTTTAGTCATTGATCGACATTGGCTATATACATACCAAGTGTTATCTCAAACAATTGTGTATATGATTATCATTGTTCTCTTGATTCCCCTTTTTGGAGGATAACTTCATTTCTTATGTAGATATGTCTATTTCTCATTAAAGGTGATTCTAAAAAAAATTGAATGTTATTGATCCTCAAACCTCCCCTAACTTGTTTTCATTTAACTATGTAATGCTCGTATCTATGCCTAAATACTGAAGGACCTAAAAAAGTAAGCAAGTGCATGTGTCTCCTTGTCTTCTCCCTACTCTTTAATTCTCTCAAATATTTTGTAAAAAAAAAATTGAACTTGAGTTTTTTTTCAGTGAAATGATGTAGCATTATTGTCATGAGCACTATATGAATGGTTTTAGTAATTTTATGTTATAAAAGACAATATTTTGTAGTTATCTTGACTGATTGTAGAATTCTCTAAGAAAAATATGTAGAGCACTATTGATAGATCCATTTGTGGTTAACTATAAATATAGCGTTACTATAGTATATAGAGATCTTAATATGGAGAAACATTTTTGTTTTGTTTTTTATAAAGGAAAGAAGAGTTGTGCGTGTGAAAAAAAAAAATACAAGATAAAGGTTGAACTTAATTATATTTCAAAATGATGTAAAAAATTGAACTTTTGTTAATTTGTGAGGTGATCATACTTTTTTGTTTTGTTTTTCCTCCTCTTTGTATGGAAGAATAACAAAAAACTCTCTTATTTCCAATTCCATATAGTACCCCTTCACATTTCTTACCAAAAAAATTGCTTCATAGTACCCTTTCACATTTTTACTGAAAAATGACCTTGATAGTACCCTTTCCCTTTATAGGACCCTTCCCTTTATAATATATTTTCACATTTATTACTGAAAAATTTCCTTTATAGTACCCTTTCATATTTCTTAGGAAAAAATTCCCTTTATAGTACCTTTCACATTTCTTCTAGGAAAATGCCCTTTATAGTAACCTTTCACATTTCTTACTAAAAGTACCCTTTAATAAAATATGCTTAAAAATATTTTTACCTTGAAATTATTTTTGCAACATACATATATATTTAAAAAAACTAATTCCACATTAATTGTGAGACGTGTCACACAATATATCACAAATATGCCCCAATATACCATAATCTGTTGTTTTCATGAGGAACATAATTTTTTTTAATTTTGTTTTCTATTTATATTTAAAAAAAATATTATCCACCAAGATATCAGTGATTAGTAAGGATCATGAACAATAAATTAGTTTTTTTCCCTTCAAATAAACAGTCAAGTGATCATTTTACTCATGTAACCCAAGGGAAATGTCATATTCCTTCTTCGAGATGTTGCTATTGTATTTGGTCATCATAAAGTCATGAAGTATAGCCTCCATTGTAAGTCAGGTCAATAGTACCTTATTGAATAAACTATAATATTTTTTTGAGTCTTCCTAGGTGAATTCGTCCTAGTCAGTTTAGTGGGGCTTACTTGTTCGGCTAAAAGTCAAGTAACAGAAAGAGTATAAATAGAGGAGTTATGTTCCTGATTTGAACATAGACACACTCACTTGTGTATAGTGCATAGGAGAGAGAGAGAGAGAGAGAGAGAGAGAGAGAGAGAGAGAGAGACCATCAAGGAGTATGATCACATGTTTTTGGTTTTTATCTTATACATCTATATAGAGGAATTTTTTATAAGTTTTCTTCCCCTTAAGGGTTTCCCATGATAAATATGTGTTTATCTTGTGATTGTGTTATTTCATTCATTATGCATATGCTACTGTTGTGAATTTTGATTAAACACTAATGATATCTAGCTAAGCATATGAAATATTAACATGGTATCAAAGCTATCTTGAATAGAACAACTTTCACAATGTGAAACTCTCTCTCCTCTCCCTCTGACAATATATTAGGTCTTCTACAAAATTTGGGATTTCGAATATATGCTTGCATATAAAGTTGTGCCTCCCGAGAGCGCATTTATTGATCCCTAGATCAATTTTTTTGTGTGGGTGACTATTTCGGAAAGCCATACCCTAGTTTGGCCCTAGACTAGAAAACTACAGAAAACCAGAACTAAAAATCTGTAGAAACTGAAATATTGTAAGTAAGTTTTGAAAGGTGAATATTTGGAATCTCCAAAAATCAAGTCGACTGACCAAATCCTCCTATTCAAGTGCATCTCCTCGTAAGGTCAACTTTTCATTTTGAGAAATTTCAATTTTTAGTGACCTCCTAGATAAGGTGGCCCCAAGCACTAAGCTTGAGAACAAGCTAGAAGGAATAGAAAATTTTCGAGCAGGGAAGTATAGGATTAGTCTCACACTTACAGAGAATTATCTTGAAAAATACATCAAAGATGAAGTTGCAGAACCAAAAGAAGTTGAAGCTAAGGAGAAGCACCAGAAATGACCTAATCAAGGTAATGAGGATCAGGGTATTTTTTAAGGATTCTAATATTATACCTAAGTATAGTATTCTAGGCGATTATTCTGGATTGAAAAAACATGTTTATAGATAGGTAGACGAACTTTAAATATGAAACATAAAATTAACACTGAAATGTATAAATTTTGGTGAATATTATGATAAAAAAAACATATTTTATGTAAATATAGGCACTACTCTAGACCAAATGGCGAATTTATTTTTTGAAAAAAACCAAAAAAATAGCCAATTGGTGAAATTTCGCCACTAAATATTGCCCTCCTAAGGATCATTGTTGATTCTATCAAATATCACTTGATCCCTCAAGCGTCATCTAAAGATATACCAAAGAAAAATGTATGAGTCTCTTTCTAGAATGTGAGAGGGAAAGAACATCAACAGAAAGATGAATTTGAGAACTCAACTGAAGGGTACCAAGATGAGTAAAGGATAATCCATTCACTATTACTTCACAAGGGTCTCTCAATTCAAAGAACAACTAGATGCCATTGCAGACTCCCTTAATGAAGATGAACTAGTTATGATTGGTCTCAATGGTATTGTTTGAATAATGGACAATATTGAAGGAGAGGGGGGGGGGGGTTAATAAATATTGATACTTTTTAACAATAGAAACCACTTTTAATTTATTTATTAACACACATGATTAACAAAAAAGAATAGAACACAAATTTATCATGGAATCCCAATTGGGTAAACCTACATCCATGAATCTTGCAATTGAATGTACATAGACACTTATTTGAAATTTTAAAGCATTGTTTAAATACCCTCAAACGTATCTCTTCCTCTAACAGTCACATATATTGATCATGATTCTTCACAAAAAAAAAATAATTCAAAATTACATATCTCTTTTGTCATTTTTAACTATGTTTATATTTAACAACCACAACCTTGCACATTTTCCTTTTCGCATCATTTTTTCCACAGCAATATTTCCACAATAGAACTTTCACCCTTTCACCTTTCCGCAATTTGTGGGAACTCATTCCTTGCATAATTATGGATTGCGGGTTGTGGCCACGCATTTTGAATTCTCTTGAAATAGATTTTGCAGCTCATCTTTTGCAAGAATCCTTCCACACTTTACGGATTGTGGGTTTCACATTCCTTTTGCATGCAGATTGTGGATTGTAGGTCTGCATTTCGAATTTTCTTTGAAATTTCTTTTGCAATTTGTTTTCCACAAATCCTTTGAACCATTGATCACTTTTTCACAATCCTCCTTTTTTGTTCATCAATTATCAGACACGGAACTTTGCTTTGGTGCTCCAGAATGTTAATTTCCATGCACATTTTCTTTCCAGATCCTTTTCCTACCATCAATCTATTCTCTTGATACAATGTTAGTCGTCCAACCTCTGGTAAGTAAGTTGATTACAACTCTATGACTCCGCGTTGATTAATCAGAGGATCTATCGACCAATCAAGCTCGATCAGACATGATCCCCTCGTTGGCTCCCCTCATTTGTCATTCCATCCTTATCACATATGCCACTGCTTTCCCTGCCATCGTGTCATTGCTTATACCTTTTTCATTACTAAAATATTGATGACATCAATGACAAGTCCATTCAAAATGTCTCGCTAGACCTTGGGGTTCATTCATACAGACTATGTGTGCAAGAAAAGAAAAAATGAAGTTTGACATTTCATGGGAAGATTGCATCAAAGAGGAAGGTAGAGTATCAAATAGAGAATCTCTACTTAAGGAATATGATCAAGATCTATCCACCCATACCATAAGAAGAAGACAACCAAACTTCAATAAGGATAGTCACAAGGAGTATAGACCTCCAAATAGGTTTCAAAGGAAAAGAGAAAACAATCAGAAGAAGGACTACTCCAAATATGAAGTTTATAATTGTCATAAGATAGGACCCCTTTCCAGTCCATTGAAGAAGAAGAGAAAAAAAATATATCATTCTCATCTAGATGAATATGAGGATGAAAAAGAAGAAGAAATATGTCGAAAGAGACAAGCAATAGAAGAACATGTAGTATTCTCTACAATCTATGGGTTTGTAAAACCTAGTAAATATACATGGCTTATTGACAGTGGTGCCTCAACATGACAAGGAAGAAGAAAACTATGTCAAGACTTAAAGATAAGATCTCTCCTCAAAAAGTTAAATTAGGAGATGACTATCAATATCCCATCAAAGGAATTGCTGAATCAATGTACAACCTTGACTATAGAACCTCCACGAAGATGAAGAAAGTAATATATGTACCAGTTTTGAAAAAGAACTTACTTTCCATCTCTTAGATAATAAAGGATATAGAGTTGATTTTATAGATGGACAAGTACTCATGTGGAACAAAGGAAAGACAATTGAATATGATGTGTTCATTGGTGAAGAAGAAGGAGGATTGTACAAACTCAAGGGCCATCGAGAAACAACCTTGTTCCATGAGATGACTATCTCAAGTGAATTGTGGCATAGAAGGCTTGATCAAATAAACAATAAAGAATTTCCCTATGTGAGTAAGGTGGTAACATGTTTACCATATTTTAATATCGATCATGAAGGTACTTGGAAAGGATGTGTAAGAGGAAAGAACATCAAGAATCCATTTCTGAAGAGTGAAACAAAGACTAAGCGTATGTTGGAATTAATTCATTCTGATATATGTGGTCCTATTCCCTCCACATCTTTAAGTGGATATGAATATTATTTCACATTTATTGATTATTGTTCAACAAAGACATGGATATACTTCTTGAAGATAAAGAGTGAAGTGTTTTGGAAATTCAAGGAAATCAAATACTTGATAGAGAACCATTTAGAAAGAAGAATCAAGACACTCAGAATAGGTAATGGTGGAGAATATACTTCAAAAGAATTTCAATCCTTCTATAAAGAAGCTAGAATCAAGAGGGGACTAACCACTCCCTACAATACCCAACAAAATGGTGTTGCAGAAGGAAATAATAGAACCATTATGGAAGCAATGAAGACAACGATTCATGATTAAGAACTTCCCATGCATCTATGAAATGAAGCAACAAGAACAACTATGTATGTGAAGAATAGATTATCTCATAGTGCTCTTGGATTCAAGACTCCTGGAGAAATGTATATAGTAAAGAATCTTGAAGTGAGCCATCTCAATATATTTGGTTGTCCAGTATATGTTCATATTCCAAAATAAGAGAACCAAGTTGGATCCTTTCGGAAAGAAGGGAATATTTGTTTTAGGGTTTTAGGCTCCTTTGAGGGGTTTTAGCCCCTTTTTGGAGGCTTTAGCCCCTACGAGAGTTATTTAGGCTTCTTTTGGGGGTTTTTAAGCCCTTTTACTTATTTTTAAGCCTTTTTGTGGGTGTGGGGGTCTAATGGGGTGATACGAAGGTCGTACATCAGTGTCCTTGGGTGGTGTAGGACATGTAGAGCTGAGTGAGGGATTTTTTGGGTTAACAGACTGCCCCTAATGTGTGAGGGTAGGATCTCATCGTATGGCCGACAGACATCATAGGATTTGTTGTGGAGAGGTGGTGCTTCCGAGGCTAGGGCATGGTCACTTTTTGTTTTTGTATTAATATGATTCCCATCAATGGGTGACATACAAATAATGTGTGACATGTATATGGACGAGGCAGGAATCCCCATGCTCATGAAAATGTCAAAAAAATAATGTGATCTACGCTTTAAAATACAAGAGCCGATCAAATACAACTGATGATTCAATAATGGTTGCCTCAATTAGAGGCTGAATACAATACTGATCTAAAGAACTGCTACATTGGACCCATGGCATTCTCATGGAATGCTATATCTTCATGACTTATGGCCTACTAGATCTGGAACGGTATATAGCGGTATGGACTCACTGATGGAAAGTCAGAGTCTCAGTGGTACAAGTATGCTGCATCAATCAGAAATTGATATAGAAGCGTTGTTGGGGCTTCTGTACATTGTCTCCAACGCAACCTGGAAATCATAAGGGACATAAGATGTTTAGGTCCCTCAAATAGATTCATCAATGTGCTAGATTCAGGTGATATTTGGGGTCTTCGACCAAATACTACATGGACCAATACCATGTACAAATCTCAACAGTGCGATGATGTAGTTGGAGTCCAGCACGTGAGAAACAAGCATCCCGAGAGGCACTAAGGACTCCTCTCAAGTGGTCCAAGGAACTCATCAATGATGTTAATGAAACCAAGATACAGGGACCTCTGGGTCTATCCTCTGGAATATGTGTGTTGTCGTCGACAGAGGGAGACCTTCCCTTGGTGAAGGAAATGGTGTTTCCTTGACCAGAAGTGCGAGGGAGATAACCGAAAGATGTGAGACAATCTATGGACTGATCCACTGAATGTGAGGGGGCAAGGGAAATATTTTAACAGGGGCAGGGGAGTGTAGTAGAATCAAACTTCCTTTGTTCAGAGTATGACGACAGGGTGGACTAGTCAGCAAATTAAACTAACTCATGGGAATGGGATCAAGGCTGTAATACCGGGAATGTAATTGCAGATGGAAAATACTTGGGGAGGTGGACACTTTTGATAATGATGGGATCCATGGAAGACACATTGCAGAGTACTTTGAACAAAGGTGGCCCAAAGGGGGAATGCTTCCAAACTGTTTTCTGTGGGGTGGTGTCTAGAGACACCGTTTATGGTACGATCTTGTAGATTTTTTGGCGAGCCCGAGAAACTAAATGCTCATTGGTGCTTTCAATTTTAGAGAGTCTAAAATCATAAAGAAGACTCTAGTGGGGGATCTTTTTCATTGGTATTCTCCTATGCTAGAAAAAGGATAAAAGTATACATAGGAGAGCTTTCCCATCCTTTAGGGGATGAGAGACTTCTTTACCATTGGTAGTCCAATCAGGCCAGAAAAGGTTAAACCTATACTGGCTGGACAGTCATTCAGATACTTTTATGAGCATGAAAAAAACGAAGTTTGCTTGATAATATTTTCTTGATGAGAAGGCTGGAAAAGAGATTAACGAAAACCCATGGTGAGATTTTTTGTAATGTGTAGCCCCTCTCCCCAAGAAATCACAAAAGTATGCAGAGGGGAACGGTCTTGGCTTGAATATGCCAAGGTGGTCCTTTTCATTGAATGGTCTATATAGTCTGCAAAAGGAGATAAATGTGATGATGTAGATTCCCTTTCCTATACTTTAATGAGTGGGAAAGGAAGCAGATGTGGTCAGCCATCTTTTCATTGTTTTTACAAGTAAAAAAAGAGCTTAAACAAAACTCTAATATGGTCAACCGATTGCGGTGGGACAGGCGGTGCCCCATGTTGAGACAGTGGGTAGTGGTCCAAAGGTCATCCATGCAGTATGGACGAAGCATGTCACTCTCAAACATACCAATATATGCACAAGATAGATCGCGGTAGAGGCACATGAGTCGGTGCGACAGAGGCACACAAAATGAGGTGGCTCTCGGAAAGAGGGCAGGAGAGTCATGTGTGAATTGCAGTGGACAGACTTGACTACATACGATGTGAGTGTAATTCCGGAGGCAGCTATATGCCAAATACATGAAAAAAGAAACAATTTGTTTTTCGGACAATGGTCTAGAGGTCTACATAAGGTGCGGTGGATGGAGAAGACAAAACAAAATACAAATACAAAACAAAAATAAAAATGGTGTCCCTTAACAGGTGGTGGCCTGAAAACCTGGATGAGTAGGGGTAGGCAAGAGATGGAAGTACAGGTCTGTATACACTTGTATCACCATTCTGTGGCTCATAACTCAAGGTGACTTGTGGGAGACGGTCCTGAAATTTGTTTGTTAAAGATGAGATGATGATCTTATAAGGAGATGGAAATTTTAGATCGGAGGTGTGAGAGGTGTCTCGAACAGGTTCCAGGTGACTTTGAATTAGCAGCTAATGGTGTTGCCCCTAAATGGGGGTCTTTGATTTGTGGTAAAAAAATTGCAAAACAAAGAAGGGAAAAAACTATGCTATAAGTTCAACTACCATCACTCAAAGGGGTGACGTTATAGGGAAAGTCGTTTGGACTTTCGGGGGATCAGAGGTCATTCCTTTGTGTGACACGATGAACCCTAGGAGACGACCCATTGGGACACAGAAAACACACTTGAAAGGGTTCAAGTGGTTTTCATACTTGCGACATCATAATAAGACTTGTTGCAAGTCGTCTATAAGACTTGCGACATCGTACTAAGACTTGTTGCAAGTCGTGTTGTGCTTGCTTCTGCAATCGCGCAATGAGGTTGTCGAGACAAACCAACATGATGTGAACGAGGTCATGGAAGCAGTGTGTCATGGCACACTGGAAGGTGGATCCAACATTTTTCAAGCCAAAGGGAATGGCTTGATACGTGAATGTGCCCCGCGGGGTTGTGAATGCTATCTTATAATGGTCTTCTTTCTGGATATGGATTTAGTTATATTCAAAAAATTCGTCCATGAAGGAAAAGAGTTTGTGCCTAGTGCACGCATCGATAATCTGATCGATGAAGGGTGTTGGGAAGTTGTATTTGAGACATGCCCCATTGAGATCATGGAAGTCTGTGCAAACATGGATGGTACCCTATTTTTTATTCACAGGAATAGGATTAGAAACCCAAGTGGTATAGGCAATGGGGTAGATGAAGTCGGATGTACATAGCTTCTCTATCTCGGCCTTGACCACGACCACTTTGGAAGGATGAATGGGCCATTGCTTTTGACATACGGGGGCCACATCGGGCCAAGTGTCGATGTGGTGTTCCACGATTGATGGATCCAACGAGGGCATTTTAGTGTAAGACCACGCAAAGATGTTGCAGAATTATTGGAAGAGAGATTTGTAGGTAGTGACCTCTTCCGAGGAGCAAGATGCCCCCAACATGATTTATTCAACAACCTCAGGAATGGTTGAGATGTTGATTTTGATGGTTGGAGAGATGTTGGCCATGTTCCCTGCTTCGAAGGAATCTGCTACTAGAATGGGGTTTTTGAAACAGTTGACTTTCCCATGAACAAAATCCTTGGTTTCCATGGAAAACTTGTCAAACTACGACACAAGTTCTTTGGGGAGGAAGAACGAGCGATGGTGCATGTCATCCCATGGGTATTCCAGGGCGGTTAGGGCTTCAAGTATCTCCTCATCATTGTGGAAACAACGAAGAGACATGTCTGATGGATCATCATTGGAGGTGGAGACGCTAGGGCCAGTTGAACTAGACATCATGTAAATGGACATAGTGTCCAGAGAAGGAGGTGGGGGTGAAATTCTTTGATTAGGGTGATCTCAGATTCAAGAGAATGTTAACAGAGGTCGACTAAAGTGATTCAAAATTTGGTCAATTCTTAATAGTGGTGAGAATAGTGTCCATACAATCCACAATGGGCACAAACATGATTTGTTCTCAATGCGTTGTTCCTGACTATCGGCATAGTTGGAAGTTCAACCACGAGGAGGTTTTCGGTTGTATCCATGGCATCCAAATGCGCATGGATCATTGGAATCTCAGGAAAATTCTAAGTTGGATGGCTCTATTGCTCGCAGATGGCACAAGGCAAAATCTGTCAAGGCTCTGTGGTACCTTTTGCATTCTTGCCCCTGGCCCTTTTTGGATGGGGCGGTGCAGGTGCGGGGGTTGGTTTTGGCGGGCCGAGTGGAGGATGAGACTCAATCGCAATGGGTTGTATGGGGGTTAATACCACCTAGGGCATTGGTGGTTGAGCTGGTGGATCAAGATACCACATAGGAATTCCCAATGTAAAGTTGAGTAGGCTTAGGGTGGCCATTACTAGGTTTCTCATGACACCAGGTGGGGGAAAAAGGAAGGAATTATATAGACTGGAGAGGAGCCCAGATAACTCCCTGTTGGTTGTATGTGGGGGTGAGGTTGTGGGTGTGGTTGTGCATAATGTTGCAGCTATGGATGATGTTGCGGTTGCTGCTGATGTTGCAGCTGCTACTGGTGCTACGGCTGATGTTGATGTTGCAGCTATGGATGGTGTTGTGGTTGCGGTTGGGGCTATAGATGTGGTTGTTGTTTGGGTGCAGTGGCGCTGGATGAGAGCATGCAAAAGTCTATAGTCTTTTTTGGTGTCATTGGTGGTGACACTAAGGGGAAAGGAGCCATCATGGTGGTATCGAAAAATAATCTAGGGCCCACATTCAATAATGGGGAGGTTGGTATGTTGTCAATCATGGTGTTGACCGCAGGGATAACATTTGTGTGTGTGGTCATCCCTTGCGAATCAATGATGTTGATCATAGGAATAACGTTGGCGGGTGTCGTTAGCCCTTGTGGATTGTGATAAGTTAATTGATCAACCATCACGATTTTCCCTTCGTGGGGGCACATCATGAGATGGAAGACAATTGAAATGATAGCTCTCATGGCATGCATATAACTTCTTCTGAGGAGAAGGTTATAGTCTAATTGAGCATTGACAACCTCTATGTCAATCAAAATTGTTTTTCCAGCTAATGTCATGGGGACATGGGGGAGGATTCCTTGGGATTTAGTGGGATGGCCATCATAAGCCCACAGAGTTGTGGAGGATGGTTGTAGAATTGGGGATCCAAGTTTCTGCTAGACTAGGGTAGACATAATGCATGTAGATTCCCCTTCACCCACTATGCACTGATGCACAACTAGATTCCAGATAGATACTGGGATTTGAAAGGCGATTGTAGATGGCATGCGCGGTTCTCCATTCTCCATGTCGAATGTAATCAAATTGGAATCGGAGGGGTCTATGACCCCAAGGGCGGATAGTAAGGATTTTCGTTGCATTGGGAACATTTTGAGTACCTCAAGAGTGGACATGGAGGTCGTTGTTTGGGCCAAATCATCCATAATGCTATAGCTAACAACAGCTCTAGCCATGGCGTTATTGGCAACCCGACGTATGGGGGGGCACAAGAAAGGGGGTAACTGAAGAGGTGCATTGAACGATTTAGATGTAGATGTCGCTGATGTGTTAGCGAGTTTGGTGGTGGTTTCACGCTAATTTCGTCTGGTTTGTAGGTTGACCTGTTCAGTCGTCATAGGTAGCAGGTGGTGGACACCTGTTTCAGCTATGGGAGGTTCCCCTGGAGTGTTGGGATTGGGTTGGGCATTGGGTTCGGTTGCTACCAACCCTTAGACTGGTAGTAGATTTTGTAGCACCATAGTAGGAGGTCCTTGTGGTGTCGGGTTGGGTTGGGCTTGGTCCGTTGTGTTGGTGGCATGTTGAACCTCGTTCCGAATGGCCTGCTTAGCGCGACCCATGAAGGGACACTCGATCGTGTAGTTCCTGTAGACCTCAGAGAGTGTGCATGGTTGGTTTTTGCACAACGGGGCATTGCATCTTGGTGCATTTGGTCATGGGGGGTTTTGGGCTGGCTGGTTTACTGCAGCATTATTGGGAGGGTTTGGTTGTTGACCGCCTCCCTATGGTTGGTTGTTTCCTTGGTTCCAGGGTTGATTATTTCTAGCTTTCCCTTGTTGATTCTTGGTGGCAGGCTGGTTGGGATGGTTTTTTTATGCAAACACTTGTCCCAATGGAGCGGGTGGAGCGGGGCGCGGTCTTGAACTGCTTGCACTGGTGGTGCATAGTAAATTTGAGTGGGTGGAAATGCCACAAATGTGGGCATTTTCCCTGCGTACTTCTATGTTGGCCAAGCCATGGCCTGAGCCTGTTGCGGTGGCACAGGTTGTGCGTAATATGTTGTTGCTCCGGAATGGGACATCATTTTTGCATAGTTCAAAGTTGGATTTTTGTAGGAAACACTAGTAGTGTTGCTTGGTTGTGGTGGTACTGCAAGTGTTGTTGGACAGTGTTGTGGCTATTGGGAGACTGAGCCTATGATGCCATATGGAGCATGGGATGCCCCCAGTGCATCACGGTAGGAGGTACCCACACGGGGAGCATCTCGAATGACAGTGTAGAGGTACCCACACTATGGGTAGATCAAATCAAACTGTCAGGCTTTCAGGATGGGCTCCTCTTCGGATTAGGGATGTTCGTATGCGACGTCCTTTGCTATAGGTGGGAGCAAGGTCTTGAGGAACCAATCTAGGAATATCATGTCATCGAGTCGGATCTTACACAGACTACAACATTGCTATCACTCATGGATGTGGTCAGTTATATGGGTCGCAATGTTCTGACGGCAAGACAAAAATATCTCCACCCCTTCTTCATATCTGACGGGGAGCTGGAAATATTGCAAGAACATGAAATCCAAGGAGTTGAAATCTAGGTATTTGGCTTGTGGTAGCTCAATGTACCATTTGTCCGCAGTACCTATGAGGGTGTGTTGGAATAGCCTCAGCCTGATGGAATCATCTACGATGTTGTTTGATGAGCACCATAAATGGAATGTCATGATGTGGTTTTTGGGGCACTCCCTTACCTTGCCTTCAAACTTGGGAATGTCTGATGGCAGCTTGGTTGGCATGGGAGGCCAAAACGTTTGATGGCATATGGGTTTGTTTATCAATCGAGGCAAATCAGGCAAGTTGAGACGAGCCATGAATGACAGGTTTGACCCCATGTTAATGTGAGATGGGGTGGCAATGGTGGTGGGGTTTGCAGGTGCATAATGCACTTGCATAGCTGGGGGTACTTGTGGCGCCATTGTAGATGGGCCAGTGCCCCCAAGTGTGGTGGGAGGGACAGTATGGGTGGAAGGGCCATTTCCCCCATGTATGACAGGAGGGGCAGTGTAGGTGGAAGGGTCGCTGCCCCCATGTGTGACAGAAGGGGTAGTCTATGTGGAAGGGCCACTGCCCCCATGTGTTGCAGGTGGGACATCTTAAGTGGTCACTATGGGTGGTGGTAGTTAACTAATGACAATTTCGATGACCGTGTTGGGGCCACCTGCAAGGTTTTTAGTGACATTTTGTGGTGTGGACATGGGTCCATTATCTACGGCTATGCTGAAAAATGGATCTGGGTTGGCAGCAACAATGGCGCTTGATGGTGCACTATGCAGGTCTGGTTTAGATTGATATGGGTCTGAATCTGAATCAGAGGCTGTGTGCCCTTTTGATGGTGTGAGAGGTCTTCGAGAATGGTCTCGACGATGTTGGTTCAATGTCCCAAATTGTGGTGGTTCACCTCTTAGGTGTGAGGAAGAGCATGGGGGATCAATTGTGTTAGATTTATGTATCAAACTGGTGGGAATGATTTTTTGGACCCCGGATTCAATGGCTTCCTATTGGCTATAGGTGGTCAATCAGCCACCAAGACTGCCAGAAGCCAGCGATTGGATTTTTCCTCAGGGGCGTTCTACTCAATCGGTGGGGGTCGTTGCCCGTTTCGCTTGACAATTCCTCTCAGTGGCCAGCTACTTTGGGGTGCCCATGGTACTCTTCATAATGAGTTTCTGGGCAGAGCCAAACACTTCCCATGATTAAGGCAGTCAAGGAATAAAAAATTTCAAGTTTTATTTCAATTTGTGGCCTAGGTTAAAATTTATTTTCAAATCTAGTTTAAATCCTCTTTATTTTAAGGTTTTGTTGCTGCCGAAGCCTCTGCAAGGAAAATTCGAGTCCATTTGGCCACAGTACAGGTTACTGTCGGCCGGATATGACTCAGGATAAAAAAAAACCCCAAATCCAGAGTAGGTCGCACTTATCGGGCCTAAACAGGGGACAAGGTCACTCATTCAGGCCTCATAGGCACGATCAGGTCACCATTTTTCCCCCAAAAGGTGCAACTTCCTTCAAAAAGACAGACCGCTTTTGTCTGTGAAATCTGTGCGACCCCCTCTCCTGTTTCTGGAAAAATTTGGTGACCCCCTCACCACATTTAACCCGAAACGTGCGACCTGTCACTCAGAAGTTAGTTTTTAATTTATTAAGGACTGTCAGCGCAGCTCAGCTGCCTCTGTCCATCACAATTATTCCATTTATGTTTTTGTTTCATTTTAATGCAATTTAATTCACGGAACTAAGTGTAAGCTAAAAAAAATTAATTGGTTAATGAATATAGCCTAACTAAAACTCACATAAAATCAACAACCTTGCTTACCCTTCCTCCTCTACTCAGTCATCACCCTTCGGGGTATTCTGGGATAAGACGAAGGGCACAACTTGTATAGTAATAGGCCCTTCACCCAATATTGTTCAAAACCATTAAAAATGGGTGACTTGGAAGGTAGAGGGGGTAGAGAAGGAGGGCTTCTCACGGCGCTAAGCATCCTCCCTGTTGACCAGCCTTGCATCCGGGAGGTGACCTGTGGATCTCCAGATAGGCTTAGTCCCATTGTGTTGAGAGTCCCACACCTTCTCTTGGTTGAAGAAGAATATAGGTGTAAGGTAGTCATCTAATTAGGCTATTACAATTCAGAATAAATGGTATCTGTCTACAAAAATTCTATTCATTTACTCTTTCACGCTTTTTATGGTAAAATACCCTTTATAGTAAGTACTCTTTAACGTTTTTTATGGGAAAATGCCCTTGTAGTACCCTTTCACATTTTTTACCGAAAAATACCCTTTATAGTACTCTTTCAAGTTTTTTATGGAAAAATACCCTTTATAGTACTCTTTCATGTTTTTTAGGGATAAATACCCTTTATAGTACTCTTTCACGTTTTTTATGGAAAAATGCCCCTTTAGTATCCTTTCACGTTCTTTACCGAAAAATACCCTTTATAGTACTCTTTCACATCTTTTTATGAAAAAATACCCTTTATAGTACTCTTTCATGTTTTTATGGAAAAATGCTCCTTGTAGTACCCTTTCATGTTTTAATGCTTTTTATAGTGCCTTTCACGTCTTTTACGGAAAAATGCCCCATTATAATACACTTCCCTTTATAATACTTTTTACATTTCTTACCAAAAATACCTTTTAATAAAATATACTTAAAAATATATCCAATTAAAAAGAACAAATTCCGCATTAATTGTGAACTGTTACACAATGTATCACAAATATACCCCAATATATTGTTTTTGATGTTTTATTTCATAGGTGATATACTTTTTTTTTTCTATGTTTTTTTTCTATGTTTTTTTTTCTATGTTTTTTTTCCATGTTTTTTTTTCTATGTTTTTTTTCTATGTTTTTGGCATTTGTTTATAGTTTTGTGCCCTTCAAATAAACAGTAAGTGATCATTTACATAGACTGCCATTTTCATCTCCTTCTCGGTTAGTTGGCATTTGTGGTCTTCGTCTCTTTATTGCTCGGTAGTGTTAAAGATATGGAGATGGAAACAGCATATGTCGATCTTGTTTCTACGGAGTGGAACGATTTGCCTTATGATTTGCGAATGATGATATTATCTTGGCTTCCAGTGGAATGTTTGTATATGTTTCGAATCGTCGCCAAGGAATGGAAGGACTTGCTTTCTTCACAGTCTTTCATCGACACGTGGTCCGAGGTGCCTATCAACAACAGCAATCAACCACGGCTTGTTCTGTGTGAGTACAGGAATCCAGAAATTCCTTGCACGTCTTTCTGTTTCCAGACACGGAGCTGGATCAAGTCCAGCTTCACGCTCTCTTTCCTCAAGGACTCGATACCGGAAACCAACATCAGGTCCTCTGATCAAGGACTCTGCTTGGTAAGCTCACTACGCGGTCGACAGCTCAAGGTATGCAATCCTTATACGCAAACCTTCGTCGAAATTCCGGCCGCGCCATCCAGAGTGTGGGACATTGAACGCATCGTCGTCGATGATAACAAAAATTGGCGATCGGAGTCTGCATACAAAGTGGTGGCTGTTGGTTATACAAATGGATGGGAAAGAGCGGTTGTGGACATTTACGATCCTTCCCAAAAACGATGGAATGTCGCAGGATACCTTCCCGAGGATTTAATACTGCCCATCATCAATAAGCTTCTTTTCTGCAACGGATCATTTTACTGTCACTGGGAGATGCAGCCACGGCGTAACAGTGGCCGGGGCGTTGTGGGTTTCACCATTCCATTAGAGGGAAACGGTTCAGCTGTAGTGCCCAGTCCAATTCAAGTGGTTCTTGTACCATTCCCTGAAATAGTGCGGGATGTGGATGGTGACAAGGATGTCCTGGTTTACCCACAGATGATCACATGCGGCTCGCGTCTATTATTAATCGCCTGCAAAAGGATGCCCATGCCCGTCCATGTGCGTGGAAGGGTAAGGGTAGGGCGAGTGAAGAAGGAGGTGGTGATTATTCTGTGGGAGTTGAGGAATAATGAATGGGTGGAGATTACACGGATGCCTCCTTTAGTTCGCAGGGAGTGGATGAATAAAATTCCAGGAAATGAGAGCTGTCTTAAGTGCACTGGTGTAGGAGATCACGTCTGCTTCATAACACTATTCAACCGTCACGAACGAATAGTGGTGCTTGACTACAATTTAATCGATAACACATGGAATTGGCTGCCCAGCTGTCCGAGAAACGAAAGTTTCAAGCAATTCGAGTTCATCCCATTCGATACGGTAGCTTTTCAACCGAGACCATATATGAAAGTCGAATAGCACAGTACAATTTTTTTTTAAAAGGTCAGTAATTTTGACCTTTTGTTACCATTAATGTGAGTATTTGTTACTATTAGTTTGATTGGTCGATAGTGAATACGTTTAGTATCATAAACTTAATGGTTCAAAAAATATGTTTTTTCTAATAAATTATGTGTTTTATTGTAACAGGTGAGATGTTTCATTCTGGTAGCTTATGGGTGAGTCTGAATTTTTTTACAATCTTTTTTATTATTAGTTCATTTATACTAGAGTGATCTTGAGAGGAATAGAGCTATTCAAGGAGATAAGTTCTTTTTAGATAAGGTTTGGATGAATTAGCTAAAGTGGAAGTGATTGTGTGTAAGTAAAACTTTTATGTACGGATTAAATGAAACATATCTACTATTGGAGCTAAATTTTCTCCTCCCTGCTTTTATTCTTCTTTCTTTCATTTTATAGATTTCTCCTTGAAAGAAGGAAAAGTAAATTTTAGATGGTATTGTGTTATTTGTGATTATAATGACTACCTTGTATGCAATGTCTTTGTCAAATTGTGCAAACATCTTTTAGATTTTTTTAATTTTGCCACATTTTTGAAAATCAAGTTGAGACCATTATTTTGAGTTTTAGTGTAATTGTAAGGGGCTATCCATATCATTCAAACATGGAACCCCAAGTTTGTGTTCATTTTGTGATCTACACAATTTTCCAAAATCCCAATGAAACTTGTGAGGATTGTCCTAGGGTTTGACCATGCAATTTTATAAATCATGACCAAATCCCCTTACTGAATCATGACACTACATAGGACTCACAAAGAGTTTGTTTTAAGTCCTCAATGAGTTGTATTAGTTTACCATTAAAGTGCTTCAGTAAATGTCTCAATGGTTGTAGATTTCAAAGTGTTTGAGTAAATGTCTTAATGGTTGTCCATATCCTGCATGCAAAATGTTTGAATAAATACATCAATGATTGTATCTGTCATGAATACAAAATGTTTGATTAAACTACTCAATGGTTGGATAGGTCAAGCATTAATGTATTTGATTAAATGTCTCAATGGTTGTAGCTTTGATGCATTCAAAGTGTTTGATTAATTGCCTAAATGGTTGTAGCTCTCATGCATGCAAAGTGTTTGGTGAAGTTCTTTCAATGGCTGTAGCTTTCAAGCATGTAAAATGTTTGGTTAAGTGCCTCAATAAATGATAAATCCCTTTTCTTTTGATTTAGAATTCTAGGTATTTGTCTAAATATGATTATACCAACACTATTATGTTAATGAAAATATTGTTTATCTTTTTCTTTAAATTTCTGAATCTAAGTATTTCTCTAAATATTGTTATACATGAGAATATTATGTTATTCCAAAGGTTCTTTAAGAATAATTCATTTCATGCATGAAGGGACTTAATCCTTATGTTAATTTCTTGTTGTGGAATTAATGCACTCATTAAGTCTTTTGATGAACTAAGCTCATTGTATTATATTTATCTTCTCAACTTTATTAATATAATTACATTTATGACATGAGTTTAATTATTGTTAGTTAAAAATAAATAAAAAAGAGTAGTCTTAATATCCCATGAGACCCTTGTTTCTTTTTTTATGTTGGTAAGGTGGGAACTTAGGTATGGTATCAAACTAAGGAACAATGCGGGCCTAATGGCCCTACATACTTTCTCATAGATTGACCTATGATTGTTGATTTTTTATTTTTATTTTGCATCTATGTTGGTTGAATTGTTGTGTTTGTTTACTTGAATGCATGTTCATTTCATGTGGTATATTTTTTGACTATTAGATAAGTCATTAAGGAACTTGTTGGAAGAAGGAATACTTCCTTATATATTCTTCATATTTTTGTCAAAAAACTATGGAAATTATTTTAAAGAAGTTAAAGAGATGCCATGAAAGGGCATGCTTGAGTAATTGGGATTAAAAGTAAGCTTGTGAATATATTAGATGGGTGATAGATATATATAGAGTTCAAGTAAAATTTTCTAGTTGATCTAATGTTCAACTCAAAACATGATCATAGTGTTTAATTAATCTGTTAATTTGAGCTTGTGCTTGCTTCTTTTGCAGAATCTACTGACAATGGCCTCCATTCTCTAGTTGGCATTTCAACGTATTGGGGTTGTTTATAGAGATATAGGAACTTCTCCCCTATATGTGTTTGATGTCGCTTTTACATATGGTATCCATCATTTAGATGATATTCTTGGTGCTTTGTCTCTCATAATTTACTCCCTCACTCTTTTGCCACTTCTCAAATACATTTTCATTGTACTTTGGGCCAATGGTGATCCATAAATTATAGATTCTTTACAGTTAATTTGCTTCTGTACTTTAATTTTTGGATGTAAGCTGATTGTAAAGATTCTGCATTTTGTGTATAAGATGATTGTAAAGATTTATAAGATGAGAGGTGGGACATTTGTACGTTAGTCTTTGATTTGTTGGCATGCAAAATTGAGCATTGTTCCTAATAAAAAAGAAGAATATACATAGATTTCATCGTATAAGCATGTAGCTCCCAGTAGAGAGTTCAAAAAAGATTTGAAGATAAAATAAGATTTAAAAAAAGTGATGCAGTGTTGATGCCTAGAAAAATTCTAGGTACCAAACAGTAGGGATTCTCCTCGGTGAACAATCCCAATTAGATGAGACACTATTTGGTGTGGGAAATCCGTCCGATTCACGATTTTGACTATCATAGATTAAGTTATTTTAATCTTTTACTGGTTACCTCCCAGTCCACCGTTTATATGATTTTTTTTTAAAGAATGATTGCATGTTCTTCAGCTAAATGCACATCTAATCTAAATCTAAAACTAAACTATTCTATCACGACCTGGGAGCAAATTTATAGTTCAGAGTAATATACTCTCAATGCTCATAAAGGTGTAATAGATAGCTATACCAGCACAATAATCACATTCACAATAGAAAGAATACTAGTGGTAGCTCTAATATAATTAAACCATTTATTACTCTGTTAACAAAGAAATTTATACAGATAGCAAACATTCATGACCAAGGATATAGTTCCAGGGGGTTAGAAAAATCTCACTATATGATGTACAGAAGCAAGAAGAAATAGTTTTATAGTATGCATTCCACATATTCCGATTAATCTCTGCGTAGGCCCTTTGTTCCTGCAAAATGATCCTTATTATTATCAAAGAGGTAGCTCTTTTACACAATAGTCCAACATTCCTTTTTCCAAGAAAAATTCCCTACTATGATGCTCTTCATCCCTATTTATACCATCTCTCTACATCACCCAGGAGATTCCTAGGATTTTTATTCACCTACCTGGCTAAATCTAACGATTTCATAAAATAAAAATAAAAAAACAAATTACACAACTTTCTCTGATGGAAATACACACTTCTTTATTTTTTCTACAAGATATCCTCTATCTAATCCTGCCGTGTCTACATGATTTCATAGCTCCGAAATATCCATCTTCTGTGCACATTCAATCCGCAAAATTAACCTCAATCATTGCTATATATCAAAGCTTCATCTCAGCCATTGAAATATGTGTCCCTTTAACCAATTCCATGAATTTCAAAAGTTCATCCCCCCATGCTTGTTGAATCAACAGAAATTTTCTCAATCGTAGATCTAATCTTGATTAGATCTCCTCCGTTGAAATATGTTCCCTTTAACCAATTTTGTGCATTTCAAAAGTTCATTTCCACAAGCATGTTGAATCAGAGAAATGCACATTCACCATAGATTTGACTCCACTTTTGATATTGGCCATTGAAAAATGCAGGTCCTACCACATTCTATCGATCTGATAAACTTATTTCATTCGTGCAAGTTAAAACAATGGAATTCTTTAGGACCATATATTTGTATCTGCCATGAATCTCAGTCATCGAAATATGCAACCTTTACTCGATCTCGCAATCACCCATCCTAACTTGGTGACCCATAATACTTGCAAATATAAAGAAAACATCATGAGAGATATATTTGATCGGGAAACAACAATAATTTGTCAATGGTGACTGTAACTAACCAACATATTTTCAATTGTAAGTTTAATGATATGTGTTTTTTAATTTCAATAGAACAAAAACATGACGATTAGAGCCTTGTTAAGCAAACAAATCATTTAGTTTAAGTTTCGAGAGAAAGATTTCTCACTTTCCCCAATGGTTCACATTCAAAAACAGAACATAGGTTGGACAGCTCAAATCATCTCAAATATGGATTGGGTCTGCTTTGAACCATTATATCATGTGGCCTCGATAGCACCTTTCCACTTTCGCCCATTTGAAAAATAGAAATCGAGCTCGCCAAATTTATCAAGTTAAATTTGTATCTTTCTTCCTCCTTTCCGCTTCCTCTTTTCTGGAAAGACGAAATCGGAAAGTAGAAAGTCAATATTTTCCGAAATTAAACTTTGTCTTTTCTGCCTCCTCCTTTACGCTTCTGCCTCTGTCTTTCCACTTTTTCCCTTCTGGAGAGACGAAATTGGGAAGTGGAAAGTCAATCATTCACGAGGTTCAAAACTTAACTTTCGTCTTCCTCCTTTTTGCTACCGCATTTTGTGGAAAGAAGAAATTGAAAGTCATACTTTCCAATTTTTATGAAGATTAAACTTTAACTTTCCGCCTCTGCCTTTTCTTTTCCACCTTTTCGAGCCGTTGATTTGCGCAGAAGCCTTATGGACCATTGGGTCTTTGCATAAGGAGGAAGGAGGATTTTCAAAAATTGAATTCTTTGACCTTACCCTTCCACTCCCACCATTTCATGGTCGTTAGATCTTTGTGGACTCGTCCCTAGCTG
This sequence comes from Pseudotsuga menziesii, assembly GCA_001517045.1. Lineage (NCBI taxonomy): Eukaryota > Viridiplantae > Streptophyta > Pinopsida > Pinales > Pinaceae > Pseudotsuga > Pseudotsuga menziesii. The sequence goes on from LPNX010187429.1 coordinate 502,983, forward strand.
TCGATATGCGGATTGCGGAATTCAGAAAAGAGGAACACATGTTTCCAAATTTTTCAAAGGTTAACTTTAATTTTTCTGCCTCTGCTTTTCTGCTTCTAATTTTTTTAACCATTGATCTAGGTCGAAGAAATTCTCAGCTGTTGATATTAAATCAAAAGCGTATTTTCTTCTAAGGCTTGTTTCCAAGATTGTGCCTAAGATCTTTTTTGCCAAAATGAAACCTCAATCTTGGGGAAGAAAATTATGTTCAAACTTCTAAGAAAGACTAGGTATGTAGGGAGGACTTAATCTTGTTGGGAAATAAGTGTAAAAATAAAATAATGGAAGGAGGGTACCTAAAATGTAAAAAAAAATTGGAAGCAGTTGTAGGAGTAGTAATTGGCAACTGGTTGGTGAAAACGTATCTCTAAAAAAAACTTCGTTGAACAATAATACTTCCATATGGTATTGTACTACACATGTTCAATTATTACTTACAAGCATTTCCCGAGACTTCTTTAAACCATATTGATTCAAGGATGCAACTTTCAAGAATCACATTTGATACTATTTCTTTGGGAGTAGGATAACCAAGAGTTTAGTGTCTTGATAACTCTCCTTGGGTCAAAGTATGAAGTTCATTTTACCCCCTGTCTTTAAGTTTCCATCATATAATATTCCACAAGACCGTAACTGAGTAAGACAAATGTATCTATTTGTTCCTCATTCTCATGCTATAAGCATTCTTTTGATGCTTTCTTTATGACTGAAAAAGTCTTTTGAGCCTTCCTTTTTCTTTGCGAATTTGGTTCAGGTTCTTCCATCCACAATGTCCTTTTGTGTGAGTGACATCTTTTTTTTCTTATCATGCTCATAAATGAAAAATAACCTTGTTGATATTTATTGTTTTGACAATAGTTTTGGGATAATGATTTCTTTCTTTAGCGTCATTTCTTTAATTGAAGACTGAATATTTCAGAAAATTGACTTTTCAATCTAATCCTTTTTTCCGTTTTTTATTTGTAGCAATGGTATCATTTTGAATACCATACATCGGTTAGACCTAATTTCTTTCCATGGGTCAATCGTGATATGCTTCCTGAGACAGGTATTAATGTGAGAATGGATGAAACCCCAAGATAATACTCCAGACCTCATGAGTTTTGGTTATTTCACAAGGGTTATAATGATTCAAATGTTTTATTGAATACTAGCTTCCCTTCCCATCATCTATCAACAATTAAAGAATCTCATTATGATCAAACTTTACCATTCTCTCTTTCCCATAAGAAATTCTTGACATCCAAATATTGAGTTTAAGCAGATGCCTATACTTCCAAGCACCAAAAATTGAGTTGGTTTATCAAGAGAAAAAAAACTAAGGATATGAAATAAGATGAAACAAACATGAAAATAAATAGATAGAAAACAAAATCAATAAAAGCAAGTTTATTTATGTACAAGGGTTTCTAGATCCTAGGTAAAGTACTGCTTGAGAACAGAACCAAGCTTCCTCAACTCCTTTTGTTTCAAAGGCTCCAGTTTAGGGTGTGTTGCTCTACGTTGTTGCTGAAAAGGATTTTCTCTAGAATTACCAAAAGATTTCAGATCTCTTACATTTAACTCAATATCCCTTTTAAGACTTGGAGCTTCATACTCATCAGTTTCATTCGTGCATTCTACATCCAACTATATAATCCACAACATATATTCGAAATCTACTATATTACAATCAATATCATCAATTCGTGAGAATTGAAGAAGATCAAACTGTGTCTGATTCATGACTGACTTGTTTGGCTTGATGATTTTCTAGTTCAAGATCCAGAAAGAGATTTCCCTAAAACGGAGATGAGAAGTTCATAGGTTTATTCTTCCCTTCTAACTAAGTTACATTATACCTCATATGTGGTTGCCTCAATATTTTAATTTGGTTTTGAGCATTTTTGTATGGTATCCACATGTGAGACCAATCAGTTGCAAAATATCCATTAAGTTTCGTTAACCAGTCCCTACTTAAAATTAATCCACATGCTTCTAGTATATCCACTTCCATAACTTCTATAAACTGACAAAATCTGGGATCTACAGATAATTGAATCAAAACATCTTTCATTTCCCCTATGACTTTAACAACATATATGTCTAGTTGAAATATTTTAGATGGGGATGGTGTCGGTTGGCTATTAATCTTTTTACATATTGAAAGTGGCATGACATTTGATGAAGCCCCAGAATCTACCAAACAATTATGCACATTATGATTAAAAAATTCAAATGACAGCAGAAAAGGTAAAGCCTAAGATCTAGATTTCCCTCCAATGGTTTCTTCATTTACTTCATCATGAGATTCAATAGCTTCTAGGGCACTACTTAGGTGTGGATTAAAAGCTTCTATAAGTTTCTTCCTTTGCTGAGGAAAATTACATAGTTCAAATAAATAGATGCTTGCCTTTTTTTCTTAATGTCTTCTACGATATCATACCGCATGCCATGTTCTGTAGTAGTCTCTATTTTATTTACCAAATTTCCCATAGGTTTATTAATTGTTTTCTTCATTAACTTGCCAACTATTGGGATTGTCTCTTTTATATTTACTAGATTAGGGTTAGGTGTTGTTTGAGTAGTACTGAAAATTTTCTTCATGTTTTCTTTAACTTTTTTATTTCAGGTAGTAACAAGCTTTCATCCACAATTGTGCCTTTAGTAGTTTCTCATGAATCTCTGTTTAAAGTATTGGACCTTTTATTTATCTCCCATGCTCATAGATAGTAATTCTTTCATGAGAGTGGCTACAGTTTTATGGTTGCCAAATTTACCTAAGAATGCCTTTGTAAAACCATCCCAATTTAATACTGAATCAACTTGCAAACTAAAGTACCATGATAGTTCTTTAGGTTGTAAGGTATACTGAAAAAGTATGCAAACCACATATTCATGTTCAACATTTAAAATATTCAAATCTAGATAAAAATTATGTAAGTGATCTTCACTAGAAACACCCTTTCCAGGATCAAACATCGGTAAAACCTTTTTTGGGTGCTTAGGTAAGTCATGCAATGGAGAAGCCAAGTTGAGTGGTGTTATTTCTCTCCATGCAGGTTGATTAACAACATCCATGATTCAAGGTGGAGACTGACTGAATACTGAAAATGTAGGGGATTCTGGATCTAATTGATCCAGTGGCTGAACAATTTCTTGGATGGATAAGTTTACCAACTCTTCCAAATTTTCCATGAGAATCGAATACTTAGTGTACGAGGGTGCTTTCTTGGAGTCTTTTCTTCTAGGTAAAGTAGGAATAACTTTTAACCTCCCATGTTTCTTGACGTAGGATCTTGTATGTATCCTAAACATATCTACTTATTCAAATGGGAATGTGTACAAATGTTTTGATTCTTATTCCCCAAAACCTGTCTATTCTTCTTATTTAAATTCAAGAATAAAATATTCAGGGAAAATATTTTCGGGTGATGTTCTAGTGTAATCTTCTCTAAAAATCGGATTTCCTCTACCAACCATGCACTGGCTTCCCTCCTTCTAGTGCCGAATCTTTTGATTCCTGGAAAAATCCTAGGTACCAAACAGTAAGGATTCTCCCTGGTGAACAATCCCATTTAGATCAGACACCGTTTTTTGTGGGAAATCCATCCCGTTCACGGTTCCATCTACCGTAGACTAATTTCTTTTAATATTTTATGGGTTATGACCCACTCTAGCATTTATATGATTTTTTTTAAAGAATGATATGGAGGGGCCTGAGATAAACGCAGATCTAATCTAAATCTAAAACTAAACTATTATATCCTGGCCTGGGAGAAATTTTAGAGTTTAGAGTAATGTACTATAAATTCTCATAAAGGTCCAACAGCTAGCCGTACCAACACAATAATCACATTCAAAGCAGAAAGAATACTAGAGATAGCTCTAATATAATTAAACCATTTATTACTCTATCAACGTAGACATTTATACAGACATGAGACATTGATGACCAAGGAAATAGTTCCAGGAGGTTATAAAAATATCACTGTATGATGTACAAAAGCAAGAATAAATAGTTTTACAGTATGCATTCCACATATTCCAATTAATCTCTGCGTAGGCCCTTTGTTCCTGCAGAATGACCCTTATATGATTATCAAAGAGGTAGCTGTTTTACACAATAGTACAACATTCCTTTTACCAGGATTATAGTGGTTTGCAACCCTATTTATACTATCTCTTTGCATCACCGAGGATATTCACAGGATTCTTATTCGTCCACCTGGATGAATCTAACGGTTTCATAAAACAAACAAATAAAAATAGATTACACAGGCCTTTCCCTTGTGGAAATACACACTCCTTAATTTTTCCCACATATTTGCATTCAGAAATTGATTTTGATCATAGATCAAAAATAACCAAGATCTCCTTTGTCCAATCCTGCTATGTCTACATGATTTTGCAGCTCCAAAATATTCCATCTTCTATGCACATTCAATCCATGAAATTAACCTCAATCATTGATCTATATCAAACCTTCATATCGGCTGTTGAAAGATCTATCCCATTAACCAATTCTACGGATTTCAAAAAATGATTTCCCCATTCTTGTTGAATTAGCATAACTTACTAAAACTAAGTAGGCTTACTAAAACTAAGCAAATCCCCCATAGGTGCATAAAGAAGCTTCCAAATCTATCTAGGAGCTCATGAATTGGAAAAATAAATTAGGGAGGCTAATAGATAATGGAAGGACAACTCAGACATGATTTTATTAGGAGAATAGAGTGGAGGATGATGAGGGAAAAAAACAAGTTAACTTCACCTAGTCCAACTTGCCCAATTGCCTTAAAACTCAGTAAAAGCAGGCAACAAAGCAGAAAAAGAAGATGTGCATTAGGGAGGCTAGGAATAAAGTAGAATTGATTCCAAGTGGTTTCCCAAGCGCTTCATGACTCATTTTTAGCAAGTTTGACCATCTAGGACACATGGAGTACAACTTACATAGAGTGGAATATGGAAGCTAGGAAAATAAGACAAAAATTGGATTAATTAATGTCTAAGGTAGCTAACTATGGTTTGATTATTCTAAAAAAAAACATGATGATTAACTCCATGTTAAGAAAGCAAATTATTTAGTTTATGTTTTAGGAGAAATATTTCTCAGTTTCCCTAATTGTTCACAGTAAAAAACAAAACATAGGTTGGATGGCTCAGATCATGTAAAATATGGATTAGGCCTGATTTGAACCATTAGATCATACGGACGCAACAAATCCTTTCCACTTCTTCCCTTCCAGAAATAAAAAATCATGTTCACCAAATTTATTAAGTCAAAATTTTATCTTCCCACCTCTGGCTTTCCACTTTCACTTTTCCAGAAAGTGGAAATCCAAAAGTGGAAAGTCAATATTTTCCGAAATTAAACTTTGGGATTTCCCCTTCGCCTTATTGCTTCCACCCTTCCATAAATTAGAAATTGGAAAGCGAAATGTCAATCTTTCTAAAATTAAACTTTGTATTCTGCCTTCGCCTATCCGCTTCCTCGCTTCCAGAAAGTAGAAAGTCAGTATTTCGTGAGGTTGAAACCTTAAATTTTTTCTTCCGCCCTTTGCAGAAGATACAAAGATTTCATCGTATAAGCATGTAGCTCCCAGCAGAGAGTTCAAAAAATATTTGAATATAAAATAAGATTTAAAAAAAGTGATGCAGTGTTGATGCCTAGAAAAATTCTAGGTACCAAACAGTAGCGATTCTCCTCGGTGAACAATCCCAATCAGATCAGACACTATTTGGTGTAGGAAAACTGTCCAATTCACGATTATGACTATCATAGATTAAGTTATTTTAATCTTTTACTGGTTACATCCCAGTCCACCATTTATATGATTTTTGTTTAAAAAATGATTGCATGTTCTTAAGCTAAATGCACAACTAATCTAAATCTAAAACTAAACTATTCTATCACGACCTGGGAGCAAATTTATAGTTTAGAGTAATATACTCTAAATGCTCATAAAGGTCTAATAGATAGCTGTACCAACACAATAATCACATTCACAATAGAAAGAATACCAGCGGTAGCTCTAATATAATTAAACCAATTATTACTCTGTTAACAAAGAAATTTATACATATAGCAAACATTCATGACCAAGGATATAGTTCCAGGGGGTTAAAAAAATATCACTATATGATGTACGAAAGCAAGAAGAAATAGTTTTATAGTATGCATTCCACATATTCCGATTAATCTCTGCGTAGGCCCTTTGTTCTTGGAAAATGATCCTTATTATTATCAAAGAGGTAGCTCTTTTACACAATAGTCCAACATTCCTTTTTCCAAGAAAAATTCCCTACTATGATGCTCTTCATCCCTATTTATACTATCTCTCTACATCACCCAGGATATTCCTGGGATTTTTATTCACCTACCTGGCTAAATCTAACAATTTCATAAAAAAACAAATAAAAACAAATTACACAGGACTTGCTGTGATGGAAATACACACTTCTTTATTTTTTCTGCAAGATATCCTCCGTCTAATCCTGTCGTGTCTACAGTATTTCATAGCTCTGAAATATCCATCTTCTGTGCACATTCAATCCACAAAATTAACCTCAATCATTGATCTATATCAAAGCTTCATCTCAACCATTGAAATATGTTTCCCTTTAACCACTTCCATGAATTTCAAAAGTTCATCCCCCCATGCTTGTTGAATCAACAGAAATTTTCTCCATCGTAGATCTAATCTTGATTAGATCTCCTTCGTTGAAAGATGTGACTTTTAACCAATTTTGTGCATTTCAAAATTTCATTTCCACAAGCATGTTGAATCAAAGAAATGCACATTCACCATTGATTTGACTCCACTTTTGATATTGGCCATTGAAAAATGCAGGTCCTACCACATTCTATCGATCTGATAAACTTATTTCATTCATGCAAGTTAAAACAATGGAATTCTTTAGGACTATAGATTTTATCTACCATGAATCTCAGTCGCCAAAAGATGCAACCTTTACTCGATATCGCAATCACCCATCCTAACTTGGTGACCCATAATACTTGCAAATATAAAGAAAACATCATGAGAGATATATTTGATCGGGAAACAACAATAATTTGTCAATGGCGACTGTAACTAACCATCGTATTTTCAATTGTAAGTCTAATGATATGTGTTGTTTATTTGAATAGAACAAGAACATGGTGATTAGATCCTTGTTAAGCAAATAAATCATTTAGTTTAAGTTTCGGGAGAAAGATTTCTCACTTTCCCCAATGGTTCACATTAAAAAACAGAACATAGGTTGGACAGCTCAAATCATCTCAAATATGGATTGGGTCTGCTTTGAACCGTTATATCATGTGGCCTCAATAGCTCCTTTCCACTTTTGCCCATTTGAAAAATAGAAATCGAGTTCGCCAAATTTATCAAGTTAAAATTTTATCTTTCTTTCTCCTCCTTTCCTCTTCCTCTTTTCTGGAAAGAGGAAATCGGAAAGTAGAAAGTCAATATTTTCCAAAATTAAACTTTGTCTTTTCTGCCTCCTTTTTTCTGCTTCCGCCTCCGTCTTTCTACTTTTTCCCTTCTGGAGAGACGAAATTGGGAAGTGGAAAGTCAATCTTTCACGAGGTTCAAACCTTAACTTTCGTCTTCCTCCTTTCTGCTACCGGACTTTGTGGAAAGAAGAAATTGGAAGTCAGACTTTCCAATTTTCATGAAGATTAAACTTGAACTTTCCGCCTCTGCCTTTTCTTTTCCACCTTTTTGAGCCGTTGATTTGCATGGAAGCCTTATGGACCATTGGATCTTTGCATAAGGAGGAAGGAGGATTTTCAAAAATTGAATTCTCTGACCTCACCCTTCCACTCCCACCAATTGATGGTCGTTAGATCTTTGTGGACTCGTCCCTAGCTATCGATATGCAGATTGCGGACTTCAGAAAAGAGGAACACATGTTTCCAACTTTTTCAAAGGTTAAATTTAATTCTTCTGCCTCTCCTTTTTTTCTTCTAGTTTTTTTAACCATTGATCTAGGTCAAAGCGATTCTCAGCTGTTGATATTAAATCAAAAGCGTATTTTCTTGTAAGGCTTGTTTCCAACATTGTGCCTAATATTTTTTTTGCCAAAATGAAACCTCAATCTTGGGGAAGAAAATTATGTTCAAACTTCTAAGAAAGAATAGGTATGCAAGGAGGACTTCATCTTGTTGGGAAATAAGTGTAAAAATAAAATAATGGAAGGAGGGTACCTAAAATGTAAAAAAAATTGGAAGCAGTTGTAGGAGTAGTAATTGGCAACTGGTTGGTGAAAACGTATCTCTGAAAAAAACTTCTTTTAACAATAATACTTCCATATGGTATTGTACTACACATGTTCAATTATTACTTACAAGCATTTCCCAAGACTTCTTTAAACCATATTGATTCAAGGATGCAACTTTCAAGAATCACATTTGATACTATTTCTTTGGGAGTAGGGTAACCAAGAGTTCAGTGTCTTGATAACTCTCCTGGGGTCAAAGTATGAAGTTAATTTTACCCCTTGTCCTTAATTTTCTATCATATAATACTCCACAGGACCGTAACTGAGTAAGACAAGTGTATCTATTTGTTCCTCATTCTCATGCTATAAGCATTCTTTTGATGCTTTCTTTATGACTGAAAAAGTCTTCTGAGCCTTCCTTTTTCTTTGCGAATTTGGTTCAGGTTATTCCATCCACAATGTCCTTTTGTGTGAGTGACATCCTTTTTTTCTTATCATGTTGATGAATGAAAAAGAATGTTGTTGATATTTATTGTTTTGACAATAGTTTTGGTCTAATGATTTCTTTCTTTAGCGCCATTTCTTTAATTGAAGACTGAATATTTCAGAAAAATGTCTTTTCAATCTAATCCTTTTTTGGCATTTTTGATTTGTAGAAATGGTATCATTTTGAATACCATACATCGGTTAGACCTAATTCCTTTCCATGGGTCAATCATGATATGCTTCCTGAGACAGGTATTAATGTGAGAATGGATGAAACCCCAAGATAGTACGCCAGACCTCATGAGTTTTGGTTATTTCACAAGGGTTATAATGATTCAAATGTTGTATTGAATACTAGCTTCCCTTCCCATCGTCTATCAACAATTAAAGAATCTCATTATGATCAAACTTTACCATTCTCTCTTTCCCATAAGAAATTCCTGACATCCAAATATTGAGTTTAAGCAGATGCCTATACTTCCAAGCACCAAAAATTGAGTTGGTTTATCAAGAGAAAAAAAACTAAGGCTATGAAATAAGATGAAACAAACATGAAAATAAACAAATAGAAAACAAAATCAATAAAATCAAGTTTATTTATGTACAAGGGTTTCTAGATCCTAGGTAAAGTACTAATTGAGAACAGAACCAAGTTTCCTCAACTCCTTTTGTTTCAAAGGCTCCAGTTTAGGGTGTGTTGCTCTGCATTGTAGCTGAAAAGGCTTTTCTCTAGAATTACCAAAAGATTTCAGATCTCTTACATTTAACTCAATATCCCTTTTAAGACTTGGAGCTTCATACTCATCAGTTTCATTCGTGCATTCTACATCCAACTATATAATCCACAACATATATTCGAAATCTACTATATTACAATCAATATCATCAAGTCGTGAGAATTGAAGAAGATCAAACTATGTGTCTGATTCATGACTGACTTGTTTGGCTTAATGATTTTCTAGTTCAAGATCCAAAAAGAGATTTCCCTAAAACAAAGATGAGAAGTTCAAAAGTTTATTCTTCCCTTCTAACTAAGTTACATTATACCTCATATGTGGCTGCCTCAATATTTTAGTTTGGTTTTGAGCATTTTCATATGGTATCCACGTGTGAGACCAATCAGTTGCAAAATATCCATTAAGTTTCGCTGACCATTCCCTACTTAAAATTAATCCACATGCTTCTAGTATATCCACTTCCATAACTTCTATAAACTGACAAACTCTAGGATCTATAGATAATTGAATCAAAACATCTTTCATTTCCCCTATGACTTTAACAACATATATGTCTAGTTGAAATATTTGAGATGAGGATGGTGTCGGTTGGCTATTAATCTTTTTACATATTGAAAGTGGCATGACATTTGATGAAGCCCTAGAATCTACCAAACAATTATGCACATTATTATTAAAAAATTCAAATGACAGCAGAAAAGGTAAAGCCTAAGATCTAGATTTCCCTCCAATGGTTTCTTCATTTACTTCATCATCAGATTCAATAGGTTCTAGGGCACTACTCAGGTGTGGATTAAAAGCTTCTATAAGTTTCTTCCTTTGCTGAGGAAAATTACATAGTTCAAATAAATAGATGCTTGCCTTTTTTTCTTAATGTCTTCTACGATATCATACTGCATGCCATGTTCTGTAGTAGTCTCTATTTTATTTACCAAATTCTCCATAGGTTTATTAATTGTTTTCTTCATTAACTTGCCGACTACTGGGATTGTCTCTTTTATATTTACTAGATTAGGTTTAGGTGTTGTTTGAGTAGTACTGAAAATTTTCTTCATGTTTTCTTTAAACTTCTTTATTTCAGGCAGTAACAAGCTTTCATCCACTATTGTGCCTTTAGTAGTTTCTCATGAATCTATGTTTAAAGTATTGGACCTTTTCTTTATCTCCCATGCTCATAGATAGTAATTCTTTCATGAGAGTGGCTAAAGTTTTATGGTTGCCAAATTTACCTAAGAATGCCTTCGCAAAACCATCCAAATTTAATATTGAATCAACTTGAAAACTAAAGAACCATGATAGTCCTTCAGGTTGTAAGGTGTACTGAAAAAGTATGCAAACCACATATTCATGTTCAACATTTAAAATATTCAAATCTAGATAAAAATTATGTAAGTGATCTTCACCAGAAACACCCTTTCCAGGATCAAACTTCGGTAAAACCTTTTTTGGGTGCTTAGGTAAGTCATGCAATGGAGAAGCCGGGTTGAGTGGTGTTATTTCTCTCCATGCGGGTTGGTTAACAACATCCATGATTCGAGGTGGAGACTGACTAAATACTGAAAATGTAGGGGATTCTGGATCTAATTGATCCAGTGGCTGAACAATTTCTTGGATGGATAATTTTACCAACTCTTCCAAATTTTCCATGAGAATCGAATACTTAGTGTACGAGGGTGCTTTCTTGGAGTCTTTTCTTCTAGTTAAAGTAGGAATAACTTTTAACCTCCCATGTTTCTTGACATAGGATCTTGTATGTCTCCTAAACATATCTACTTATTCAAATGGGAATGTGTACAAATGTTTTGATTCTTATTCCCCAAAACATGTATGTTCTTGTTATTTAAATTCAAGAATAAAATATTCAGGGAAAATATTTTCGGGTGATGTTCTAGTGTAATCTTCTCTAAAAATCAGATTTCCTCTACCAACTATGCACTGGCTTCCCTCCTCGTAGCGCCAAATATTTTGATTCCTGGAAAAATCCTAGGTATCAAACAGTAGGGATTCTCCCTGGTGAACAATACCATTTATATCAGACACTGTTTTTTGTGGGAAATCCATCTGGTTCATGGTTCCAGCTACCGTAGACTAAGTTCTTTTAATCTTTTATGGGTTATGACCCATTCCACCATTTATATGATTTTTTTTAAAGAATGATATGGAGGGGCCTGAGTTAAACGCAGATCTAATCTGAATCTAAAACTAAACTTTTATATCCTGGCCTGGGAGAAATTTTAGAGTTAAGAGTAATATACTATAAATTCTCATAAAGTTCCAATAGATAGCCATACCAACACAATAATCACATTCACAGCAGAAAGAATACTAGAGATAGCTCTAATATAATTAAACCATTTATTACCCTGTCAATGTAGACATTTATACGGACATCAAACATTGATGACCAAGGAAATAGTTCGAGGAGGTTAGAAAAATCTCACTGTATGATGTACAGAATCAAGAAGAAATATTTTTATAGTATGCATTCCACATATTCCGATTAATCTCTGCGTAGGCCCTTTGTTCCTACAAAATGATCTGTATATGATTATCAAAGAGGTAGCTCTTTTACACAATAGTCCAACATTCCTTTTACCAGGATTATGGTGGTATGCAACCTTATTTATACTATCTCTTTGCATCACCGAGGAGATTCACAGGATTCTTATTCAACCACATGGATGAATCTAACGGTTTCATAAAACAAACAAATAAAAATATATCGCACAGGCCTTTCCCTGGTGGAAATACACACTCCTTAATGTTTCCCGCATATGTGCATTGTGAAATTGATTTTGATCATATATCACAAATAACCAAGATCTCCTTTTTCCAATCCTGCTATGTCTATAGGATTTTGCAGCTCCAAAATATTCCATCTTCTATGCACATTCAATCCATGAAATTAACCTCATTCATTGATCTATATCAAACCTTCATATCAGCCGTTGAAAGATCTGTCCCTTTAACCAATTCTATGGATTTCAAAAAATCATTTCCCCATTCTTGTTGAATTAGCAGAACTTACTAAAACTAAGCAAATCCCCCATAGGTGCATAAAGCAGCCTCCAAATCTATCTAGGAGCTCACGAATTGGAAAAATCAATTAGGGAGGATAATAGATGATGCAAGGACAACTCATACATGATTTTATTAGGATAATAGAGTGGAGTATGATGAGGGAAAAAAACAAGTTAACTTCACCTAGTCAAACTTTCCCAATTTCCTTAAAACTCAATAAAAGCGGGCAACAAAGCAGAAAAAGCAGATGTGCATTAGGGAGGCCAGGAATAAATTAGAATTGATTCCAAGTGGTTTCCCAAGTGCTCCATGACTCATTTTTAGCAAGTTTGACCATCTAGGACACGTGGAGTGCAACTTACATAGAGTGGAATATGGAAGCTAGGCAAATAAGACAAAAATTGGATTAATTAATGTCTAAGGTAGCTAACTATGGGTTGATTATTCTAAAAAAAAAACATGATGATGAATGCCATGTTAAGCAAGCAAATTATTTAGTTTAGGTTTTAGGAGAAATATTTCTCAGTTTCCCTAATTGTTCACAGTAAAAAACAAAACATAGGTTGGATGGCTCAGATCATGTAAAGTATGGATTAGGCTTGATTTGAACCATTAGATCATACGGACGCAACAACTCCTTTCCACTTCTACCCTTCCAAAAATAAAAAATCATGTTCACCAAATTTATCAAGTCAAAATTTTATCTTTCCACCTCTGGCTTTCCTCTTTCGCTTTTCCAGAAAGTGGAAATCCAAAAGTGGAAATTCAATATTTTCCAAAATTAACCTTTGGGATTTCCCCTCCGCCTTTCTGCTTCCGCCCTTCCATAAATCAGAAATTGGAAAGTGAAATGTCAATCTTTCTAAAATTAAACTTTGTATTTTCTGCCTTTGCCTATCTGCATCCTCACTTCCAGAAAGCAGAAAGTCAATATTTTATGAGGTTGAAACCTTAAATTTTTGCTTTTGCCCTTTTCAAAAAGTGGAAATAGAAAGTCATATTTCCCAATTTTCATGAAGTTTTAACTTTATCCTTCGTCCTCCGCCTTTTCTTTTCCACCTTTCCGAGCTGTTGATTTGCGCAGAAGAATTCTGGACCATTGGATCTTTGCAAAATGCAGAAGGCAAATTTGCAAGTTTTTTCACAAGCAAAACTTGGCTTCTCTGGCTCTACCCTTTTGCTCCCTCCATTTCTTGGCTGTTGGATGGTAGACTTCGGAAAGAGGAACATAGGTTTCCAAATTTTTTAAAGGTTAATTTTAATTCTTCTGTCTCCGCTTTTCTTGACCATTGATCTAGGTTGGAGCGATTCTCAGTCATTCATCTTAAATCAAAAGTGGATTTTCTTGTAAGGCTTGTATCCAAGATTTCTCCTAAGGGTTTGTTTACCAAAATGAAACCTCAAGCTTAGGGAAGAAAGTTCTGCTCAGACTACTAGGAAAGACTACGTATGTAGGGAGGACTTAACCAAGTTGGGAAACAAGTGTAAAAATCAAATAATGGAAGGAGGGGCCATAAAATGTAAAATTTTTGGGGAAGATGTTGCAGCAACAACATGCAGCTAAGACAATTTTATTAGAGATGGTGTGTTAACTCCTTGTATATAAGGTATTAGGCCTCACCAAATCCAATCTCTAAAAATATTAAGTAAATTTTTTACCATAAATGGTATAGTCCAATCACTGGTTTTGTTTTTTCTATATTGAAATATAATCTTCATTCCATGCAACAGTTATATCAACCTTCAAGGGATAACAAAAATTGTCAATTCAATCAGCAAGGGTAAGTACTCATCATGAAGTACTTGGGGTTTATATTAAATACAATAATGGAAGTAAGGGATTTTAATTTGAATTTTAAATTGAAGAGATGGTGGCTATGATATCTATGGCGATCTTAGTTATTCTCTTCTCTGTCGTGATATTTTAAACCCAAAGAGTTGGTTACTCATTTTCCCCTATTATTCTGATATGGTACCCATTTATTTCCTTCATTGGAATCTACAACATCTCCAAATATGATACAACCGTCTTTCAAGCTTTCTATCTTAAATACATCTTTGAATACTTTAGAAGAAATTCAAAATAGGGTTGGACTTGACTTGGTGGAATAGTTCTATGTATAATAGGTATAGAGTATGCTTCAAATGGGTAAAATTTTTATTTAAACATTACTAGTGAGAATTGATTTCTAATTTTAGATGGTTACCATGCAAGAACTGAAGCTATGTTTGTAGAGCTGGCCATTTTTTTGTTCATTCAATTCAGGAATTGGGAATTGACTGATTTGTATACATAATTCAAATTTTCCTTTACAACTAAAAGGGTATGCTTACAAGTAATATGGCATGTGGTTCATCATATTTCCTTTACTGGAATAGTGTACCCTACTTTAATATGTGCATATGTGGGGAAATATGCATATCTCAAGGAATTTCCCCAAGACGTATTCGACATTCTACTAATCAATTCCAAGTAACTTCACTTATCTTTTAATTCACTCTATTTTTATAATTTAAGGATTAGCCTTATGAAACTTTGGGACATTGAAGTTATGGTGCTAGAGGTGCTATAACAATTATAGAAAGAATTGTTAGCATGATATCATAAAAAAATATTTTCATTCATAAAGGTTCAGTGTTTTATTATAACCAAAATTTTAATGTTAAGTTCCTGAAATTTTGTACCAGGAACTATATATTGGCCAATGTTTATAATTGCAATTGCAATTGTTTCCTCTGTTATTGCAAGCCATGTGAGGGTATCTACCACCATGTCCCTTGGATGCTTTCCACGTGTTACAGTGGTGCACACTTCACCTAAGTATGAATTCAAATTCTACCTTCCATAAATCAAGTACATCCTCTAGCTGGCATGGGTTCTTCTCACTGCTTCTTTCAAAAGTAATACCAATATCGAAAATGACTATGGTATGTATGAACCATACACATAATTTATTTTATCTGTATGTATTAATAAGATTAATGTAACATAAAACTTAAGAGGTTAGGGTTGTGAAAATATTAAGGGTCATTTCAAGTAGTTGTTACCCTTGAATAGTTGGAATTCCATGTTAATTTATATCACCTTTATCTAAATTGGATGTAGTAATAGCAGTGGTTGGGGTTATGATCATTACTTCAACTTTCCTCATACTGGTAATGCTTATGATATGTTAGACTCATCTAATTCTGGCCGTTATATTTATTATTGTATTTGGAGCAATCGAGTTGACATATTTCTCAACAGTCGTGTATAAGTTCCCCCAAGGGGATACCTTCCATTATCTTTTGCTACATTATTGTTATTTGTAATGCATGTGTGTGTTGGAAATATTAATTACTCATTGATCTGAATAGCACATCACCCAACTCTGTCAGAGTTTGTACAAGGTCAGTTTTTGTTAGACAACCTGACAAGATTAAGAGTTCACATCTCTCATATATAATAAAGTCTAATTTAATTTCTGAAACTAAGTTTCTAGGTAGACAGTTATTGCATTCTTTAATGTTAGTCGGTATAATTTTTTTATAAGAAGAAGAAGATTGTAAAGATAGAAAAACACATAAGATAGAAGACATAACAGATCGAGAAGACGAAACTTACAAAGAGACAGAGATAGAAATACATAGAAGAGAAGTGCAAAGAATATGGTAAAACTCTATGAAGAGTTTGAAGATCAAGCTTTCATGTTTTGTAAAAGTGTTGAGAGCAGAAGCTCTATAAAATGTGAAACATCCTTGTAAATCTCTAAATTTGTATTTACGACAATAGTTCTCTGTTATGCCACAACAAGATATATAAATCCATAGTTTATGGTTTAATGGAAGTTTTATTTCGGCACACATCTTCTCCATAGTTACCTAATTTAATGTTGTTTACATTTACTGTTTAGTGAAAGACAAAGAATCCATAATTATTTCACCGCCTAAAATCTCTATTTTTTTATTCGTACAAGTGTTCGACACAAATATTATTTAATGTTTGGTTATATAATATTGTGAGTGAGTCACAATATAGTTGTGTCAGAGTTTATCCCAAGTAACCATTAGTGAAAAGTGTTTTTCATGTCCTAAGTATTTAGACTAGGAAATATAAATTTGTTATGTAGAAGTGAAAGTTGGTCACATAGGAGTTTGTCACAACCTAAATCCTATCGCTATAAATGTCAGTCAAAGCCAAGTAAGTTTGAAAATTCAGTCGCAGTAACTTTGTCGTAGAAGTTTCATCACAGGTATTTTGGTCGCAAGACATTTCATTAAACTAAAAAGGGAAAGAAATTTTATGTATGTGCAGTAACTCAAGTTGACCACTGAAGCAGTCATCTTTCCTGAGATCTGGTATTAGAGAAAGGACTAATATATGAATCTTGTCTTAAAAAGGGAAAAACTAATTTCCTAAGGAAAATTTAAAATGACTTCCACTACTGGTTCAAACATGTCAATTTTACAAACTCCAATTTTTATAGGAAATAATTATGACTATTGGTCTCTAACAATGAAGGATTTGTTAAGAGGTCGATATTTTTGGGATATTGTTCAGAATGGTTATGCAGAACAAACAGATCAGGAGGCATATAATAATCTCACACAAGCTGAGAAATATGCCTTGAGGGAACAAAGGAAGAAATATGGAACAACTATGTTCTATATACACCAAGCCATGCATGAAAACATACTCCCAATAGTAGCAACAACAATTACCGCTAAGCAGGCATGGGACACATTGTAGGCCACATATCAAGGATTGAACAAGGTAAAGACTTCAAAGTTGCATATTTTGGGAAGAGATATTGAATCCCTGTCAATGAAAGAAACATATTCAGTAGACTAATTCTACACTAGAGTTGTTGGTTTGATAAATCAATTGAAATCTCATGGAGAAAACATATAAGACAAAAGAGTGGTTGAAAAAATTCTCAAAATTCTTCGCCCAAGATTTGAAACCCTTGGAAATCAAAATCGTGTACCTTTCTTATGTAGGTTGGTCCAAGATTTTAGTAATCATTCAACTTTGGATTCCAAACCTTCAACTCCTTCACTTGAATACTTGGAAAATAGAAACAATACGTTACTCAAAATCTTATCGCCACCATAAAATAATGATCAATTGAGGCAGAGATATAAACCTGCATTGAACCATACATTTAACAACCTATAAATTTTATGTGTTTACTTTTTAAAGAATGCTTCAGAATTGCATATAGAATAGCAAGCATGAAAATTTTTCTTAACAATAGTTAAAGGTGAAAATGATGGAAAACAAATCGCAGTAAAGTTCATATGTAAAGAAACAATATGAGAGTAAAATATCTTATGTTTCTAATAGTTATGGAAATAAAAATGAAAGATGAAAATATGAAAAGTTGCATTGATACATCATCCCTCTTTATGTCCTTTCTATTGTGTTTGAGCTTTGGGGGAACATAAAAGCATGATATCATATGAGATAAGATAATTTAGTAATGTTTGGGAATGACCAAAGGATAAGTTGTTGTGGATAGAAAATATACTCATTAAGCACCTCAAAGTGGGAGTGTCAATATCACTCCTAAATGTTAACGAAAGATAAAAAGCAAGAGAAAAAGAGAAATACATGAGAAATGGAAACTGGAAGCTAAAATACTAAACCTTGGAAAGAAAAGAGACACTAATCAATATCAAATATAGAAGTATAAGAATATGGAGGTTAGGGATCCTTGTCATCATCAATTTTTGTGATGGATCCCACGAAAATCCGAATAAGATCATCTAACGAATCCTCATGGTGAGAGACCCTAGCTAGGAGAACTTGGAAGGAAAAAAGGAGTATCATGTCAAAAAAACCCCAACATCCAAGGCTGAAGGGAAGAAACTAGTGATTGGTGCCTAACCACTTGATTTAGGTGGGGGGGGGGACATTATGTAAGGAATGGGAACAAACTTGTAACCATGTGTAATTCATGCATATAGTAACCATACACAATTATTTGTATTTCCTCACACATCTTATGTCCTTTGCATCCATGCCAAGGAAGATTGCACGATGCTTATTACCTATAATAATTAAGGCATGAAAAATAAGGAAGTAATGGGCCCATGGTGCAAAGTTTGAAGCAATCTCACAATATATCTAGTTTGTGAATGGTCACTTCTTGTATTTATAATATTGGACACCCATGAACAAGATAATGAAAGAACATGGAAACATAACCTCCAAAAATCATGGAACAAGTAGTGGTATCCTCCCTAGATCTTGTAAAAAACATGACATCTAAATATTGAGCCATATCTAGGAAAAGGTATAACTAGAGGATGTTCTCCATTAGTGAGATATGGTGGTTTGATTCAACTCATAAACATTAGGACCAACCCACAACTAATCAAACAAAATATTGAGGCCATATGACCAATGGCATTAAATGTAATCGAGACAAAAATGAAACCATCCTTCAACTGTAAAAGACACCCATTGGCCATTGTAGAAAGGGAAAGTTGGTTCAGGGTCTGATATTTCCTATAAAAGAGTCTATTTGGATTAATCACATTGTCATTTAAAGAAAGAAAGATATGGATGGTCTCAAGGTCTGTTTGGATTTTAGAAGGTAGCTATTCATCTATGTAGGAAATGAAGTGTGCTCTTTCTATGTATTCTTTGAATACCATCAATTCAAGATGGAAAAAGAGGACAACCAAAATACCTCCTTTATCATTGAATGGAGTTTTTTGCTTACAATGTGATGCTTTTTGGACTCAATAATTCACTAGTTTTCTTCTCTATAATTATGTAGAAAAAATGCCAATAGTTTTGAAAGAACTATGAAAATGGATGGATATAAATAAAAATATTTTAAAGAAACTACAATTTAAGGGTATGTCATGATATTGCATCGTTTCTCTTACCCATGTCCTGTAAATACGCATATGTTGTCGATACTTATAATTTCTTGGAGAAAATTTCCATGATTTTTGGAGCTTCACAATGTCTACATTCACTTTACCTTTCAAAAAATATTTCAACATACTACAAATAATTATTTGTTGCAGTAATTTCATGTTAGAACCCCTCAAATAAACATTTTCTTGTTTACAAAAATAGATAAATGAAGCTAAAAAAATACAGTCTTAGTAGTGTGTCTCAGTGAAGAAAAACAACATTAGTAATGAACATTTTACGTTTGATGAACATTTTAATTTAATAATGTAAATTAAAATAATATTCAAGTAAAATATTGGGTAATATGAATTCACCCGAGGAAACATGGAGAACACCAAAACAAAGTATATAATACCACGGGTCACATCAAAACGCCAATTTTCCTTATGAAATTTCAAGATGTTTATAAAGGCTATCTGTAACAAGTTCAAAAAGATGATTGAAATCGCCAAAAGTAAAATTTGAACACTAAAATTATACACCAGAATAAATTGTATAAGTCATGGAATACATTCTATGACATTAATGCTTTAAAAAAAAACTATGGGAAATTGATAGTTCCTTACCATTCATTGAGTTCCTCTCTGTTTCGAGAATAATTTAATTTTCTCTACTGAATAGGACCAACCAAATGAAGGTGTAAGCCCTTATGGCCCCTCCCCGATCACATCACTCTCAATACCCCATAAAATGTAACATTCATTAAATCATTCATTCATTTAGTCACAACATTAATTCAATAAAGGATAACATTCATGCTATAAAAATTAACATTCATTAAACCATTTATTCATTCAAGAGGGAAAAAAAGTACATGACATTATATTATAAAAAATAATTACACAATATTTCTTCAGTCATGTCTTTCTAGTTTTTCTTCTCTTTACAAAACCAACAAGAAGCACATCTTCTAGAATTTGTCCTTCATTTCTTGGTGCTTCATCAAGTTTCCCTCATGTCTTCATAGTAGAGTGCTCGCGACGTTGGTTTTGTGGCAATCGGCTGCAATAATGTGAAAATGTTGCATACATATATTTTTTATTATAATTAAAAGTGTTTCATTAAAAAAAACATTACAAAGGTGTTTTTTTACATTTTGTGGCCACATCATGTTCTTCATATTCCTGTCTAGGCTCAACCTATATAGTGCGACCCTCTAAAAGCTCTGCATTTTAAATATGGAGAAGTAAAATTAATGTTCACCATATGAAATTCTATATATAAAATTTTAGCATACGAATAAGTTCATTAGGAGGAGTCAAAGAATAATGTTTGATTGATTGATGTCTGTTAGTGCTAGAAATTGTTCCTAGACTACCACAAGAACAAGCTAACACAATATCAAACAAAAATAAAATAGAATTGGTTTTTTAGGGTTTTGGTTTATAGTTTTGGTTGAAAACTTCATCAATAAGGAGGAAAAAACAACAACAAGCTAATACAAAACTGAATCATACAAGTTGGATAAACCGGGGGTCAAATACATTCCAATAAACGATAAACATTACACATGAAACACTAATTTCATCCACAGGTAAAGCATGTAAAATGGCTTATCAGTTTATATATAATCAAAAAACAGTCATCCACTTACATAAGAGTTGTGAGTGCTAACTTGAGAGATAACAACACAAAAAAGGCCTCTCATTGTGTGAAAATCCGAAACCCCCTAAAATCTCATTTATTTATTTTAAATTTTTTTCATCACAAAACAATTACATAACTAACTAACTGAATTTAGGCTAAGATTCAAAACTACTACTAAGATGATTGTCTTTTCAAAATAACAATTTACTATCACAAACGTTAACTACATGACACCTGTCAGTAGTAATCCTTATAGGTTCTTGGCTGCTTCAGCCAGCAATGCTATCCCTTCCAAAGTTTGTGATTTCTTCTTAGTTCTTTGTTGTTCTGCTTCCAAGTCTTCAACCTTCTTCGATAGTCTTTCATTTTGCTGGGTTAAATCCTGAATTGTTTGATTCAATTCCTTAAATTGATTTTGAGTCTGCTTCTTTCCTTTGTAAGATCTTCCTTCAAAACAGAAATTAACTCTTGATAATGAGTGTTTATGTCATTTAAGTCTTCCCTTAACCTTCTGTTAGTCATGCCTAAACCTTCATTTTTTTCACTCAAAAAATTGATTTGATACTTGCACTGCTTCACTATTTTCTGTAGATTCTCAATCTTAGAATCTATGTATAGTCCCTCTTTAATTGTAGAAGTCTTGTCTGATAACCATGGAATGTTAATTTTTCTAAATATCAAATCATCATATTCATCTTCTTTATATGCTTCCTCTACAGGAACTTCTAGAGGACTAACTTTTTCAGTAGTACAAACCTTTGGTTGCTCTACATCCTTGTCTTTGTTTGGTGATGATTTTGGAGTTACTGAATGTTCCTTTCTACTCTGAACCATCTTAGAATCTAGGCCTTCTTCATCCTCCAAGTATTCTTGAGATGATTAGTCTTCAATTATAGTCACTTTCTCTTTAGCAAATTCTGGATTTAAAATCTTTTTCATGCCAAGCCTTAACTTGTTTTTTGCTCTTGTTTTAGGTTTCCATCTTGTTTCAGCTCCTCCTAGCATTACTAATGATTTTCCTTGATAACTAACAGCTGAAAGTTGTAGCATTTCACATTTTAATCCTGCTGCAAATGACTCTTCTTTATATTTCTCACTTGAACTTTGTGGGTTCTCAACTTTCAAATTGTCTGTAACAGGAAATTCGAGTATACTTTCTTGTACATCTGTGGTATTTTGATTATGTTCTAAAGGAATATTACCCTATTCCTACTTTGTATCAAATATATGACTTTCTTTTAAATTCTCTAAAAATGGCTCCCGATTTTCATTAATTGTTCCTCTTCTCTCTTCATACATAGAGTCCTCGAATTTATGGGTTGAATCTTCTTCTTGAATACTATCTTTCACCAATTCTTCAACTATTTCTCTTTTTAATCTCTTTGCAAGGCAATGTTGTTTGTTCATTTGTCTTTTCTTGGGTTGACCTTCTTGCCGAGTTTGAATTCCTGACCAAAACACAAAGTGTTCCCAGGTTCAACCCTTTTTTTAAGAACTGTGTCAACAATCAATTTTATAAGACCATGATGAGAAATAGACTACCGAGTGTGATTTTTATGCCCTTTCACTCTATTTGAAATTTTTTGCAGGCTCTTCAGAAAGAAAAAGGGTAAATTCATTGTCGACTCTTGATTTAGATGTTGAAGGAATCTAATGTGATACTTGAAAACTAAGGAAAATTTTCCTTCACAGGTAATGTAACTCTGTATAATTCTGATAACCTCTCTCCATTTAGGCTTGAATTTATGTGACAGAACACCCTTGCCCCAGTCTAGAGTTCCAACCTTTGGCAACAAGAAATCTTTTGAATTGAAAGTAAAAGGTGTATTCTTAAACCGAAATTCTCCTTCACCTTCTATACCTGTGGCCTCTTTAATTAACTTTCTGGTGAGTTCAAATTTGAGAGTTTCAAATGTAACAGTATTCTTATCAATAGCTTATGCAAATATATATGACAATTCTATGATGAAACCATTAATTCTCTTGAAAAATGCAAACCAACTAGCCCTTTGAAAAATTGTTTCACACTCCGGAAACTCTTCTGCCCAGCTGGTATCCATGGGATCAACTCTATTCGTTTAACCACTCTTTTTAATTTCTTCTATGAAACCCTAACCTATGAATTTCTTTCTAAATAGCTGAAAAATATTTTCCAAAATGCTTCACTATAACAATGAAATTGAAAGATGAGTAAAATTGGGACAACAACTTCATAATCTTTTAAAATTGTGCATACAAACTAACCCTCTATCAATGGAAATCACAATTGAGTTAATAATTTCTGTATCTGCTTACACACCTGTCACAATGATGATCTCCATTGCTGAACATGCGCTCTCATGTCTTCATATGTGTCCAGTGGACCTCCACAATGGCCACAACTACCCCCAATTCCTTTAATATTTTTTTTGTCAAATTAAGAAATGACAGGTGAGCACATGATCTTGAACACTCCTGGCAACTGCTCATTCAACTGGAACTATCATTAAGGGGTTCTGAACCTACGCAATCTTATGTGTTCAGTGGATTCCATTGATTCAACCACGGGGACTTCACTTAGTGAACCTCTCACATAACACGTGCGATTGTGGGATATTAAAGAATACCCTTAATTTCGAGAGATATTGACCAAAATGCTTTTTGTTGAAACCCCCTCACAATACTTAAAACCTCATCCCCACCCCTTTTTATACCGCAATCCTTATAAACCACCCTACCCACGCCCACCTTAAACCCCTCATCCCCCCAATACCTGCAATATATTGGTTAGATTTTTGATAATTTTAAAACCCACAATATGAACTAATGTGATAGGATATTGAAGCCCCTATGGATCCAACTTTCCTATGGCCATGACTTTTTTCATAACCCTTTCTCCCTTTCATACACTTGTCCCAATGATTATTGAGCGCTATACATGTATCACTCCGTCGTTATAGGTGTAAAACGAGTCTTCCTTCTTTCGATTACTCAGTAGCATCATTATTTTCCATGATTTCATAAAACAAGATTCTTGTAGCTCTACCCTTATTTAACCTTCATTGTTGCGCTACAAGAATCCCCTTTTATATAATTTTAACCAATGACTTAATAAAAAGGTTAGTAATAAAGCATCAAGTTTGAAATACTCTTTTATTATAAGCTTTTGAAAGTTTAAAGATGTACATATTAACTAATAATCCCAAAAGACAAACCTTAAGACCAAAAAGTAATGAAATCATTCAATCATTAAAAGCATTAAATCCAACAGAAACTATTGATTGTCAAAAAAATTACTAAAACCAACATAAAAATGTAAAATCATAATAAACTAAAGTTGATAATTAGGAAAAAAAATAGTATATAAAGTAAAAATAGAATCTAGTTCTAACAACACCCATCATCAACATCAAGGGGATAATTGCTTTCTTGCTCAAAACAGAATTAATATTTTATATCAATTATTTATAACGAATAGATTTCACAAGTAATAAATCTTCATTAAACTATATATATTGTATATAGCTGTGCAACAGATGGATCAAAGAAAGACCATATTTACCCAGACAATATTTTTCGGCATTAAATAACAACTTCAAAGCTGTGCTGAAAGCCAAGCTTCAAGTCTTCCTTAATGGGAACTTCTTTGAATCCGTCGGCCTGCATATTTGTATAACATCATTAATTTTACATTTTGTGGCACAATAAAATGAAAATAATTTGCAATTTATTATTTGGATGCACTATTGGTTTTTCAATACTTAGAATTCGTGACCGCAAATTTGAATAACCATCAGGCCCAAGCTTTCGGTGACCATTTTTTTCTAGTCTTTCTGAATTCGACATAAAAATGAATAATAACAAAGGTTAGCATTGTGTTGTGGAATGTATTGCATATCTTCTCGTGCCTCGTGGTAGATTTACTTCTTTTATCATATCCCTCTCCTTTCCATCTTCCACTAGGGCTTTCTAGTCTCTTGCTAGAATCATCGAGGGGAGATCATACCTCGCGTTCCTTTTTAGGTGAACCCTATATTACTCTAATACAATATTCATATGTTGTGGAACCTTCTTTACGACCGCGGCTTGATCGAAGGTATCATTGGAGAACAAGCAAAACAACCGATTCATGAGCCCATCGTTTAATTTTTTTGTTTTTCTATCCCACCTTGTGCAGATGGTGGGCCCGAAGATCTCCAAGGAAAAATGGTGTAGACTTTTAGAAACAAATCATTTCTTTCAAAATGATCATGCCATCATTAGTTGAAAAAAAATGTTTTAATAGTAGATTACAATCAAATTATAAACACTAACTTGAACAATGTAGCATTACCTGGAATCTTCTATATCTTTATTGGAACGAGATCTTTGACCACAAAAAAATGGTGTCTATATTGTACCTATTCTAGTGACATAGGAATATCCAGGAATTATTGCTTCAGCATTAGCAATACTAGTAGGCTCTACATCCACCCCTTCTTCTGCACGATCTGGTGTGCATTGGTCACTATCAATTGCACTCTCTTGTGGCCTCGGGGGTATTGCGGGATGTGTTGGTGATTGTTCATTCAAGAACAACGGAACATGAGTCGGTGTGGGTGGAGTCATTTTCTCATGTGATGATTAATCTCCATGAGCATCATTGGTCCCAAAAATTCCTTGACCACTAGTGTCTAGTCATGGAAAATCCTGTAAATATAAACCATATTTTATAAGTTCACTATCATATAAAAGTAAAAATTATAAATTTCTACATTAATTTATATTGTGATTCAATATTCCACAACTTACTTGCAAGGCATGCAATCTATTTACCAACACTTCAACCTTGTCTCTAATCACATTTGTCTACGGAAAAATGAATAGAAGACGAAGGATATCTTCAGTAATGTTTTTGAAGGTCTTCTCTATCACCTTAACCGGGTCTAGAGAAGAACCCATGACAACATCGTGAAACAACTCATGCACATCAAAAGCTATTGATTGTTGTGATGTTGTTTCATACACTAAATCATTGGTCTGCAACAAAAATATATAAAGAATTATTGACGTGAAAGCAATAGATTGAGGAAAAAAGTATAGTAACAAAACATATCTATCATGAAAGATTCCTAAAATTATAACTAGTTTTACATGATGCGTGGATGATGGTGTCATCTGATCCACATACAGGGACTTTCCCCGATCATCCACCTACAAAAAAGAGCAAAAAACATTATCATAATGAAACCAATATACACACAAAAAATACATAACAAAAACCCATTATGTTACATATTGTGTTGGTACAATTTTGACGTATTTAAATTGTACAATTACAATCAAGTTTACTTGTTGTAACGAGGTTTTTGTCATCTAATCAATAGATGAGTGGCTTCCCCGATCAACACTCTGCATCAAATATAAATAACATTATATAATCCAAATGAATATACTCATGAAAAATCACAACAACAAAACTTTTTGTAAATATTAAATTTGTACAATGGAATCGATGTATACCTACCGCCTCGACGCAGGTATGGTATCATCTACTCCAAGGGAGGTGCTCCTCATAGAACGCTACATGAAAAAATAGAAAAATTAACATAATTGAACCAAAATACTCACTGAAACAATATAATAACAAAACAATTTGATGTATTTAAATTGTAAAATTACAATCAGGTTTACCTATTTCCCCGAGGCTGCTATTTTCTGATAAACAATCAGGTGGTTTCACCAATCAAAACTTCGCAAAAAATATATAAATAACATTATATAAACCAAACGAATATACTCATGAGAAAACAAAACAAACAAAAAATCATTTTTCAAATTATATTTGTACTATTACAAACATGTATACATGCTACCTCGAGGAAGTTGTACTCCTTTGACCAGATGCTAGGGAGATGTCCCAATCACTAACCTATGAAGTAAATATAAAAATTTTTAAAACATTTATAACAATTTACTAACGAAAAATCCTTAAGAGGTTAAGTTAATTACTAATAGGCTGGGTAAATTGTTGGATGTACCACTTCCATAGTAATCGTGTTTGTATCTACTTGATTCAAATTATAATTAATAAGCAACTCTTCCCCTCCATCTATTGATTTAATGGCACATACAGATACACGGTTTCCTTTATGCCATTTAAATATGCAGTTGGATTGGTTAAGTGTAGACCCTAGTTATGTATTGTTTACAAACCCTGCAATATTTCCAGTTTCCTTTAGCCTTTTGTCAATGTACAACATTGCCCCTTTATTTTGATCTTTTTCTTTTATTTTTAAATCATTTGGTGAAAACCCATATCTATGCATACTTTGTGTATATTGGACTAGGTGCATCCAATCTTTGTAGTTGTAACAAGGTGTAACATACTCCATCAATCATTTGAGGAAATTTGGGGTCTAAAATGGATCTTCTAAGGAAAATAATAAAATATTAGTTAAAATAATAAAATAATAGTTATTAATTTTGGAGGAAGAATGAAAAAAACTACTTTTTTTTGTTCATATTTTTGACATATATCCTTGTGGTTTTACTCAAATTCTAAGCAAGAGAGCTCATTGAATGCAGAATTTAATTATGCATCTAACAAGTACCCACACTACATACTTTTGACAAACCTCGCTACCCCAAAAATAAGAAATACCTAAACACATGTGATGATGATGTCATCGGCATGTTTTTTCATGTATTTATTATTTTTGGAGTAGCAAGGTCCATCAAAAGTATGCAGTGTGGGTACTCGTTGGATGCGTAATTAAATTCCGCATCCAATGCGCTCTCCCTCTCAGAATTTGAGTAAAAGCATAGGGATATATGTCGAAAATATGAACAAAAAAAAGTACTTTTCTTTTATGACAAATATATCAATTCATGCCATTTTAATGTTTATTCCATCCATGCAAAACAACCCCAAACCATGTAATGACGACGACGCAATTCGATATATCCTCTCGTTCACACAAAAATTTTAGTGCAGTTGAGGAATATCCCTATGGGCCCATAGTTTCACTAGATATTTGTACATTAATGGCACCTTGACATCCCATTATTGTCTCATCATCATAGGAACATGAACCCCCTTCAACGAGAAAAAAATCTATGCATATATGGAATTTTCTTTTCATCTTCTAACATGTAGTTGATATAGCCCTTGTAGACCTACTGGATGTCTCACTTTCCTATAACCTTCCCAATCTCTCCTTTATCGAGGAAGACAAGTCTGACAAATACCTAGTTGGTTCTACCTACACCATGGAAAAAAATTCAAATATGACCTTGTTGGGTATGCACAGTTCATATTAGAAAATTACAAGGCATTAAGGCATGCATTTTCCACTATCATCATACATAGTTAGCATTTCTCCCTGAATCTTTAAAATCCATATCTTGACCAAGGTGTACCGTAAAGGTAGACAAACAACCCATTTTACCCACAGGGCCAACAAGACCAAGACCATATGACTGTTGGTACCCTGCTTTAAGTGTACTCAGCTTCATGCATCTATCAAATATTAGATCTATACTTCTTTCATGCAAAGATACTTTAAGAGTGAAGTGATGAACATAATATATAAACTTCGCATCTCTTCTAGAATGCTCACTTAGGTAACCCTAGGTTTTAGGGTGTTTACCATAATAAAACACAAAATAAAGTTGAGTACACTTAGATTAGTGTATCAAAGGTCATGTGGTCACATAATAATAAACAATAAAAGTAAAAAGGTTAAGTAATCATTTCAAAGGTGTTCAAGGCACCACACACAATAAGGGTGCTAGGATGAAATAGAATATGAAGGACCATAAGTTAACAAAATGGGTCACAACAAGATGGTAAGGAAACCCCCATACCCATAAGACCAAGGTGTACCGTAAAGGTGGAAAAACAATGAATTTTTCCCATAGAGCCAACAAGACCAATGAATTTAATCTTTTCTCTCTCTCAAGTTACAATTTGACATATATTTGTATCATCATTGTATAAGTATAAGTAAATAAAAAAGGTAGATCTAGAAAAGTACGATTATAATAAATTCATACATAATTTTCATCTCTTTCAACTTTAACACTCCACTTGTCACTGCATTAAATTTGATCCTTGAGATTACTTATAAATTCCATTGTACATAACATAAACAATACAGACATTACAATTAAGTTCAACTACTGAATAGTAATTAAAGAATAATAATAATGCTAGATAGATCTCGTTTGGATCTTCCATATACTCATACATGATTTTGAGTCATCTCTTGTCACTATAAGGACAAGTAGTCAGAAGAGATACCTTCAGAGAGCGAGAGAGAGAGAGAGAGAGAGAGAGAGTTAGAGTGTTGATGGTTTAGGTTCACATTTCACGGTTGGAGCTCACAGGTTGGAGATCATGGTTCACAATTCACAACACAATTCTAGAATCCCCATAAGAGGTACCATATGACTTTTGGTTCCCTACTTTAAGTGTACTCAACTTCATGCATCCAACAAATATCATATCTGTACTTATTTCATGTGAATATGCTCCAAGAGTGAAGTTAGGAACACATTATATAAACTTCGCATGTCTTCTTGAATGATTACTTAGGAAACCCTAGGTTTTGGGGTGGTTAGCATAATAAAACATAAAATAAAGTTGAGTAAACTTAGAGTAGGGTACTAAAGGTCATGTGGTCACATAATAATAAAACAATAAAAGTAATAAGGTTAATTAATCATACCAAAGGTGGTCAAGGTACCACACACAATAAGGGCGCTAGGACTAACTAGAAGATGAAGGACAATAAGTCAAAAAAATAGGTCACAACAAGATAGTAAGGAAACCCCCATACACATAATACCAAGGTGTGCAATAAAGGTGAAAAAATAGCCAGTTTTACCCATAAGGCCTACAACATCAATGACTTTGATCTTTTCTCTCTCTCAAGTTATATTGTCACATATATTTTTATCATCATTATATTAGAATAAGTAAATAACAAAGGAAGATATACAAAATTAATGTTGTAATAAATTCAAACATAATTTTCATCTCTTTCAACTTTAACACTCCACTAGTCACTGTGTGAAAGTTGGTCCTCTATACGAGTTATCAAT
Source organism: Pseudotsuga menziesii (assembly GCA_001517045.1). Classification (NCBI taxonomy): domain Eukaryota; kingdom Viridiplantae; phylum Streptophyta; class Pinopsida; order Pinales; family Pinaceae; genus Pseudotsuga; species Pseudotsuga menziesii. The sequence continues at coordinate 533,037 of LPNX010187429.1, forward strand.
TCCAGTGTATAAAACATAAACAATACAAAAATTGCAATGAAGTTTAACTAATGAACATACCATATAAACTTGGCTTGTCTTCTAGAATGGCATGTATTCTAGAAAGGTCACAACTCAATTACAGTGAACACACATAAGGCCAAAACCCATCACAGGATGCATTCAAGAGTCATATATCACGTCTGAAAAAGCATGTTTGGAAGACCTCCACTTTGAAAAAATAGGTACTTGACTATAGTTGGTTGCATTTAGAAATTATTGTGTGCTGCAATATCTTCTCATAGTGTACAATATTCATTTTCCTCGAAATATGGTAAAAAATACATAGAAATTCATAGAACCAAAAATACCATACAATGCGAAAATAGATTGTGACATACTGTAATTCACCACTTGCACAAATATTCTTTCTTTGTACCAAGAGACCTGCACCCAATGATTTAATATTTGTCATGAATATTTGATGAGGTAAAATATAAATAGCCAGAGTCATTGGATTTACCAGTAGTATTAGTTGCTTTCTATCAAAATAGAGTAGAAAAAAACCAATACAACTTAAATTAATTTCTTTAAACACAATGAAACCATCATATTTAACTAAATTATATATTTTTTTCTCTATGAATCTTAACATTTATCATTAGATGTTTTTATTGATTGAAAATAAAGTTCAAGTTAGAGATGGCTTGCTCAGAGACATGAGTTTACTAGAAGAGAGATAGAGTTGATTAAACTACAAGACATGTCACATCGTTCATGAAGCTTATCTTGGACCTTGCTATTTTCTATGAATATATCATGATGAATTTTTATGATTTCCATTGATAGAATTGTAGTGGAGTGGTTTGATGATTTGGCAAAAGGATAAAAATATTTATTTGTAGGCTTTATTTAGATATTTATTAAGGATAGGATCCTAAGTATGAATATTCTTTGATGGAGCAATACAATTCATCCAATGAACCACCTTTGCATCATATTTCAAATCTAAAAGAAGAGGTGGATGAGGAAGACATGTCCAATGAATCTCCTAAAGAATAAAATTTTGTTGATGAATGCACAGAAGCATCCAGCTCATCCTCTCTTTGTCAAGACAAGGGTTTGATTTTGAATCATAGCTAGAAACATGGAATTACAGAAATTTTTAAAATCCCTATATACGATACTTGTAGTAATGTATCTAGTGAACGTATTGTAGATTTTGAGTACTTGGGAAATCCTAACATTGAGGAGGTAACTATAGAAATTTTGTATGTTATTTTGCAATCATATCCTCCTATTAATAATACAAACTTTGGGTGTTAATAACTGTGAAGCCTACTTATTATATATTAATCACTATGAACCATTTAACAAGTAATTCTACCAATATAGGCATTAAAATGACCATATTCCTAGTTCCCTTTCTTATTAAAATCTTCATAGTGATAAGTATTTCTAATTGATCAAACCAAATTCATTAAGTTAGAAATAAGTTCTTTAACAACATATAATTTCATCTACAGTACAGACTTTGCTTAAATATAAGTTTTAAGGAACTTGGAAAATGAGAGAAAAATACCATTTAGTTAAGAACTCCAACCAATGCCAAATTTAAGCAACACAATTTAAGGAGTCTCTTTAATGAAATCCAAATAAAGTTCACCAATATCAACCTACCAAAAAGTTATTAATATAGTTATGGATTACTTGAATAGGATAGGAAAAGTAAGGACCTTCAAATTAATGACAAATGGATTATTACTATGTCATGAATTCAGGTCTTCCCTTAAAAAATGAAATAAGGGAAAAGTTAAAGGTTTCCAAATGTATGCTAACAAAATCGAACTTAATAGAATCCACCCAACTATGAGTTAGGATTTGAAGTGATTTCAAGAAAACCAAACCTATTAACAATGAACAAGAGTTTCGGGGTGACAGTAGGAAGAGGGATTCTTTTTTATCCTGAGGATTAGATTGAAGTTACTTATTCTTGGGAAATTGAAGAAAATACAAATAATATTGCCAAATCACTTTCCCTATGGGAAGGTCTTTCTGAAATGATTGCTCATAACATCAAGGAGGCAATGGTGTTCGAGGACTCTCGCCTAATAATTCAGGCCTTGGTTACTAATTACATCCCTTCATAGATGGAGTTGCAGAAGATTTTTAGGAGAATCCATATAGTTGTAAAATACTAACGAAGAATAGAGTTCTACCATAGATTGAGAGCATTGAATGACGATTTCAACAAAGTGGCCAACATAGTGTTCTCTTTAAGAAAAAAATCTCTTAATATCAATGATAAAACCTCATGCTTCCCTCTCCCATAATACCAATCCCTTGTGCACATGTAAGAGGCTGATTCATATCATAATATGGGGGTGCATTTTAGGATCACTCATGCGGGATTGTGGATTCATGCATGTGAATTCATGTCCTCTAGGGCATAGTACAATTAGTTCGTCACTACTACAGAACGGTGATGGAATTGAGAGAAGATCAACTCAGCTCCCTTTGTGCTGAATTCGTTCACCTTAATCGATTTGTTATGATGATTCATGTGATGAATTCAGCCGGGTTTTTTGGAAATATGGGTAAAATTGGTGATTTTAACGGTTCACCACAGGATTCAAATGTTGTAATCTCTATAAATTGTTATCTTGTGAACCAGAAACAATTCATCGGAGGAATTACTACTCTCTATAACAACAAGCTCTCTGACATCCCCATGGGATCTAGTTCTTAATCTATAACTCCAAATGCGATGCCTCCTCCGCTGCTTGATGAACTTCATAACATTCTCAAGGAGATTAAATCTTAGAGGAGGTCTCCACTACATATTGTTGAGAAATTAGGTCACCATTTGTAATTGGTAGAGAATGATTTGATCTGGATCCTCGAAGAGCTATCTAGCTCCATCTCATTATCGAAACAGGCATTGCTGACTCAGTTAGCTGAGATGGAGATTAAGTTCGAGAAGCTTATGGTGCAGGTGGCGAAACTGGAAATGGAGAATAATAATGGGAATGCAATTTATCAGGAACTGACTCTTCTAGGTCAAGAAGCTAATTAACTTTGATATATCCTATTTTTTGAATTTGATGAATCTGTAATCATGCTATGCTAGACCCTTGCAGTGCTTGGTTAACTTTGTTTTTTATTAATAAGGATTTAGTAGAACTAGAAGCTCTTTTATACTTTCAGGAACCTAGACTCTGGCTCAAAATTATGAGATTCCATTTTTTCCATGATCTAAGGCATCTGTATGAAACTTACTATTGTAATTGCCTTATTAGTTATAACACTTTTTTTAATATAATCTATACTCTTTTCAGTAAAAAAAAAACAATGAACAAGGTTTGAATGTAGTAGAGTTTACACTTCGAATTGTAACAATACAATTGGTGTCTCAAAGAGGTTGAATTTGAATATTATGATATTCCATGAGAGGGAAAAATGACAGTCAATCTAGGATACTGGAATCACATTTGTATGTGAAGTGAAAAATTAGCTATGAGTGTCAAATAAATTCACTGTCATAACAAATAGATATGCAAAACTAAATTTGGGTTGAATTACTTTTGTATGTGAAGTCCAAAATTATATATGAGTGTAAAATAATTTCTCCATCATAACAAATAGAGATGCAAACTTGGGTAAGGCACATATTTATTCATCATTCAAAGAAATATATATATGGACTTGAAGACTATAAATTTGGGAGATAGAAACAACACTATGGTGTTAACGATATCGATCTTAAACCAAATTATTATTTTCCAAATGCATATCTTAGAATGTTGAATTTCATGAAAGGGAGGGTCTAGAGAAAAATAAAAGTAAAAGAAGATGGGTAAATTGGTATCCTTCAAGTATTCAACAATATGTAATAATATTGCAAACAAGGATCCATTTTAAAGTTTTAAAATCACCAAATTATATGTATAGTTTCTATCTCAATTCAATCATCCAAACCATGTTGAATCCATCACTAATCTTGGAAAATATAATTTTTAAAATTACAAGTATTTTCAATATATATATCTCATACCTAAACACATCAAGAAAATAATGCATCATGTTCATCAATATTTTGTGCTAGAGAGATAACCAAAGTGCCTCTTATTCACATTCTTTAAAAGAACTAATTTAAAACATGAGATAACTGAGATGGAGTGTAATGAAGTGTGTGCTTTCCTGAATTATGTTGGGAAGAGTTCATGAAATTTTCTCAACGTAATCAACAAATTATTGATTTCCATCAATGTATTTCAACCTCTATATTTGTAGGACTTGATGATGGTGATTTGTGCCCCCAAGGTTTCAAGGGATGAAAATATGAAAAACATTGCATCACGATGCTCAAAATAAGAACATATTTATGCCCAATTGTTATATTTATATTCTATTTTTGCTAACAAACATTGTTCTAACTCCACCCATAGAGGTTAGCTAGGCTAATACCATGTAATGGATGGGGTGATTATCTCACTCACTTATACTTCTAACTTGTACAATATAATTCCCTCTTCTAGTCGAAATAATAAGTATGGAAACCATTCTTGTTGCAAGTTTGCCATGATAATCCTACCTTCATATTGGAAACACCATATACCCTATCATTTGTATGTTATTTGTGCTTGTTAGCACAAGCAATAGATAATGATTTATATTCGGTCCTCCTACTTAGTATCATGTTTACAACCCATTGTGTAGTGGCACTCCATGCATTGATGATTCTATATCATATGTGGCTCCCTTATGTTGGAGTCATTTACCCAACATACACACTTAATTTGGTAAATTTGGTCTTGTTAAACCATTATCCCATGTTTAATTGACTTGGCATCAGATGAGCACACTATGACATCAGCATGAGCACACCCATGCCTACCTTCAATCAGAGAGGTTAAATGGGCCTCCTCCTTCAATCGAGCAGGCTAATTGGGCTTCCTCCTTCAATTGGGGAGCTTCTAGGGTTATCTGAGTGTCATAAATCCACGTAATTGCTAATTGATTGTTACAATCAGTTAAGTCTGTTTGGGTACACAGGGTATTCCTAAAAGACTGAACACCTTCAGATATCGCTTCACACAAACAGATAACAGATTAACACACTGATGTTTGTCACGTGGTTAAAACCCTCGAGAGGGAAATAGTCCATGGCCCCATCCAAATAGCTACTTGGAGAAATTTATTATGTGAAAGAAAGAAATTTACATGAGCTTCTCATAATCAATCAACTAGCCAAGGACCCTCTATGCTCTTTAAATAGAGATCATAGACCAATCGGGTGTTAAGCCACAGATCAATGGTAGGTATGATCTAAGAGAAGTTGAACCATCGGATCACTCTATTTCTAGAACATATCGTGACCATTGGATTAGAATATTTACAAATGCATACTAATGCATACTAAAGAAACACACTTTTACCTAACGGATATAATACACAAGTTGATCTTAACTAAATCCTAAGTGTCTAAATATCCTAACATCCCCCCTTAAGAACAACTTGGGATAGGATTGAAGGATTTACAAAAGTGACACTATTAGGAGAAGGAAGGAGGCATTAGAGCCTATCCCCCCTTAAGGACACATTCCTGAACTCCTAACATAGATCGAAGTTTAGAAAACTTTGCTTCTGTAAGAGACTTGGTGAAGATGTCTGCAACTTGATCATCTGCAGGGAAATAGAGAACTTCAATAACACTATCGTGAACAAGATTTCTGATGAAGTGCATGTGTAGCTCAATGTGTCTGATACGCTGATGTAGAACTGGATATTTGGCAAGATTGATGGCACTTTGATTGTCGCACCAAAGTGGAGTAGGCTGCTGTTGCTCGAATCCAAACTCTGAAAGGATCTGTCGAAGCCATAAAGCTTCCTGACTAGCATTAACTGTGGCTCGATATTCTACTTCTGCTAAAGAAAGAGCAAGAGCTTGTTGTTTCTTACAAGCCCAAGTGACAGGTCCAAATCGCAGACTGAAAACATAACCTGCAGTAGAATTTCAATCATCAGGATTGTCGGCCCAATCTGAATTAGTGAAACAAACCAACAAAGGTTTTCCCCCTGTACAGTAATGAATCCTAAACTGAATTGTACCTCGAATATATTGAAGTATTGTTTTTGCTGCTTTCCAGTTCCTTTCATGAGGAGTTTGCATCTAACGGGAAACATGACCAATGGCAAAGGAAAGGTCAATATGGGAATGCATCAAGTATAAAAGACTACCAACAAGTTGACAATACAAGGTGGCATCTACTTCAGGGGAAGTACAAGTGGCAGAAATTTTGACTCCAGACTGGAAGGGAGAAGGGGCTGGTTTACAATCTTCCATGTGGAAGTGATGAAGAAGGTCACAAGCATACTTATACTGGGAAAGAAAGATTCCTTATTTGGTTTGCAAGACTTGGAGACCAAGAAAATAATGCAAATTTCCTAAGTCTAACATTTCAAAATTTTGCTTAAGACTGGATTTCACATGAGTTATAAGGTTAGGGTCACTACTAGCAAGGACAAGATCATCAAAATAAATAATAAGTATGATGAGATGGTTTCCTACTTTCTTAGTATAGACATTGGGGTCAGAATGGCATCTAGAAAAACAGGTGTCAAGGAGAAAGCTATCCATTTTGGCATACCAAGCTCTAGGAGCTTGCTTAAGGCCATATAAGGATTTCTTAAGGAGACAAGCAAGGCTAGAGTTATTCTGAACATATCCAGGAGGTTGTTCCATGTAAATTTCCTCACGTAAATTACCATGTAAGAAGGTAGACTTGACATCCATTTGATGGAATTCCCAGTTATGTAACGCTGCAAGGGAAAGAACAAGGCGGATGGAGTTCATTTTTGCTACAGGGGCAAAGGTTTCATTGTAGTCAATCCCTTCATCTTGGGAAAAGCCTTTGGCAACTAATATTCCCATAAGTATTTCAACACTTCCATATGATGCATAATTAGTTTTGTAGACCCATTTACATCTGACAAATTTTCTTCCTTTTGGAAGAGGAACAAGATCTGAGGTATCGTTCGCCATTAAGGAATGATATTCTTCATCCATAGCTGCATCCCAATCTGGATTTCCTGAAGCTTCTACAAAAGTTTCTAGATCATGATTCTCAAAAAATTGAGCCAAAACATAAGAGGCTCATTGAAACTGATAATGTGTTCAACGTTGATCTCTAGGATCACCGGCAAGATCACCAGCTGCTTCACATGTTGAACGGACCCATCAAAGAAGTATTAGTGCTAGTGCAATTGGAGGAACATGAGCAGGAGGAGATGGATTTTCATCCTCACTATCATAATCAAAAACTGGAGTTGGAAACCTGTCAAGGAAGCTGGAAAAAGAATAAGAAGAAGGCACAATCACCGAATCAGGCTCCAAGACAAAGATGGCACACCCGCCAAGTTAGGCTCCCAGGCCAAGAGATTTTCATCAAATTTAACATCTCTTGTAATGATTATATCATGAGAATGTGGATGAAGAAGTATATAACCTTTTACATATTCATAATATCCAACAAATATTTACTTTTCACTTTTAGGCTGCAATGCTTTCCGTTTTTCATCCGAAATGTGAGCCCATGCTTCACAACCAAACACACGAAAGTGACTTACATCTGGTTTAATTTTACTCCATGCTTCTTCGGCTGTTATACCTTGTAAAACTTTAGTGGTTGTGTGATTAACTATTTAATTTGCACAATTTATGGCCTCAGCCCAATATTGAAGACTTAGTCCCTTAGATTGGATCATACAATTAGCCATTTCTTTTAAAGTGCGGTTCTTCCTTTCAGCTACACCATTTTGTTGTGGCGTATATGGAATAGTGTGTTGTTGTTGGATTCCTTGTTCAGTGAAAAAAGTAGTGAACTTGTTGTTAACATATTCTTGTTAGAATAATTAACCCATAGTTAGCTACCTTAGACATTAATTTAATTATTTTTGTCTTATTTTCCTAGTCTCATGTTTCCACCTTATGCAAGTTGTCATTTACCTATCCATAGTGGTCAAACGTGCCTATTTTGACTCATGTAGTGCTTGGGAAACCTCAAGGAATCAATTATGCTTTATTCCTAGTCTCCTAGGTGCCCTTCTACTTTTTCTGCTTTATTGCATGCTTTTTCAGTGCTTTAAGGCAATTGGGAAAGTTTGACTAGGTGAGGTGAACTAGTTTTTTGTCCTCCACATCCTCCACTCTTTTCTCCTATTAAAAACATGTATGATTTTTCATTCCATCACTCTTTATCTTTCCTAAGTGCTTTTTCCAATTTGTGAGCTCCATGACTGATTTGGAAACAGCTTTTTTCACCTATGGGGGATTTGCTTAATTTTAGTAAGCCTGCTTTTGACTAGATTCGAATTGATCCTAAATTCGAATCCATTATGTAATTATTTAATATAGAAACCTATTATGTTACATGGTTTGCTATTGTACACTGAGTTAATACAGTTTAGTGTTCAGCTCCATATTCAGTCTCTTTTGTGAGTGATTTGGCATGTACAATTGATAATTGCTATGAGTTAAATTAATCTATCACTGGGCTTAATTTCCACATGGTATCAGAGCCATTGTAGATCGATTTATGTCCTTCAAAATTGTTTTGCAGGTTCGACATCAGTGACTAGGATCCTTCTACTGACAGCCGGGACAAATTTCCGAGCTATGGATCAATCTCAGAAGATCATCTTGACTCCCTTCAACTTCTTTGAATGGAATGCAGAGATGGAGATACTATTGAGAGCGAAATGCCTCTACAAGGTGACTATGGAAATAGAAGCAGAGCCCAATGTAGCCGCAGAGAAGATAAAATGGCACAATAGGAGGGATGCGGCCTATGCTCTCTTGTGTTTGATTATTTCCAGAGACCTCCTTTTCCATCTTGATGGATTGACATCACCGAATGAAGTATGGGAGAAGCTTACTGATCTTTTTGGAAAGATAGATGAGATGAGGGGACATCAAATCGAGAATGAATTGATCTCCCTGAGTCCCAATAGATTTGAATCCCTGCAACTCTATTTCTCCAAGTTCAAAGCACTTGTTTTGCAACTAAAACAGTGTGGGATCGAAAAGAAGGATGATCAGTTGGTTTTCGACATTTTCTCAAAGCTTGGCCCTAACTATTCAGTGTTTTTTTTGACCTTCTATGCCACAAAGTTGATAGCTCAAACTTGGAAGATGCCTAGCCTTGCATATTTCATGGAATCTCTCACACAAGAACAAGACAAGCTGGTGATGATGGGCACCATCAAACCATCCAAAGACCAAGCTCTGGTTGCTAGAGATTCAAAGGTGGATTCAAAAAGCAAAAAGAAAGCTAAAAAGCCACTTGATCAAAAGAGAGACAAGAACAAGTCTCTGGAGGAGCCACAAGGTTCCAAGAAGAACTACCAGACGAAGAAGAATAAAGGAGGAATGAGCAAGTGTGCATACTGTAAGAAGGGAAATCACATTGAAAGCTCTTGTATGAAGAATAAAATAAACATGCTGACCCAACTCCTGGAGAAGAATAGCATATCCCTTCCAGACAGCTCAACGAAGAGAGAAGGAGGATCAAGTTCAGAAGATAGAGAGAGAGAGTTCATGCATTGGTTGCTAGCACATCAAGCTCACCTAGTTTCATCATTGATTCTGGAGCTTCTAGACACGTGGTTTTGACCAAGGAGGCATTATCATCACTTGACATGTTGAAAGGACCACCTATAGTACTAGGAGATGACTCTCTCACTGAAAGTTTGGGCAAAGGGAGGATTGATCTTGATCATGGCCAGTTCAGCAATGTGTTGTATGTGCCTGGCCTTGCCTCCAACCTCTTGTCAGTGTACCAGATGACTCACACTGGGTCTCCAAAGAAATTCATATTCTCCACTGATGAAGTTGAGATCACAGAGATCTCAAGTGGTAAAGTCATTTCAAAAGGAGTTGCAAATCATGCTCAAAAGGTATACATGTTCTCACACTTCCTACCCTACTCAAACCCCTCTGCTCTTCTGATTCATGCTAATGATGCAAGCAATATTTGGAATGAAATATTTAGCCACCTAAATTACAAGTATCTTTATGATCTTAGTGAAAAATAGATGGTCATAGGGTTTCCCAAGATAAAATTTTCCAGAGGAGTCTGCCAAGGTTGTATCCTAGGAAAACACCCAGAGCATAAATTTGAGAGAGCTAGTCATGAGAGAACCTTTGCACCCCTCGAGCTGATCCACAGTGATGTTGCTGGCCCATTCCCTCATATTTCCATGATTCAAGACAAATATGCATTGAATTTCATAGATGAATTTTCTAGGTATTGCTGGGTTTACTTCCTAAAACACAAGTCTGAAGTTTTTGGCCTCTTCAAAGTCTTTAAGGCTTTGGTTGAAAACTAGTCTGGGAGGAAACTCAAGGTCCTCAGATCTGACAATGGTGGTGAGTATGTCAATTCTTAGTTTATTAATGATTGTGTAGATTCATGTATTCAGATGCAGCATTCTATCCCTTACACACCACAACAGAATGGTGTTGCTGAGAGGAAGAACAGATCACTGAAAGAGATGGCAGCATGCATGATGGAGGCCAAAACTTTGCTACCAAAGTATTGGGCCAAAGCTATAAAATATGTAGCCTATATCCAAAATAGGGTGCCTCATAAACATCTTGATGGTATGACTCCTTTCGAATAATGGAGTGGGCACAAGCCAGATGTGACCCATTTCAAGTTTTTTAGCTCAAGGGCTTGGGCTAGAATTCCAACAGAAAAGAGGAAGACTTTGCAGCCCCAAATCCAAGAGTGTCTATTTGTTGGATAATATAAAGATTAAAAAGGGAAAAATCTCATAAATTTGAGCACAAACAAAGCCTTTATTGAAACGTGTGTTCAGTTTCAAGAAGAACCCCTTGCAACAGTGGAAGTTGGAGAAGCCTCTTCACCACATGAACCTCTGAAAGTAAGTGAAGAGTTTGTTGAACATGCTGATTCTAATATGTCTGATAGTGATGAGTTTATTTCATACCCTAACATCCCTACAAGGCCAAAATGGGCAGCCAAGACACTACATTCAGCAAGAGAGCTAGCTGGGGATCCCAATGACCCAAGGAGGACTAGATCTCAATTTGAGAGTTGTCTATGCATGAAGGATCCTATGTTTGCTGATAAATGATATATGATGGTGGAATCAGATCCTCAAACATATGAAGAAGCAGTAGGAGATCCAAGATGGAAAATATCCATGAAGGAAGAGTTCAACTCACTCGAGAAGAGAAACACATGGGAGCTAGTGGAACTTCCCCCAGGGAGGAAGTTAGTTCAGTGTAAGTAGGTCTACAAGACCAAATTTGCTGCTGATGGTTCACCTCTAAAGTACAAGGCTAGATTGGTATCCAAGGGCTACTCATAGGTTCATGGCATATATTACAATGAGACCTTTGCACCAGTGACAAAGATGGACTCCATCAGGCTAGCCTTAACCATTGCAGCCTCAAAGCAATGTGAGGTACATCACATGGATGTAAAATGTGCCTTTCTGAATGGATATCTCACTGAAGAGATATACATGCAGCAGCCTCAAGTATTTTCTACTAACCCATCTCTTGTGTGCAGGTTGAGAAATTCATTGTATGAGCTAAAGCAAGCCCCCAGGGCTTGGTATGCCAAGATTGATAGCTTCTTGCTATCACTGAATTTTTTTCGGTGCAAATCAGATCCAAATGTCTATTTGAAGTTAATTAATGGTTCATTAATGATCATTATGATGTTGATGACCTTCTCATTACAGGAAGCTCAAAGGATGAGATTGCTTCATTGAAGGGTGCAATGAACCAAGCCTTCTCCATGACAGATTTGGGGCTCTTAAGCCAATTCTTCGGGCTTGAGATTGCTTAAACCAAAGATGGAATAAAGGTTCACCAGTCCAAGTATGCCTTGGATTTGCTGAATAAATTCAAAATGAAGGATTTCAAACCAAGCAAGACTCCTTTCCTTTCAGGAGTGAAGCTGGAAAAAGTTGATTCTTCACATATGGTAAACAATACACTATATAGGCAATTGATTGGATGTTAGTTATATCTAAAACATACTATACCTGATATTTATTATGTAGTAAGTGTGGCTTCTAGATACATGGGTCAGCCTCATGAGATCCATTAGAAAGCAGCCGAAAGGATCCTTAACTTTGTTCAGGGAACAAGGACACATGGGATCTTCTACAAAGCAAAAACTTGATCTTGATTTGATTGGATTTACTGACAGTGATTGGGCAGGTGATAGAACAGATAGAAATCCCACATCAGGACATGTGTTCATGCTTTCAAAAGGGCCAATCAGCTGGTCAAATAAGAAACAGAGTGCCATTGCACTCTCATCTACAGAAGCAGAGTACAGAGGAGTTGTTAATGCAGCAACTCAATGTTTATGGTTGCAGAGTTTACTTGGAGAGTGTGGCTTCGAATTAGAGTACTCAAATACCATCTACTGTGATAACCAGAGTATCATTCAAATCTACAATGATCTAGTTCAGAAGCAGAGAACCAAACACATTGAGATCCATATGCACTACATCAGAGAGCTTGTGCATGATGGCACCATTCACCTACTCTTCTGTTCATCTTCAGAACAAGTAGCTGATATCTTCACCAAAGAATTTTGTGAGAAGACCTTCAGCAATCTCAAATCACTGCCAGGGATTACTGATCATGCTTTCAAGCATGAGTGAAGACAATATTTCCAAATTTTGTTTTACAGTCCATGTTTAAGGGAGGATTTCCCCATGTGGTTTTTGCCTCTTTTCGTGGTTGTATGGACATGCAGTATGTAAAGGGTGGCTAATCCTTGTTGCTAGGCCCTATAATTTTCTGATATATTACTCATAAGTCAGGCTTAAGGGGGGGTGTTATAATAATCAACCCATAGTTAGCTACCTTAGACATTAATTTAATTATTTTTGTCTTATTTGCCTAGTCTCATGATTCCACCTTATGCAAGTTGTCATTTATCTATCCATATTGGTAAAAATTGCATATTTTGACTCATGTAGCACTTGGGAAACCTCAAGGAATCAATTCTGCTTTATTCCTGGTCTCCTAAGCGCCTTTCTGCTTTTTCTGCTTTATTGCCTGCTTTTTCAGTGCTTCAAGGCAATTGGGAAAGTTTGACTAGGTGAGGTGAACTAGTTTTTTGTCCTCCACATCCTCCACTCTTTTCTCCTATGAAAAGAATGTATGAGTTGTCATTCCATTACTCTTTAGCTTTCCTAAGTGATTTTTCCAATTCGTGAGCTCCATGACTTATTTGGAAACAACTTTTTGCACCTATGGGGGATTTGCTTAATTTTAGTAAGCTTGCTTTTGACTAGATTCGAATTGATACTCATGCATTCAAATCCCTTATGTAATTATTTAATACAGCAACCTATTATGTTACAGGGTTGGCTAATGTACACTGAGTTAATACAGTTTAGTGTTCAGCTCCATATTCAGTCTCTTTTGTGAGTGATTTTGCATGTACAATTGATAATTGCTGTGAGTAAAATTAATCTATCACTGGGCTTAATTTCCACAATTCTCCTCCATTGTCAAATCTTAACTTAATAATTTGATGACCAGATTGTTTTTCAACAAGGGCCTTGTAGGCCAAGAACATGTTAAATACTTCACTCTTAAGTTTTAAGAAGTAAACCCAAGTGCATCTGGAGTAGTCATGAATGAAAGTTAATAAATATTTGAAACTAGAAAATGAAGCAGATGGAAGAGGGCCACACAATTCATTATGCATAAGCTCCAAGGGAACCGAGGCGTGCCAAGAGGCACGTTTGTCAAAACTATCCCAATGGTTTTTTTCGAGTACACAACCGAAACAAACACCATCCTTGCAAGATACCAGCAGAAGACCAGTCACCATTTTGTATTTACATAGTTGTTGCAATGAGTGATAATTTAAGTGACCAAATCGCTCATGCCAAAGTTTGCTCAAGTTATCACTATGAGCAACAAAAACTGAAGGAAAAGGTGATGACCCAAAGTTGTTAAATTTGTACAACCTGGTAATATCATCAACAGTTCCAGTAGCAAGGATATTTTGAGGATTTTTAAAATCCTTGATTACAACTTGGTGAGCTGTAAATGTCACAGTTTTACCTTCACCTGAATGAGTAATTTGATAGAATGATAACAAATTGCAGGAATTTTTTGGAACACGTAGTACATCACTGAAATGACCATTTTCTACTGAAACTGTTCCATATCCTACAACACTTCGAGATCTATCATCACCAACAAATATTTGTTTGGTGTTACATTCATGCATAGTAGAAAAGATGGATTTATCCTTAGCCATATGATAAGATGCTCCAAAATCAATGATCCATTCATTTGAAGTAGAAGAGGAAGATGTAGTATAAGAGTAACCAGAAGCACAAAGTGCATGTCCATGAGAAGTAAATTCTGAAAATGAATCTAGGCTGATGTGGTGCTTCTTCATTGATGCTTCCAAGGCTGCCATCTTCTTAAAACACTTAGATTCATCATGATTATCTTTCCCACAAAAATTGCAATGACACTCAGTCTTCTTTCATTTTTGCTTGGATCCTTTATCATTTTTTAAGGGAGGAGCTGACTTAGAGGGTTTGGGACCTTTGTTATTTTTCTTATTATTGCGAAAATTATGTTTCTTGGAAGGCTTGGACTTTTCTTTTTGTTCGGACAATAAGGCTTTCCCAGATGTATCTGCATTGTTAATTATTCTAAGATGAATGAGCTTATCTTTCTCTCTAATTAAGGAATCACAAAAGGATTCAAGACTAGGTTCTTGATAGCTGGTTGCAGTCAAGGACTCTTTCATGGAGTAGAATGTAGATACAAAAATAGAATATGCAGGTTCATGTTTGGAAAGAATATGATAAATACATTGTTTGTCTTCTTTCTTAATCTTGCATTCTGCACATAATAGTCTAAGAGTTTTATACTTAGATAAATAGCCTTGAATGCAAGAAAAATCATTTGGATTCAAGGAAAGAAACTCATTCTCAAGTTGATGACCCCGAATTTCATTGTGTTTACCAAACACAGATTCCAACTTTTCCTAAGCTTTATCAGGTTCATCAATTTCAGATATGTGGAATCATAAATTAGTAGAGATTGACATCCCAATCAATCCACGAGCTTCATCACATCTATTTGCCCATTTAATTTTCTTATCATCATCAGTGGATTCTGTTTATTTCCCTGAGGTTATCCTGAAAATTCCCCTACTTCGTAGAACATCTTCCATAAGAGATTTCTATGAGAAATAGTTAGAACTTGTAAGTATAATATCACAAGGGGTGGCCATACTGTAAAATAATGACTGAAAAAACAGAAACTAACTATCTGGTTGCAAAGATCTCGAAAAAATATGCGGTTTAAAAAAACACGGCACTTAAAACTGATTCAGGATGATGAAGTTATGCTTGAGAAAAGAAAATGTTGAAGATGTCCCCAATAGTGACGTGGTAGATATTAACTTGACTAACTAAAAAAAAAATCCCCCTCTTCCCAAGATCAACCTTTGACAATCACTTTTACAATAAAGTTGTTTTGAAGTGAATCACTTTTGTAGTTGTTTTGAAGTGAATCACTTTTGTAGAATAAGTGATGTTCACTTTTACAATAATGTGACTTTTTAAATAGTGCGGCAATAAATTAAAAGACTTAAGTGACTCACTTTTATTTTATTTATTAATGTGAGATGCACTTTTACAATAAAGTAACTTGAAAATAGAAATTGCATGCACTAAAAGTAGTTTGATAAGACTTGAACTCAATACTTATCAACGTGTAAAGAAACTTTGGATCAAGTGAGCTAAGTTAAAAAGGTACGTAAAAGTATGGAGAGAGAAATGGGGTTTTTTTTCTTTTTTTTTCTTTTAACTCTTCTCTCTCCTTTTCCATGCTTTCTTTCTTTTCCTGCAAATCAAGAAAAAAAAATGAAAAACAAAAAAAACTCTTTCCACACAATGGGTTAGATCTTGGTTAGCTTACCCAGAAAGTCTTCGTTTTCAAGTTCTCTCGGTGTTTCCGATTTTCCATGATCGCACAAGGTGCACGACAAAGAGCATACATAGCCGAGAAGGCAAGAAAAAAAAACTTTCCCTCACTGTTTCTGATTCGCCGCGATCACGCAAGGTGCACAGCAAAGAGAATATGCATCTAGGGAAAGAAACAGTCCAAGACTAAAACAAAAAGATTTAATAATAAGACTGATAAAATATGAGAGATTTAAAAAAAATAAAACAAATCTGTCACTATAACATTATACCTTCATATTTGTCGAAATGGATGTTTCTGGAGCAAACGGAAACGATTTTCAGTGAAACGAAAATTGTTTACAAATGGAAACAATGCTCTGAACGCAATGGAATAGATCCCATAGGCCCAAAATGCATACAAAATTTAGAACCATAAATGCTTTCAAAGTTTCAGCAACACCGGTTCCAGATCTTGATCAAAACCAAAAGCGACTCTTCATAGAAGCTCTGATACCATGTTCGGGTACACAGGGTACTCCCAAAATACCAAACACCTTCAGATACTGCTTCACACAAACAGATCACATATCAACACACCGATATTTGTCACATGGTGAAAACCCTCAAGAGGGAAATAGTCCACGGCCCTAGTCAAATAGCTACTTGGATCAATTTATTATGCGAAAGAAAGAAAGTTACATGAGCTTCTCATAATCGATCAACTAGCCAAGGACCCTCTATGCTCTTTAAATAGAGATCATAGACCAATTGGGTGTTAAGCCACATATCAATGGTAAGTATGATCTAAGAGAAGTTGAACCGTCGGATCACTCTATGTCTAGAACATATCGTGACCATTGGATTAGAATATTTACAAATGCATACTAATGCATACTAAAGAAACACACTTTTACCTAACGGATATATTACACAAGTTGATCTTAACTAACTCCTAAGTGGTGTAGCTGAAAGGAAGAACCACACTTTAAAAGAAATGGCTAATTGTATGATCCAATCTAAGGGACTAAGTCTTCAATATTTGGCTGAGGCCATACATTGCGCAAATTACATAGTTAATCGCACACCCACTAAAGTTTTGTAGGGTATAACACCGAAAGAAGCATGGAGTAAAATTAAACCAGATGTAAGTCACTTTTGTGTGTTTGGTTGTGAAGCATGGGCTCACATTCCGGATGAAAAACGGAAAGCATTGCAGCCTAAAAGTGAAAAGTGCATATTTGTTGGATATTCTAAAGATGTAAAAGGTTATATACTTCTTCAGCCACATTCTCATGATATAATCATTCGAAGAGATGTTAAATTTGATGAAAATATCTTGGCCTGCGAGCCTAACTTGGTGGGTGTGCCATCTTTGGTCTACGAGCCTGATTCGGTGATTGTGCGTTCTTCTTATTCTTCTTCCAGCTTCCTTGACAGGTTTCCAACTCTAGTTTCTGATGATGATAGTGAGGATGAAAATCCACCTCCGCCTGCTCATGTTCCTCCAATTTCACCAGCACCAATACTTCCTCGATGGGTCCGTTCAACATGTGAAGTAGCTGGTGATCTTGCTGGTGATCCTAGAGATCAACGTCGAACACGTTCTTAGTTTCAGTGAGCCTCTTCTCTATTGGCTCAAGTTTTCGATAATCATGATCCAGAAACTTTTGCAGAAGCTTCAGGAAATCCAGATTGGGATGCAGCTATGGATGAAGAATATCGTTCCTTAATGGTGAACGATACTTGGGATCTTGTTCCTCTTCCAAAAGGAAGAAAACTTGTTAGATATAAATGGGTCTACATAACTAAGTATGCATCAGATGGATGTGTTGAAAGACTTAAGGCAAGGTTAGTTGCCAAAGGTTTTTCCCAAGTTGAAGGGATTGACTACAATGAAACCTTTGCCCCTGTAGCAAAAATGAACTCCATCTGCCTTGTTCTTTCCCTTGCAGCCTTACATAACTAGGAATTCCATCAAATGGATGTCGAGTCTGCCCTCTTACATGGTGATTTGCATAAGGAAATTTACATGGAACAACCTCCTGGATATGTTCAGAATAACTCAAGCCTTGTCTGTCTCCTTAAGAAATCCTTATATGGCCTTAAGCAATCTCCTAGAGCTTGGTATGCCAAAATGGATAGCTTTCTTCTTGACACTGGTTTTTCTAGATGCCATTCTCACCCCAATGTCTATACCAAGAAATTAGGAAACCATCTCATCATACTTGGTCTTTATGTTGATGATCTTATCCTTACTGGTAGTGACCCTAACCTTATAACCCATGTGAAATCCAGTCTTAAGAAAAATTTTGAAATTCCAGACTTAGGACATTTACATTATTTTCTTGGTCTCCAAGTCTTTCAAACCAAAGAAGGAATCTTTCTTTCCTAGTCTAAGTATGCTTGTGACCTTCTTTGTCACTTCCACATGGAATATTGTAAACCATCCCCTTCTCCCTTCCAGTCTGGAGTCAAATTTTCTACCACTTGTACTTCCCCTGAAGTAGATGCCACCTTGTATCGTCAACTTGTTGGTAGTATTTTATACTTGACTCATTCCCATCCTGACCTTTCCTTTTCCATTGGTCATGTTGCTCGTTACATGCAAACTCCTCATGAAAGTCACTGGAAAGAAGCAAAAAGAATACTTCGATATATTCGAGGTACAATTCAGTTTGGGATTCATTACAGTACAGGGGGGGAACCTTTGTTGGTTGGTTTCACTGATTCAGATTGGGCTAGTGATCCTGATGATTGGAAGTCTACTGCAGGTTATGTTTTTAGTCTGGGATCTGGACCTGTCACTTGGGCTTGTAAGAAACAACAAGCTCTTGCTCTTTGTTCAGCAGAAGCAGAATATCGAGCCACAGTTAATGCCAGTCAGGAAGCTTTATGGCTTCGACAGATCCTTTCAGAGTTTGGATTCGAGCAGCAGCAACCTACTCCACTTTGGTGCAATAATCAAAGTGCCATCAAGCTTTCCAAATATCCATTTCTACATCAGCACAGTAAACAAATTGAGCTACACATGCACTTCATTAGAAATCTTGTTCGTGATCGTGTTATTGAAGTGCTCTATTGCCTTACAAATGATCAAGTTGTAGACATCTTCACCAAGTCTCTTCCAGAAGCGAAGTTTTCTAAACTTCGGTCTATGTTAGGAGTTCAGGAATGTGTCCTTAAGGGGGGATAGGCTCTAATGCCTCCTTCCTTCTCCTAATAGTGTCACTTTTATAAATCCTTCAATCCTATCCCAAGTTGTTCTTAAGGGGGGATGTTAGGATATTTAGACACTTAGGAGTTAGTTAAGATCAACTTGTGTAATATATCCATTAGGTAGAAGTGTGTTTCTTTAGTATGCATTAGTATGCATTTGTAAATATTCTAATCCGACGGTCACGATATGTTCTAGACATAGAGTGATCCAACGGTTCAACTTCTCTTAGATCATACCTACCATTGATTCGTGGCTTAACACCCGATTGGTCTATGATCTCTATTTAAAGAGCATAGAGGGTCCTTGGCTAGTTGATTGATTATGAGAAGCTCATGTAAATTTCTTTCTTTTGCATAACAAATTGCTCCGAGTAGCTATTTGGCCGGGGCCGTGGACTGTTTCCCTCTTAAGGGTTTTAACCACGTGACAAACATTGGTGTATTGATCTATGATTTGTTTGTGTGAAGTGGTTGTTCTTGGTGTTCGGTCCTTTGGGAGTACCCTGTGTACCATAACAGAAGACTCCAAAGGAAATTTGGGACAAATTGGACACCCTGTATGGAAAACAGGATGATTTGAGAGTATACCAGCTTGAAAATGGGTTGATATCTCTCCAACCTTCCAATTTTGAGACCTTAAATAGTTTTTTCACAAATTTTAAGCACATTATTGTATTGTTGAAGCAGTGTAAGGTGGAGAAGCAGGTTGATCTGCTCATCCTCACCATTCTCTCCAAAATTGGAGTTGATTATTCGACATTTCTTTGTACATTCTGTGTGGATGATTCCTTCACTCAATGCCTTCATTGAGTCCCTAACAAGTGAACATTATAAGCTTGTCTAGATGGGGATCATCAGATCCTCCCATGATCAATCTCTCTATGCTTCTGGGCCCAAAGATCTGAAGGGTAAAGGAAAGTAGTAGAAGAACCCAAAAACCAAATTCAAAGATTCTAAGCCTAAAGTTCAAAAAAAACAGCATGAAGAGCCTTTTAGCTTAAAGAAGAACAATAGAAAAGAGCATCATGGAAAGGAAAAAGTCAAGTGTTCATACTATGGAAAGGGATTCCACCTGGACATTCCTACACGAAAAAGAAACTTGATGAAGCTACTTCTCTTCTTGGGAAAAATAACATCAATATTCTAGAAATCTTTCGGAGGAGAGATCACTAAGATCGAGAACCACAACATGAAATAGGTCATTCTCTCATGGCAAGCACTTCAAAGTACAAAGCTATTTTGATAGAATCTGTAGCTTCAAATCACATGATGGCTGAAAGAGACTCTTTCTCATCTTTGGAGACCAGAAAATCCATTCCCATCCACATGGGAGATGACTCCACAATCATATCCGAAGGACTAGGCATTGTAGATATTGAGCATGGCTACTTTTCCAATGTTATGTATGTAGCATCTCTTGTATCAAAACTCATAAGTTTTTATCAAATGACACGTACGAGAGTGCCAAAGAGGGTCGCCTTTAGCCCAGATGATGTAGAGATCGCATAACTTGCATCTGGAAAACTCGTAGCAAAAGGCCATTAGAGGAAATTTGGGGTCTAAAATGGGCCTTATAAGAAAATGTTCCAACAATAAGTTCTTATGAGTTGGAATTCAAGAACCAATATAATTTCGATAAAATGAGTTAAACATAATGGTTGAATTGACATATTTGTCATAAAAAAAAACTAATATTTTTGTTTGTATTTTCGACATATCTATTTGTTTTTTTACTCAAATTTCGATTAAGAGAGCTCACTGGATGGGAAATTTGATTTTACATTTAGTGAGTACCCACACTACATACTTTTGATGGGCCCTACTGCCCCAAAAACAAGAAATACCTGAAAACACGTGATGATGATGTCATCATCACATGTTTTTAGGTATTTCTTGTTTTTTGGGTAGAGGGGTCCATCAAAAGTATGCAATGTGGTACGTGTTGCTTGTAGAATAGAATTATGCATCCAATGATCACTCTCGATCTAAATTTGAGTAAAAACATAAGGAGATATGTCAAAAATACAAACACAAAAAGTAGTTTTTTTCTTTCTTCCTCCAAAATTAATAAATATTATTTTATTATTTTAACTATTATTTTATCATTTTAACTATTAATTTATTATTTTCCTTAGGAGGCCCATTTTATACCTCCAAATTCCTCTAATTTTTGCAAACCATCATGCAAAATCCTATGAGTTCTCCCATTTTGTGGTAGATGCAAATCCCACCGCATTGATGACTCATGGAAATGAGGTTAGTAGACTGTGGCATGAGAGGTTCGACCACCTAAAATTTAAGTATTTGCAGAAATTATAGAAGAGTTCTATGGTTGAATGCCTCCCAATCATCAAAGATACCACCGAAATTTGCAAGGCCTGTCTTGTTGGCAAGCACCTTGACCATAAGTTTGATTGGGAGAAGGCAAGCTAAGCATCATGCGTCTTGGGGATGATACATTCTGATATCAGTGGTCCCATGCCTACCACATCAATGAATGGATCAAGGTACATTCTCACTTTCATTGATGACTTTTCCAGATACACATGGGTCTTTTTAAAAAAAGAACTTGGAATTCTTGGAAAAATCCATTGAATTGAAGGCTTTGATTGAGAATGCATCTAGAAAAAATATCAATATTTTGAGATCTGATCATGGAGGGGAGTATATTAGTAATGAGTTACTACATATATGTTCCTAAAGTGGTATTCACATCCAACATTCATTGCCCTACACTCCCTAGCAGAATGGTGTAGTGGAGAGGAAGAATCGGTCTCTCAAGGAGATGACCACTTGTATGCTGGAATAAACAAAGTTGGCTGTAAATTTGTGGGCTGAAGCCATGAATGCTATAGCATATATTCAGAACATATTTCCATGCTCATCTGTGAAAGGGAAGACCCCTTTCAAAGAATATTTCAGACACAAGCTGAACGTGTTGAATCTGAGAGTGTTTGGGTCAAGTGCATGGGCTCGAATTCCACTTGATAAAAGGTGGGGTTTGCAACTGTAAAGCATCAAAACACATCATCATTGAAAGGAGTGTCATGTTCGATGAGCGTCTTCAGGAGGTAGAAGTAGTGAAGGAGAAAACTGTTGAATTTCCTTCCTATTCTACTCAGTATTTACATGACGGAATTGGGGGTGATGACCTTGAATTGGATCCTCTAATTTCTGATATTAGTGAATAGAAAACATAATATGCTGAATCAGAACCTGAAGTACAAAATCATCTCCCAACTTGGGCCCAAGAGAGACTCTCCTCTGCAGGTGATAGCATTGGAAATCCGGATGATCCAAGGAGAACTTGGTCTGATTTCCAAAGAGAAGGTATTGTGCTCTCTTGTCTTGATTATTTTATGTTGGAATATTGTTATTTAATTATAAGTTTAGATACTAAGTATTAATACCATGCTCTAAAGGATCCAAGATGGCAAGCTGCCATGGACAGAGAGATGAATTCTCTTCAGCAAAAGCACTACTTGGGAGCTAGTTTCTCTTCCTCTGGGGAGGAAAATGGTTCAATGCAAGTGGGTGTTCCGGAATAAGGTTGCTGCTGATGGAAAAAACTACAAATATAATTCAGGGCTTGTAGAAAAATGTTTCTCCCAGGTCCAAGGTGTGGAATACCATGATACTTTTGCACTGGTTGCAAAAATGGACTCCATACGCCTAGTTTTGGCAATTTCTGCATCTAAGCACTGGGAAGTACATCATATGGATGTTAAGTATTAATTTATACATGGATATATTCATGAGCAGATATACATGAATCAGCCTAAAGGATAAATTTTTTATCCATATTTGGTTTCCAAACTAAAGAAGTCACTATACGGGTTAAAACAGGCCCCAAGAGAGTGGTATTCCAAGATGGATGCCTTCCTTCTCTCGCAAAACTTCGAAAGGTGTAAATCAGATCCGAATGTGTATATACAATAGTATGATGGTAATTTTATTATTATTTTTTTCAATGTTGATGAATTACTGATTACAGGTAGCAAAGTTACTTCTATTTCAGTCATCAAAACGTCCATCCACAATGCATTTGAAATGAGCGATTTGGGGCTCTTGAAGCAATTTCTGGGGCTTGCAATTGAGAAAAATATTGATGGGATAATGGAAAATCAGTAAAAATACATATAAGACCTATTATTCAAGTTTAATATGGCTCAATATAAGTCCACTCTATTTCCTTTCCTTTCAGATATCAGCCTTGAAGAAGGAAAAAACACACCTCCCATGAAATGCACTATTTATCGACAGTTGATAGGTAGCTTGCTCTACTTGATTCATTCTCGACCTGATATCTGTTATGGTGTGATTGTTGTGTCAATATACATGCAGAATCATCATTATATTCATTGGAAGGTAGCCAAGATGATCCTCTAGTATATTCAGGGAGTCGAGACCTACGACATTCACTATGTTGCACACTCCGAGCTAGAGCTGGCTGGTTACACACATTCCGATTGGGAGGGTGATTCTATTGATCAGAAGTATACTTCCAAATATGTCTTCATTTTTGGTGGTGGCCCCATTTGTTGTTATAGCAAGAAGCAGTCTTCCATAGCATTGTCTTCAGTAGAGGCCGAGTACCGAGGAGCGGTGAATGCTTGCATCCAAGCTGTTTGGTTGCAAGGCATTCTTTTAGAGTTTGATCTTGGTATTAATTTGTCCACTGTCCTATTTTGTGATAATCAAAGTTCTACTAAGATATACAAAGATCCAGTTACCAAGAAGAGGACCAAGCATGTAGAGATACACATGCACTATATCAAGGAATTAGTGCATGACAGGACCATCATTCTGCAATACTGCCCCATTGATGAGCAGATTGTAGAAATATTTACCAAGATATTTTTAGAAAATAAGTTCACTTACCTCCATTCACTGTTGGGGGTGAGTTCATAAGGGTTATTAGACTACTTTCAGTGTTCATATTAAGGTGGGGGGGTTCCACTGGGGTTTCCCTCTTTTCCTCGTTTAGATTTATTTTTTATCATAGTTTGATTTACATTATTTTACACGGTGACCTATGGCCTTTGTTGATGGGGATATAGCATTTCATGCACTTTATTTTTACTTCTCCTGAGTATAGATTAAGGGGGGATGTTGGAGTCATTTACCCAACATACACACTTAATTTGGTCAATTTGACCTTGTTAAACCACTATCCTAAGTTTAATTGAATTAATCAGCATTAGATGAGCACACCATGACATTAACATGAGCACACCCATGCATACCTTCAATCAGGGAGGTTAACTGGGCCTCCTCCTTCAATCAGAGAGGCTAACTAGGCTTGCTCCTTCAATCAGGGAGCCATTCTGGGGAGATCTGAGTGTCATAAATGCACCTGATTGCTAACTGATTGTTACAATCAGTTAAGCTAAGTTGGGAAGGTGCCTCCATTTCATTTATTGATTATTTTTATTAATATTTATGAACTAGAGACAACTAGGGTGCCTCCAACCACTTCTGATGACTAGTTTGACTTCAGTTAACCTCAATGGGTTTCATCAGAGTTAATGATGCCCTACAACTTGTTGATTGGCATTTAGTGACATGTGTTTGAGCTACTTTCAATTAGAATCAGTTATCCATTGCACTCCGATAAGAGGTTTATTCATGTCATAAGATGGGGGTGCATTTTAGGATCACTCATGCGGGCTTGTGGATTCTTGCATGTGAAGTCATGTCCTTCAGGTCATAGTACAATTAGGTCATCACTACTGCAGAACGATGATGGAATTAAATAATATAAACTCAGCTCCCTCTGTGTTGAATTCCTTCACCTCAATCGACTTGTTATGACGATTCATATGATGAATTCAATCAGGTTTTTTGGAAATATGGATAAAATTGGTGATTTTAATGGTTTACCACAGGATTTAAATGTCTTAATGTATGTAAATTGTTATGTTGTGAACCAAAAACAATTCATCAGAGGAATTACTACTCTCTAGGACAACAGACTCTCTGACATCGTCATGTGATCCAGTTCTGAATCTGTAACTCCAAAGGCCACGCCTCCTCCACTAGTTGATGAACTTCGGGACACTCTCAAGGTGATTAAATCTTACAGGAGGTATCTATTGCATATTTATGATCAATTAGGTCACCATTTGGAATTGGTGGATAATGATTTCATCTAGATCCTTGAAGAGCTATCTGGTTCCATCTCACTATCAAAATAGGTGTTGCCGACTTAGTTAGCTGAGATGGATATTAAGTTCGAGAAGCTTATGCTGCAGGTGGCGAAACTAGAAATGGAGAAGATAAATAGGAATACAATGTCTCAGGAACTGACTCTTATAGGCTGGGAATCTAATCAAATATGATATATCCTATTTTTTGAATTTTGATGAATCTGTAATCATGCTATGCTAGACCCTTGCAATGCTTGGTTAACTTTGTTTTTTCTTAATCCGGATTTATTAGAACGAGAAGCTCTTTTAGACTTTCAGGAAGCTAGACTCTGGCTCAAAATTATGAGATGCCTTTTTTTCCATGTTCTAGGGCACTTGTATGGAACTTACTATTGTAATTACCTTAGTAGTTATACCACTTTTTTTTAATATAATCTATTATCGTTTCTGTTAAAAAAAACGATGAACAAGGTTTGAATGTAGTAGAGTTTACACTTCAAATTGTAACAATACAATTGGTTTCTCACAAAAGTTGAATTTGAATATTATGACAGTCCACGAGAGGGAAAAATGATAGTCAATCTAGGATACTGGAATTAGTTTTGTATGTGAAGTGCAAAATTAGATATGAGTGTCAAATAAATTCACTATCATAACAAATAGAGATGAAAACCTAAAGTTGGGCTGAATTAATTTTGTATGTAAGTGCAAAACTATATATGAGTGTAAAATAAATTCTCTATCATAAATAATAGAGATGCAAACTTGAATTTGGGTAAGGCACATATTTATTCATCATTCAAAGCAATATATATATGGACTTGAAAACTATGAATTTGGGAGATAGAAACAACACTATGGTGTTAACAATATCAATCTTAAACCAAATCATTATTTTCCAAATGCATATCTTAGAATGTTGAATTTCATGAAAGGGCGGGTCTAGAGAAATATAAAAGTAAAAAGAAGATGGTCAAATTGGTATCCTTCAAGTATTCAACAATATGCAATAATATTGCAAACACGGATCCCTTTTATAGTTTTAAAATCACCAAAGTATATTTATAGTTTCTATCTCAATTCAATCACCCAATCCATGTTGAATCCATCACTAATGTTGGAAAATATAATTTGTAAACTTACAAGTATTTTCAATATATCTTTCTCATACCTAAACACATCAAGAAAACAATGCATCATGTTCATCAATCTTCTATTCTAGAGAGATTAGAAAAGTGCCTCTTATTCACATTATTTAAAACCACCAATTTAAAACATGAGATAACTGATATGGAGTGCAGTGAAGGGTGCGCTTTCCTGAATTATGGTGGGAAGAGTTAATGCAATTTTCTCAATGCAATCAACAAATTATAGATTTCCATTAATTATTTTCAAGCTCTATATTTGTAGGACTTGATGACGATGATGTATGGTGCCCCGAAGGTTTCAAGGGATGGAACTATGAAAAACATTGCATCATGATGCTCAAAATAAGGCCATATTTATGCTCAATTGTTATATTTATATTCTATTTTTCCTAACAAACATTGTTCTAACTCCACCCATAGAGGTTAGCTAGGGTAATACCATGTAATGGATGGGGTGATTAGCTCACTCACATATACTTCTAACTTGTGCAATATAATTCCCTCTTCTAGTCAAAATAATAAGTATGGAAACCATTCTTGTTGCAAGTGCCCCATGTTCATCCTACCTTCATATGGGAAACACCATATACCCCATAAATTGTATGTTATTTGTGCTTATTATAAAATGAAAGAGATAGTGATTTATATTTGGTCCTCCTACTCAATATCATGTTTACAACCCCTCATGTAGTGGCACTCCATGCATTACTTATTCTACATCATATGTGTCTCCTTTATGTTGGAGTCATTTACCCAACATACACACTTAATTTGGTCATTTTGGCCTTGTTCAACCACTATCCTATGTTTAATTGACTTAATAGGCATAAAATGAGCATGCTATGATATCAGCATGAGCACACCCATTCCTACCTTCAATGCGGGAGGTTAACAGGGCCTCTTGCTTCAATCGGGGAGGCTAACTACGCTTCCTCCTTCAATCGGGGAGCCATTATGGGGTTATTTGAGTGTCATAAATCCACCTAATTGGTAATTGATTGTTACAATCAGTTATGCTGAGTTGGTAAGGTGCCTCCAATTCATTTATTGATTATTTTTATTAATAGTTATGAACTGGAGACAACTAGGGTGCCTCCAACCACTTCTGATGCCCAATTTCACTTTAGTTAACCTCATCGGGGTTCATTGGAGTTAATGATGGCCTATCACCTATTGATTGGCATGTAGTGACATGTGTCTGAGATAGATTTAGTTAGACTCAGTCATCCATTACACTCCAATAGAGTTAGGACTCAGTTGAGTGCGTTAACTAGGTCTGTTTATTGTGGACTTAATCAATGGGCTAACTAGGCGTGTTTACTGTGGCTTACATTTAGTTAAGCTACACCCATTCATTCAATTTGAATGACCTCATTGGGAATTAGAATTGTCTTGGCATTCATGCACTTGCATGATCATTGTATTGTATTACTCATTCTTTATTGAATATACAAAGCTGCTACTCCTATTGCAGCACCATTATGTCATTTTCATTCTTAATTGTCTAAAATCTCTTATGACACTATGTTTTAGTCCATAGATTACTGTGACATATTAATATGGTATCAGAGATCATGGTGGGGTAAAGCTTAGATATCTCAAAAACATGGTTTTTGACAGATCTTGCATGAAAAATTGAGCAAAAGCTCAAAAATACAGCACTGTACTAGAAGCCAAGGATTACCGCTTAATACCCCAAGTTAAGGAATTATTGATCAAGATTTCTTTATCAACTATGCTAGGTATGATGAAAGCCTAAAATGTGTAGGCTGTTTGACCTTACAGTGCCCCTTTTGTTGTGATTTGCATGTTTTAATAAGTGAAAAGCATTTGCTACAGCAACTTGAGATGGCTTCTTCTGCTGAACTCTTGACTCTGTTCAATTTCCATTCATGGAAAGAAGATATGGAGATCCATATTCATGCCAGAGGAATCTATCGGGTCACTATGGACACTGAATAAGAGACTACTCATGTGATATACAAAGCTAGATTCTTGAAACAAGAAAGATGAAGCATTCAGATTCTTATGACTCTTTATTTCCAGGGATCTTCTTTTCCATCTCTCGGGATTGAAGAATCCAAAGGAAACTTGGGAGAAATTGGACACCCTGTATGGAAAATAGGATTATTTGATAGTATACCAACTTGAAAACGAGTTGATGTCTCTCCAACCTTCCAATTTCGAGACCTTAAATTATTTTTTCACAAAGTTCAAGCACATTGTCTTATTGTTGAAGCAGTGTAAGGTGAAGAAGGGGGATTATTAGCTCATCCTTGCCATTATCTCAAAACTTGGAGCTGATTATTCTGTGTTTGTCTCTACATTCTATATGGGGAAGCTCAGAACCCTTGGATGGAATATGCCTTCACTCAATGCCTTCATTGAGTCCCTAACAAGTGAACATGATAAGCTTATCTAGATGGGGATAATTAGATCCTCCCATGATCAAGCTCTATATGCTTCGAGGCCCAAAGATATGAAGGGTAAACAAAAGCATCAAAAGAACCCAAAACCCAATTTCAAAGCTCCTAATCCTAAAGTTGAAAACTAGAAGCATGAAGAGCCTTTCGGCTCGAAGAAGAACAAAAGGAAAGGGAATCATGGAAACGAAAAAGTCAAGTGTTCATAGTGTGAGAAGGGATTCCACCTGAACATTCCTACATGAAAAATAAACTTAATGAAGCTACTTCTCTTATAGAGAAAAATCACATCAATCTTCTAGAAAGCTTTCGGAGGAGAGATCAACAAGATCAAGAACCAAAGCATGAAAGAGGTCATGTTCTCATGGAAAGCACTTTGATGTCCAAATCTCTTTTGATAGATTCTAAAGCTTCAAATCACATGATGGATGAAAGAGACTCTTTCTAATCTTTGGAGACCAAAAAATACATTTCCCTCCACATGGGAGATGACTCCACAATCAAATACAAAGGACAAGGTACTATAGAGCTTGGGCATGGTTATTTTTCCAATGTTCTATATGTATCATCTCTTGCATCAAACCTCCTAAGTGTTTATCAAATGACACATACGGGAGTGCCCAAGAGATTCTCCTTTAGTTGAGATGATGTAAATATCATAGAACTTGCATCCATAAAACTTATAGAAAAAGGCCTTGCAAATGATCATGCAAAATCCTACGAGTTCTCCCATTTTGTGGCGGATGCAAAGCCCAACGCATAGTTGATTCATGGAAATGAGGTTAGTAGAATGTGGCATGAGAGGTTCAGCCACCTAAACTTTAATTACTTGCAGAAATTACAGAATAATTCTATTTTTGAAGGCCTCCCAGTCATCAATGATACCACCACAATTTGCAAGGGCTGTGTTGTTGGCAAGCACTCTAAGCATAAGTTTGATCGAGGGAAGGCAAGCCGAGCATAATGCATCTTGAGGCTGATACATTGTGATATTGCATACCACATACATTAATGGATTAAGGTACATTCTCAATTTCATGCATGACTTTTCCACATACACACGGGTCTTTTTTATCAAAAAGAGGTCAGAAGTCTTGGAAATATTCACTGAATTGAAGGCTTTGATTGAGAATGCATTTGGAAAAAAGATCAATATTTTCAGATCTGATAATGGCTAGGAGTATATCAGTAATGAGTTGCTGTATATATGTTCCCAAAGTGGTATTAATATCCCACATTCAGTCCCCTACACTCCCCATCAAAATGGTGTAGCAGAGTGTAACATCCCCGACCCTTCGGCCGACGAAGAGAATGCTACCATGGCATTAACCATCCGGGCTACCAGCCCCATGAACATGTGAATTTATAAAAATGATGAAAACAGAATGCATTGAAGTAGAACATACATAGATGCAATTGTTTATCATACACAGCGGAAGCAACAGACATTCATACAAGCATTCACTCAGCATGTTTATCGTAATCATTAATAGTAAATAAGATTGCAGAAGTAAAATAGACAAGGTTACTTATCTTATAAAGAACTCGTTCCGTAACTAGCTACGTCGCTGCAATGTTCCACCCAACCATAGGCTAGTGTGCTCCTTAATCTCTTAGCAACGCTGCCACCCCCGAGCTGGGCATGATTCTCTAGTGAATAAGGGAACAAGCAGGCTTACACATAGCCAAGGATACACAAAACACATCCAAGCCAACATAGCTGGGTTTATCAGGCCATCAACAAGGTAGCCAAACCAACATGGTCAAGTTTATCAGGCCATCAAGGAGCTGGGAAAGGCTAAATTCTAAGCTGGTGAGCTCATTATAGAGCTAGGAACACCTACACCAGAACTAGCCTGACTTATAAGACACCCACACACACCCAACACAAGCAATCAGTCCCTTCTCTACTACACAGTCCCTCAGGCCCTGCATTCCCTTCCAGTGCTATTCAGGGGTTGTGGAGAAGAAATCCATCCCTCTAGATTTGTCTATGTGGTTTCCAGACACACCAGGTTTATCAAGCAAACGAAGCCCCCATACCTGCTCCCAACACAGTCTGAATACCAACCATTGCAGGCATGTAATCAATGAACAATTACAGCTTAATAGGGGAAAATGACTCCAAACAGTCTGTGGTAGACCCAAAGTGTAACAACATACACAATCAACAAACTCGGGGAACAATATCCCCTTCTACACAAATGAAGCCGCTGGGAAAACTTACATAGACCACACTAGGGAAGAAATTATAGTCTCCCAGCCTATGCGTGAGAGAAACTTGCACCAGACCCCAAAACACAGAGGAAAAACATATGTATGAGCCACAAATCAGTAGGGAAAACTTACACATAGTCCCTAAGCATAAGATGGCTCTCCACAGGAAAATCATGGGTGATAGTGACCGAATGACTCCCAGCTTGCTGCGTGAGTAACAACAATGCAGAACACAATGCGTGGGAGAAATCCACACCAAATCCCAAATACAGGTTGAAACACACTCGATTCCTCCATGAGGAAAAAAAGGTGAATGACAGTGGAGATGATTCCTCTCTCCTAGATGTGTGAGACCAAAATGGGAAAGAATCCTATGCGTGGGAACAATCAGACTCCCCATGAGGCATGAACAGCTCCACTTATGCACACAGTAGTCGAAAGTGCATGAATGTTTTTGCATCATCATGGAGAGAGTGGAATGTCCACGGGAGTGATGGAAGTGGTTTTTTCTTGCCATTGTGAGGTCAACCATGCTGGTGGAGTGTGCATGTGGGAAAGGAATGACAATCCTACCACACCCCACCCCTAGCCATAACTGCCCCAACTAACAGCAGTAGTTCTTAATGGTGGTGGTTGGATAAGACAAGGTGGTGACACATAGGTTTTCTCTCATGGCTCAAGGTTTGACATCCCCCACCCTTATCCTTATGAAAATCATGCCCCTTCTCAATTTAGTTGCCGCGAACATAGTTGGTTGGGTTATTTAATTAAAGATACATATTTACATGATGACAAAACTTGATATGTATTCTGCATGCCCCAATATACCATCAGTGACAATTTCAATCTGAAACATAGAATAACCAATCAATGGTGGGGCCTTGGCATTTAGATCTGCACCATTATCATTTACAATATATACATCATGCACATCTAATGCAACGGGGTCAAAACCGGGGTGTTACACAGAGAGGAAGAATCGGTCTTTCAAAGAGATGGCCACTTTTATGCTGGAATCAAAGAAGTTGGCTGTAAATTTATAGGCTGAAGACATTAATGTTGCAGAATATATTTAGAAAATATTTCCACACTCATCTATGAAATGGAATAACCCTTTCGAAGCATATTTCAAACACAAGCCAGATGTGTCGAATCTGAGAGTGTTTGGGTCCACTGCATGGACCTGAATACCGCTTGATAAAAGGAGGGATTTGCAACCGCAAAGCATCGAATGTCTATTTATTGGATATCCTAGTGAATATAAAGGTTTCAATCAGTTGTATATCAGAACAAAATAGATCATCATTGAACAGAGTGTCATGTTCAACGAGCCTCTTCAGGAGGTAGAACTAGTGAAGGAGAAAACTGTTGAATTTCCTTCCTACTCTACTGAGTATTTGGATGATGGAATTGGGGGTGATGACCCTAATTTGGATCCTATAATTTATGATATTAGTGAAAAAAAAATATGCTGAATCAGAACCTGAAGTACAAAATAATCTCCCAACTTGGGCCCGACAGACACACTCCTTTGGAGGTGATAACATTGGAAATCTAGATGATCCAAGGAGAACCCAGTCTGATTTCCAAAGAGAAGGCATTACACTCTCTTGTCCTGATTATTTTATGTCTAGATATTTTTATTTAATTATAAGTTCATATTTTAATTCTTACTACTATTCTTGGAAGGATTCGAGATGGCAAGCTTCCATGGACGAAGAGATGAATTCTCTTTAAAAACACTACTTGGGAGATAGTTTCTCTTCCTCCGGGGAGGAAAATGGTTCAATGCAAGTGGGTGTTTCGAACTAAGGTTGCTGTAGATGGAAAAACCTGAAAATATAATGCAAGGCTGGAATAAAATGTTTCTACTAGGTACAAGGTTTGGACTACCATGAGACTTTTGCATTGGTTGCGAAAATAGACTCCATCTGCCTAGTTTTGACAATTTCTGCATCTAAGCACTGGGAAGTGCATCATATGGATGTTAAGTCTGAATTTCTACATGGAGATATTCATGAGGAGATATAAATGAAGTATCCTAAGGGATACATTTCTTATCCATATTTGGTTTGCAAACTAAAGAAGTCACTATACGAGTTAAAACAGGCCCCAAGAGAGTAGTTTTCCAAGATGGATGCCTTCCTTCTCTCACAAAATTTCCAAAGGTGTAAATCAGATACGAATGTGTATATACAAAAGTCTGATGGTAATTTTATTATTATTGTTTTATATGTTGATGACTTACTTATTATAGGTAGCACAGTTACTTCTATTTCTGTCATTAAAACTGCCCTCCACAATGCATTTGAAATGACTAATTTGGGGCTCTTGAAGCTATTTATGGGGCTCGAAATTGAGAAAAATATTGATGGGATAATGGTCACTCAGTAAAAATACATATCATACCTATTAGTAAATTTTAACATAGCTGAATTTAAGGTTTCTCCATTCCCTTTCCGTTCAGGGATTTGCTTTGAAGAAAGAAAGAGCATACCTCCCATGGACTTCACTATTTATCGACAGCTGATAGGTAGCTTGCTCTACTTGACTCGTGCTCAGCCTGATATCTGTTAAGATGTGAATGTTGTGTCAATATGAATGTATTAGCATAATTATATTCATTGGAAGGAATCCAAGATGATCCTCTAGGTATATTTAGGGAGCAAGGACCTACGAAATTCACTGTGCTGCACACTTCGAGCTAGAGCTGGTTGGTTACACAGATTCTGATTGGGAGGGTGATTATATTGATCAGAATTCTACTTTTGGGTATGTATTCATGTTTGTTGGTGGCCCCATTTTATGGTCTCTCAAAAATCAGGTTTCCATATCATTTCCTTCAGCAGAGGCTGAGTATCGAGGAGCGGTGAATGCTTACATCCAAGTTGTTTGGTTGCAAGGCATTCTTTCAGAGTTTGATCTTGATAGTACTTTGTCCACTATCCTTTTTTGTGACAATCAAAGTGCTATTAATATATCCATAGATCCAGTTACCAAGAAGAGGACCAAGCATGTAGAGATACACATTCACTATATCAAGTAATTAGTGCATGGCAGGACCATCATTCTGCAATACTGCCCCACTGATGAGCAGATTGCAGACATCTTAACCAAGAGATTTTCAAAGAATAAGTTCACTTACCGCTGTTCACTATTGGGGGTGATTTCATCAGGGTGATCAGAATACTTTCAGTGTTCAGATTGAGGGAGGGGGGGTTTCCCATTGGGTATTCCCTCTTTTCCTCACTTAGATTTATTTTTAGCATTGTTTGAGTTACATTATTGTATAGGGTGACCTATGGCCTTTGTTTCTAGGGCCCTAGAATTTCATGCACTTTATTTTTACTTCTTCTAAGTATAGCTTAAAGGGCGGTGTTGGAGTCATTTACCCAACTTACACACTTAATTTTGTCAATTTGTCCTTGTTAAACCACTATCCTAAGTTTAATTGACTTACTCGGCATTTGATGTGCAGACTATGACATCAACATGAGCACACCCACTCCTACCTTCAAACAGGGAGGTTAACTGGGCCTCCTCCTTCAACCAGGGAGGCTAACTAGGCTTCCTCCTTCAATCAAAGAGCCATTCTAGGGTGATTTGAGTGTCATAAATCCACCTAATTGCTAACTGATTGTTACAATCAGTTAAGCTGAGTTGGGAAGGGGCCTCCATTTAATATATTGATTATTTTTGTTAATATTTATGAACTAGAGACAACTAGGGCACCTCCAACCACTTCTAACGACTAGTTTGACTTCAGTTAAACTCATCGGGATTCATCGAAGTTAATGATGTACTGGGACTTGTTGATTAGAATGAAA